>JAKSZT010037198.1:3949129-4329411 GCA_026826555.1 Tolypeutes matacus | reverse complement strand
CTGGGTAACTCAGAGTCTCAGTTGATTTGTCCCGCGGGCCGGGACAATAAGTGATGGATATTAAAGTGAAACTCTGTACTCCTGCCTGAATTTAATTTAATTAGCTAGCAGTGTTTTAAGTTTGCACTGCATCAAGGAAAATAGCCTCAATTTTCTCTTATTTTAAAAGGTATTTGTCTTAACCAAATATATTATTCCCACCCCAAAGTATCGTATAGAATTTCATCTCTCACGTTTCAGCACTTGTAGCAAACTGAACCCACTTTCCCTTGTTGCTATGACTTTCCTGATGAAATCCAATTGAGATGGCAAAGTTGCTATGAAAACCACTTTACTTCCCGGTCCTGAATCTACAGCTCACACATGAAAAGTCGTTTGATCATCTTTCAGTATGGATTCAGAATGTCTTCATCATATTCAATTTCAGTATTTAAAACTCTGGCATTTTGAAGCTGTCAGACATATGATCAAATCACAGGAGACAGGCTCTGAAAAGTTAAACCCTCCCTGCAAATAAGTCCAATTAACTGGACTTGGCTTGTGAATGGCTTAAATGATTGGAAGTCCTGTCTTTCACGAGGTGAAAACCACAAATTCCCTCCCACCATCACCAGGTGGAGTGTTTCTGAGCCACCAGGTTCCTCACAGCTGCCTTCACGTCCTTGTTCCTCAGGCTGTAGATGATGGGGTTGAGCATGGGGGTCACCACCCCATAGAAGAGGGAGACGAGCTTGTCTGAAAGGTCCTGTTTGTCTTTGCCCAGCGGGTCCTTAGACTTTGGCTTCCCATACATGAAAAACAAGGTCCCGTAGAAGAGAATCACCACGGTGAGGTGGGCAGAGCAGGTGGAGAAGGCCTTTTTCCTGCCCTCTGCTGAGGGGATCCTCAGGATGGTGGCGATGATGAACACATAGGAGACAGTGATGAAGAGAACTGGGACTGCCAGAAATATCACATTTGTCACCCCCATGCTGATCACATTGATGGAGATGTCAGCACAGGCCATTTTTAGGATAGCCAGGATCTCACAGGTGAAGTGGTTGATGACATTGTCTCCACAGAAGGGCAGCCGAATTGTCAAGGAGGTGTGTGCCACAGAAGCAGCACCCCCAATAGCCCAGGAGCTGGCAGCCATGGGCACGTAGGCAGCCTTGCTCATGACCACGGGGTATCTAAGGGGGTTGCAGATGGCCACATAGCGATCAAATGCCATCATGCTCAGGAGCAGGCATTCTGTCCCTGCCAAGGCAAAGGAGAGTGCCATCTGTACTGCACAGGCTGAGAAAGGGATGGTTTCCCGGGGGATCAGGAGGCTGTGCAGGAACAGAGGAACAGAGGAGGTTGTGAAGCAGATGTCCAGGAAGGAGAGGTTCCCCAGGAAGAAGTACATGGGCGTGTGCAGGTGGGAGTCACATACTGTCACCAGGACTAGGACCCCGTTGCCCAGCAGGATCACCAGGTACACCAGCAGGATGAGCACAAAGAACGCCTTCTCCAGCTTTGGGTGGTCAGAGAGTCCCAGGAGAATGAACCCCACCACGGGGGAGGTCCGGTTCACTTTTTCCATGTTATTCTCCCTCTGTCTTCACAAAGTACAAAGTGGCACATCAGCCTTCCTTGAGAAGAGTCCTAGGCATCCAGGATGTGGATGGGTCCCTGCTGCATAATGTGACAGCATACGTGTATAAAAGAAAACTTAATTCTTAGATGAGATAAGGCAAGATCTGGAACAAAGGTTAAAATGGGTCAGCCCTGGGTGTGGGTCTCACAAGTTCCTGTGTGTGAGGGGTTGTTCTGATGTTGCTGCAACCCCTCGTTGTACATAAAGAGGCTTGGGGGCCTAGAGAGGTGAAGTGGCTTGTCTGAGTCTCTGAGCAGCTTGGAGACAAAGTCAGGACTTGAACCCGCAGACCTAATCCCCAGCCCAAGGAAGAATTTTCCTCCGCATTATGATTAATAGGTGGAAAATCCTATGAATTATTTTCTAACTAAAATTTACAGATAATTCATTTATTCTGAGCTTTCTGAGATTCCCAGAGAGGAAAATCCCCAAGTGGATCCAACGTTTAGAACGAACACATTTTAAACTTTTATTACATTTGTGAGGAACTTGTAAAGTGGTAATCCACATCCTGATAGGAACAAGCCTAGCTAAAGTCTCCGCCACAGTGGGGTTTACTTCTTCAGTCTGCTATTGGCATCATAAACTTGACTTGTTAGTTAGCATTGGGATGTGCCTTTTTAGAAATGGATTTATAGCAATATTTGGAGAGGTCCTATAGCTTGGAACGTCAACAAAAGGATTAACTTGAGTGGTTGATCCCATACTATGGGATGGCAGCTATGTTACTTCAATTATTAACAACCACACTTTAACTACAGTAATCAGAATGTAGGGTATGTGGTGTTAACTTCTAATGCCATCTCATTTGAGCATTATGGTGAAATTCTTGGCCAGGGGTGACTAAAGAATGTTCTTTCTTTGTCCTAGTAGGGTTCCTATTTTCTTGTTGTAAAATATTCTGGTTTTGTAGGTCGTTCTTTGATTCCCACACAAGCCCCTAGCTTTTCCGAAAAGCTGAATGCCTTGTTTAGAGGATTTCTACTCTCTTACCTGCAATTGAACAGACTCTAAATTCAGAGTCCTCACTGAAAACATTTCTACAGCTCCTTTTTAACTGGGGTGGGGGTTAGGAGTGCGTGGAAGTTGGAAGATGAATGATTAATATTAATAAATGTCTACTCTCTGCCTTACTCTGAAACATTCCACAGAGAAGGTATTGTTATTAAGTGTTTTAGATGAAGAATTTGCTGCATGGGGGTGAATGACAGAGTGGGGTTTGGATCCCAGGCCCCAAGCCTGTCTCTCCTTTCCACCAAAGAACTACCTGGCTCAATTGGTGCAGATTTTCAGAAGATTCTAATTTCTCCACTACCAGCCCTGTGTATTCTCTGATCTCTTTTGGTCACTGTCTGTCTAGCCTTCTCTGTCTGCAGCTGCGGAGGAGGATTATATCAGATGTGTTGTCAGGCAGTGCAGCTCCACCCTGAACCGAACCCAGGATTTCTTAACCGTGGCACTGTTGACATTTGGGGCTGGATAATGCTTTGTTATGAAGGGTCGTCTTGTGCACTGTAGGATGTTTTGCATGATCCTGGCTTCTACCCTCTAGATGTCAGTAGCACTTCCCCCCTTCCCCAGTTGTGACAACCAAATATGTCTCTAGACTTTTCCAAATGTCCCAGGGGATAGGGCATAAATGTGCTCAGTAGAGAACCACTTATCTCATGCAGGAAAAATCTCCCATTATGCAACCAAGGACTTCATTGTATTTTCTGTGTAATCCTATTACCTTTCCACATCCTCCATTGCTCAATTCAGGCCCATTCTGCGTCCCCACCAGGAAATTCTGCCCCAATTTGTCCTATATTCCTCCCAGTGGCTCTTTTCCCCTCCAGAAAATGAAAAAGTAAAGACTACAGCCAGCTTTGAAACAAGGCTTAACAGTGACAAGGAGTTGCCGAGGTTGCTGAGGTGGAGAGAAGTGGCCTCTGTTAGAGACACCACCTTGGTTCTCCCGAGTGTCCAATCTAGACAAACAGAACTTGTACCCGTGAGCAACGTGGTGTGCAGGAGAGCTGCATCCCAGGAAGTCTCAGTGCCTGGCACTTAAACTTTGCGGTATAAACGTTTTTACCTTTGTAGCTGCATCCTACAGGTGAGGAGTCTTGGCTTGTCCTGGAGACCTGACTTTGCTTGCTGGCTTGTCCGTACTATGCTGTGTAGCAAAAAGAGACTCATGTACATATGTACATATGGCCTTTCTGGAGAGCAGTTTACTTAAGAAAAGCACAAATCTGTAAAAACCAGCATACCCATCACCTCAGCAATCCACCTCTAGGAAACAATGCTAAACAAACAATGATAGAGGAGGGCCAATATCTCTCAATAAAGGCATTAATCATAGCAATATCTGTGAGTGAAAAAAGAAATAATTGTCCACCAATAATTGCCAAAGTAAATTATGGCATTTCATATAATGAAATATTAGGTAGATATTAAAATTATGTTTTAACATTTTTACACTATAATATGTCACTATACTATTAAAAAGAATACAAAATTGTACACTGTTATGATCTCAACAAGTGTTTTATAAACAGGACTGAAAGTAATTATGCTAAAATCAATTGGGGGTGGGATTCCTCTTTTTACCTCCTGAATATTTCCCTCATTTTATTTTAATACAATGAGCACACATTACTTTGTATTCAGAAAAACAATTCAGCATTTATAAAAGGGAAACAAGAAAAATGGAAAGACCTATCTGCAGCCTGAGGATCACACTGACAGGGCTTGGGCCCAGGCTGGACCGTCGGCTCGCCCACTGGCTTTGAGGAGGTCCCAGTTCTCTCTGAGCACTGCCTTCCTCACCTGAAGAAAGGGGATGGGAGTCCCGGCCTGCGTCCCTCCTGGGCTGCATGTGAGGTGTACCAACAGCGTCAGGGAAGGGACTTGGTCAATGGTGAGCCAAGGCGCCTGTGAAGGGCTGCTTCAGGCTGGTGCTCCACTGCCCCTCTCTGCTCCAGCATCAGCTGCTCAGTCAGTTGCCGCTGGAAGGTTCCTAGGAGAGGCAGGGTGAAGGGGAAGGTAGGCTTAAGGAAATGGCTGGCAGCAGGCATCACCCCACCTCTGACCCCATTGCTGCAGTCCAGCCCTACCCATACGCAACTCCTTATGGCCACTTCCCTGAATCCTCATCCCAGCCACATTCTCAGCTCCTCACCTTGTTCTTGGCCAGAGACTAGATGCCAGAGAAAGTTCTAGTCCTTCCCCTCCCTTACTTCCTTTCCCTGAGATGCTCTCTCTCTCCTTTTTTCCTAAACCCTTATAGGAATGTTATCCTCTGGTGGGCGTTTCTGTCCCCTTCCTCCCAGCTGTGTTGGCTGAACCTTGGGTCCCCTGGCTCAGACTCTTCATGTAGAGGACTTGTCATCCCGGTGAGGCCCAGAAATCCCAAGCGCCCACTTTCCCTGCAGCTGAAGGGAGTCTTCAAGCAGCATCCATGGACTCCACGGGGCACCTGACTCTCTTCCACCAGGGATCTTGCTAATCCCAGAAGCAATTTAAAGTTTGGAATGTCAACTGTGTACACGGTGCGAGCTCACACATTCCTGGGGACTCCAGGGGCCACATCCCCTCATCTCAATTAGTGGCAGTGGCTGGGACAGGCCAGGAGATTGGAGCACACAGCAGATGCCAGCTTCCTCCTGAGCTGGCCCAGTGCTCACATTGGGGAAGAGACCTTGTCCCCGAGTCGAAGTCCTAGACAACCTGGATGGAGAGACACAACAGAATTCTAACGACAACCTCAGTGGCAGCAGAATTAGTTACATTCATTGAGCTGCTATGATGTGCCAGTCACTTGAGATAAACACTTTATATATATTCTCTCAGTTAGTAATAAAATCCAGTCTGCTCTAGGAAATTTGTATTATTAATTCACATATTTTTTTCAGTTGCAGGATCAGACTTTTGAAAGTAAAGCAAGTTGCCAAAGACCACATGTCTTGTAAGTGGCAGAGCTGGGATTTCAATCTCAAAACATCTGATCCTCTTTATCATCATCATCATTATCATCACAATTATCATCATCACCATTATTAGTCGGTATACTTGTACTTGGAACCAAATTTAAAAGGTAAATTGGTAAAAATTAAGCCTCTCTCTCCAGTCACCCTGTTATTCTCCCTCAAGTCACCCTATATTAGCAATTTCTTGTGTGTTCTTTCAGAGGTATCTATGTATATAGTAATAAATATTTTTGGAACACATTGAACACAAATACACCTTGTGGTAATATCTTGCTTTTCTTAATTAACAATACACATTGGTGAGTTTTCTTTGAAATAATGTAGTGCTGTCTCATTCTTTTTAATGATTACATAGATTCCATTGTAGGAATGTTCGTTATTAATGAATCAGTCTGCTATTGATGGGCATGTAGTTTTTCCAAACATATGCAATTACAACGTTACATCAGCTATCCTTGCATATTCATAATTTAGCACATGACAAACTTATCTGGTTTATGTCCATTGTAACTTTAATAGATATTGCTAAATGTATGTAAATGTCTGTTTTCCCACATTCTGTCAATGTGGTATGTTGGTCTTTGAGACTTTTCTGTCTTTTCCAAAATCTGATAGGTGAAAGTAATATCACACTGCCGTATTTAAAACTTGGTATTGAAAGCGTTTGGTATTTAGAATATTTTCAAATGTGAGATATAGCACACACTTATATATATGTATATAAATCCATAAAACACATATTTTTAATTTAAAGGATAATGTAAATACCACTTATTACCATAAGCACAGCTCATTTCCTATAGAAGGGCCCGCCTGATCCAGTGCCAAAAAGGACAAACACGTCTCTCTGCGAGAAGGTGATTTATTGCCAGTACACAAGCAAGGAACTGGGGGAATCGTCCCCAAACCAGTTCAAAGTGAGAATGGGAGCTGGGGTTTTTACAGGCAAAGGAGAGGGGTAGGGGGAAAAAAAACAGGTGATGTCAGGGGTCTTGTGAGGAGGGTCTGTGAAGTTTCTCAGTCCTGTGTTGTCTCCAGCACATCAAACTTGTCCTTGGTTTCAGCGGCTAATAAACCACAGTTTAGCAAGTTCTTCAAGACTCATTTCTCAGCAAACTGCTCAAAGATACCAAACTTTTCGTCTCTGAGAAAAGCTACAGATTTATACCATTCTGTCTGGTTTTGCATTGAGATGTTACCTTATTCCTGTAAGCAAAACTGAGAAGGTCTGGTTGATATCCTTCAAGGAACTAAGTACAAAGTGTAAACTTCTAAAATTAGATTAATAGAAAACCAGCTCAATTATTTTAGAATTTTCAGAGCTGCTTAAGTGAAGAAATGTTTAGTAAGCACATTTTCCAGCTATCAAATCTCCCCTTGTGATTATACTCTTCTCATTCTTAAGATATGTTTCATGAGTATTCCTCATACAGGGAAAGTGGGCAAAGGTCTCCTCTTCTGTCATTACTTCCTGCTGATCATGCTACGGTAACACGCTCAATTTAAGACACAGAACATTGCCAGTACCTTTGAAACTACCAGTGTGTTCCTTCCCCTTTCATTGCCCTCCCCTCTCCTTCTAGAGATAGTTATGATTCTAAATCTGATTTTAATTAGAATAATTTCCTTTCTTTTCTTGAATGTTAGCATCTAAGCATGTATCCTTAAACTGGATAGTGCTTTGCCTCTCTCCAAATTCTGTATAAATGGAATCATTTGTAGCTGCTGTTTTCCGACTTGTTTCTTACTCAACATTGCGTTTGTGAGATTCATCCATACTCATGAGTGTGGCTAAGTTCATTAATTTGCATTGTTGAATTCCGTTGTATGAATGTAGCACAGTTTATTTATATATTCTACTTTGATGAATAATTGGGTTGCTGCACAATTGAATCTGATAGACTTTATATGTTTCTCCTGGTACACATGTGTTCCCAATTGTCCTAGCTGCATTTATAACCCATCTTTGCTCCACTGATCTGCATTATTATCTCTATCATATATCAAGTCTACATATATGAATGGGCTTGTTTCTGGGCTCCCTGTTCTCTTTTATTGGTTAATCTGTTTATTCCTGTATCAATGCTGCCTTGTCCTAGTTAATATGTCTTTATAGTGTTTTTTTATTTCTTATAGGGTAAGCCCCCTAATATCCATTTGACACTTCTTCAAATGGGTTGTGGCTGTTCTTAGTTCTTTGTTCTTCCACATAAATTATAGAGCCAGTTTCTTAAATTCTGCAATAATTCTTTTTGGGATTTCTAAATTGGGATGGGTTTGACTCTATAGATCAATTTGGGGACAACTGACATCTCTATAATATTGAAATTTTCAACTCTTGAATGTGAAATATTTCTTTCTTCCTTTATTTAAATCTCATTCAAAAGGTTTTATAATTTATAATTTGATGCGTAAAGAACTTAAGTTTTTTTCCCCATATTTATCCTTAGTTACTTTATATTTCTTGGTAGCCTTCAAAATGTATTTTATAATGTTTTGCTGGAATATAGAAAGGCGATAGATTTTTGTATGTATGTCTAGTAAACTTGCTAAATTCTCTTTTCAATAGTATTAAACCTCTAAATTATTTCAGATTTTATACTTATTAGGCAATACTGCCTTCTGTAAATAATGACTGTTTGATTTTTTTTTTGTTCTTTCTTCGAAAATTTTTAGCTTTTTTTTTTTTTTTTTTCTTTTCTTACTGCACCTTGTGCATTGTTGAATATAAAGTAGTGGTAGCAAACATTCTTCTTTGTTCCCATCTTAGAATGCTTTCCACATTTAACTACTTAGTATGATATTTGCTGTAAGTTTTTTATGGATAACTTTTATACTGCTAAGAAAGTTCCCTTTTCTTCCTAGTTTGCTAAAAATATTTTTCATGACAGGACATTGAATTATTGTTGTTGTTGTTTTTAACTTTTTACTTTGAAATAATTACAGATTCACAGCAAGTTGTAAAGATAGTACAGAGAGGTCCCCTGTACCCTTCACCCAGTTTCCCCATTTGGCTTACCTAATTATGCTACAATACCAAAACCTAGAAATTGGCCTTGGGACAATATGCATATGTTTTGATTTCACTTTATTGTATGGGTAGATTCATGTAACTACCACTGCGATCTCCGCACAGAACTATTCCACTAGGCCTCTGCTGGTACCGCCTGGTAGCAGAGGCAGACACGTATAGTCACTGTTCCTCACCTGGCCTCCACCATGGGGTGGGATGGCCTTGATACCCAGGGTGCTGCTAAAAGTCCTGGGTGTCCAACAGGCCTCCTCTAAGACCTCCCAAATTGGGGATGGGGTGGGGAACGGGGAACTTCATTACTGCACGGTCCGGGGTGAAAGCCCAGGTTTTCCACGTGGTCTCCACTGACACCATGTGGTGGGGACTTGTCACCACCTGGTGGGAATGAATGTCCTTCCTCCCTACCCAGCCTTCTCTGACACCATGCTGGTGGGCGGCTTGAGTCGACTTGTTATAGTCTGGTGAGAGTGGAAGTCTAGGCTACCCACCCAGCCTCTGGTGGTAGAGGTGGGGGTGTTTGGTTGGAGAAGAATGATTGTTGTCAGGACATTGAATTTAATCAAACACTTTTTGTATATCTATTGAGATGATCATTAGATTTTTCTTCATTAATCTGTTAATGTGGTGACATATATTGTTTAATTTCTAATGCTCAACTCATTCATGCATTTTTGGCATGGAGGCAACTTGCCCATAATCTATTATCCTCTGGGTGTATTGCTGTATTTATTTGCTGAATTTTTTATTTTGGATTTTAGCGGCAATATTCATGGACATTATAGGTCTAAAAATAATTTATTCCTTTTATTTTATTTTGGACAAAACCCTGGGAGTTGACCAAGACTGGTTTGCACGTTCTTGTATCTCATTTGGGAATTATCTACCAAGCACTGTAAACGTGGAATTGCAATTGGAGTATGCTGTGGTCAGCAAAAGAGTGTGCCCATGTAAAAATGCTTTGATTTTGGGCTTCTTATTGTCAGGACTTTTTTAGGTTGCTATATAGAAACCTTACTCTACCCGGCTTAGTCCTAAATGCACTTTAATGCTCGTATAAAGGAAAAGTTAAGGGTAGATCTATGCTCAGGCTCAGCTGGGATCAAAGATCTGTCCCTTCATCTGTTTCTTATCTCTACTTGCCTTTTCCTAGCTTCATTTTAAACTCTGGTGGACAGGCTTTCTCCTCTGCTAGGGAAGAGAGCTGTCAGCAGTCTAATTCAGCTTCTTGCATTCGAGCCTCTAGATGAGAACTCAGCCCTAGGGAACACCTTGATTGCAGCCTTGCCGAAGGCTCAACTAAGCTTCACGTGGACCTCTGATCCACAGAGGCTGTGAGATAATGAATGTGTTGTTTTACACTGCTAAGTTTGTGGTGATTTGCAATGTGGCAAGGAAGGATAATGCAATACCCCTTCTCTTCTTGCTCTAATTAGAAAATTCCTGAGGAATGGTTCTAATTGGTTTGACTTAGGCCACATGCCTTCCACTGGACTGACTGCTAAAGCCAAAGGTTGGAGCACTATGATTGGCAGCCCCGTTAGAATCACATGAGAAGAGCGAACGAGAAAGCAGTTTCTCCTCACATAATAGATACACAATGCAGGATGTAACTCACCTTTGTAATGTCATTAGAAGCTCTGGCAATACTATGATTTATGTGTACATACAGTAGAGGTTGCAAATTGGCAACCCATAGCCAAATCTGGCTGCTCAAATTTTGAGCAACAAATTTTGTTTGGTCCTCATAATACTGGTCCTTGTACTGTCAAAGAATTTTGTGGGACACTCAACTCTGCAGCCACCAAGGGGTACACACGGAGCCTGCAGCAGGGGTGCAGTACTTTGCCTTCCTCCACTCTTGCATTCCTGCCTGGTACTAAGCAGGGGCTACCTGTTAAGAGGTAATTAGTGCCTGCTGCCTCACCTGGCTACTCCCCTTAAGCTACATTTCCAGTCTGGCCTCTGTAGGTATCGGATATGCTCTGATTTGAGCTATTTGGGTGATTACTGAACTTTCTAATAGTTTTGCATGTAAAATGATTTTCTAGGCAAACAACATATCATCTGTAAATAGTTTTAATCTTTTCTTTCTTTACAATATTTACATTTCTTTTTTTTTTTTTTTCTTGGTCTTGTTGCAATATGTAGACTTTCCAGAATGGTGTAGACATTGAAAGCAGATATCTGAAAGCAGGTCCTAGGCATGCTGCTGATATTTTACCATAAAGTGTGATGTTTGCTAGGCAAGTTATGTCTCATACTTTCATTCATGCCAAGGATGGTTTCCTCTACTCAGGTCCATTACTTTAAAAAGGTCAGAAATAGATGTTTAATGTTATCAAATGAATTCTCAGCATCTGTTGATGTGACCATTTTTTCTCCTTTATTAATGAAATGAATTGTAGTAACAGATCTTCAAATGTTCCTAATATGAAGAATCTAAGAATCTTGGAATTACTAAACAACAACTACAACAAAAGTTGGTAATGTGTATTATTGTTTAATATATACTGGCTTTAATCTTCTAAGATTCCCAATAAGTGACTTTTTTCATTTCATCAGCTTTCTTTGTTCCTTTCATAAGTCTCTAATTCTTTGAAAAGTTTTCATCCTAATAGTCGTCTACTGGTATTTACTCTTAAATCTTCAACAAGCATATTAAAACTTTTATTGTATTTCTCGATCAATGTCATGAATTACATTTTTAAGAGCCCCCCTTCCCACAACATCCTTAATAAGACGCAGCCTTCCTGGGTGGTAACTTTACTTCTCTTTCTCCACCTCCCAGTTGATGAAGCCATCATTGTAACTGGAGTTAACATTGCTTTGCTGTTATTGTTTACCTTTATGTGTTTTCTAATAATTCCCTTGCAAATTCAGTAAGAAGAATTAATTAGACTTTGCTGGCCTCATGCATTTCATTGTTCCTTACCTGCCTCTTATAAGCCATGCCAATCACAATTTCAATGATTTTTTTTTTTTTTTAGGAGGTACCGGGCATTGAATCCAGGACCTTGTACATGGGAAGCAGGTGCTCAACCACTGAGCTACATCTGCTCCCCATAATGATTTATTTTTAATTCTTTGTTGGGAAACCTTAAAGCATTTTCACCCCAGAAATAGAACATGGGGTGTGTGTTCTTACTGTGCTTTCACATGATAGAGTCTTTTTAACTCTCATACATATGCAGTGTTTAGCTGTGTGTAGAATTCCATAGACATAACCCATTTCTCTTGGAACTCTGTAATGATTGTGCCACCGACTTCTATTATTTAGTGTCGCAGAGCAGAAGGCTAATGGCAGTCAGATTCTCCTTCCTTGTTAGGAACAATACTAAAAATAAATTTTGAATTAAAAAAAACAACTTAAATTGTTCTCCTAGATTTCAGATTTTTTAAAAAAGAGATTGAAACTATTTGAAGAAATATGAGAGGCTGGAAAATAGACCAGGGGAATCCATCATAGAATTTCACAAAATGAGAACAGAGCAGATGGAAGACAAATAACAATCAAAAAGAAAAAAGAATTTTTTTTTTTTTTTTTTTTTTTTTTTGCTATGCTGAAGCAGTTTTAGGGAATTTGGTCAAACAAATTCTTACCAGGTAAGAATTTTGACAAAAGACATAACTTGCCTAGATCCAAGTTTAAGTTTTGATTTTCACATGTAGTATAATATTTCTATAGACTTTTCCACAGACAAGAAGCTACCAAATTTCCAATCTTTTGGTCTTTTATTCAATTCCTTGCCTTTGTCTTTGACCATATTTGAATGGTTGCTTTCTTTTATGTTACTTTCCAATCCATGCAACTTCTTATTAATATTAATATTTTTATATTTCTCCTTATTGCTTTATATTCATATGTGTTTTTAAGAAATGTTTCCTGAATTGTTCCCTCCCTTTGTAGCCATATAACCTGTCAGTTCATTAGCTCAACAGTAAAAATGCAAAGAATCACCTTTCCTGGACCTCAACTGTTCGGAACCCATCACGGAGACTGAGGACTGCAAGACTAGGTAAATGAGAATGACCTTTGCTGTATAGCTTATAAAAGGAGGTGGAAAGGTCCCGTTAAAAGCTTCCTATTTACACAGAGCCCTTCTGTGTAATAAGATTTACCTATGTAACCTTTGTTGAAGTTGGCCCTCATCTGGTGGTCTTGTGTTCTGGGACCCTTAGGTAAGAGCAGCCAGGGATCACAGAACACCAGGACCCCTCCTACCATCACTGGGTGAATTGTTTCTGAGCCATCAGGTTCCTTGCAGCTGCCTTCACGTCCTTGTTCCTCAGGCTGTAGATGATGGGGTTGAGCATGGGGGTCACCACCCCATAGAAGAGGGAGATGAGCTTGTCTGAAAGGTCCTGTTTGTCTGCCCCCAGGGGGTCCTTAGACTTGGGCTTCCCATACATGAAGAGGATGGTCCCATAGAAGACAACCACGACTGTGAGGTGGGCAGAGCAGGTGGAGAAGGCCCTTTTCCTGCCCTCTGCTGAGGGGATCCTCAATATGGTAGCAATGATGAACACATAGGAGAAAGAGATGAACAGTACTGGAACCCCCAGGAAGATAACATTGGCTACCCCCATGCTGATCACATTGATGGAGATGTCAGCACAGGCCAACTTCAGGACAGCCAGGATCTCACAGGTGAAGTGGTTGATGACATTGTCCCCACAAAAAGGCAGTCGCATTGCTAGGGATGTCTGCACCATGGCAGTGGTGCTTCCAGCTGCCCAGGAGCCAGCAGCCATGGACACGTAGGCAGCCTTGCTTATGACCACAGGATACCTAAGGGGGTTGCAGATGGCCACGTAGCGATCAAATGCCATCATGCTCAAGAGCACACACTCTGTAGCTCCCATGGTAAAGGAGAGGAACATCTGCACTGCACAGGCTGAGAATGAGATGGTTTTCCTGGGAGTGAGGAAGCTGTCAAGAATGAGGGGGACTGAGGAGGTTGTGTAGCAGATGTCCAGGAAGGAGAGGTTCCCCAGGAAGAAGTACATGGGCGTGTGCAGGCGAGGGTCAAGGATGGTCACCAAGATGAGGACCCCGTTGCCCAGCAGAATCACCAGGAACATCAGCAGGATGAGCACAAAGAACATTTTCTCCAGCTTTGGGTGGTCAAAGAGTCCCAGGAGAATGAACCCCATCACAGGGCAGGTCTGATTGGACCTGACCATGTGTTTTCTATGTCACTTGCAAGAACTCAGAAGGCCAACTTCAGCATTCTCTGATGTATAAAGTATCTGGTCAACGAGTGAGGAGTCCCCAACTTGCTGAGCAATTGGAGAACAGCTCTGACAATCAAGGGGTCTGTATGTGATTGTAAGTAAAATGAAGGAATTTGATCAAAATCTTACTTTGTGATGTCTGTCCATTCTCAATGAGGTTTGAAATGCCACCTGATTTGATTTAATTTTCTCATCTCATTCAAGACAGGCACTACACATTTATACTTCAATTTACACCAAATATAGCTTATTATTCAGTGATAAGAAATGTGAGACCCCCTATATGCACTTGGTTTTTGTTTTGATTTTGCCTTGGGACTGAGGACTGGTAGAAAGGACTGAAGCCCTTTGTCCTCAAGTCCTGGCCATTCCTTTCCCCATGCATTTTTAGATACTATCTGTCTCCAGTTTTTTTCCTCACAATCTGCAGGACTCTGGGTCATTCATTCGTTCATTCATTCATTTCCAAGCCCCTCTGGAGCCCTCATTAGAAGAACTGGCATTCACCAATCATTCAAGGTATAGAAATTATCAAGTACCTTTTCATCTCTGGACCTCAGTTTCCCCATTGCTCACTTCAGAATTGATTATTTTTAAGGATATTCCATTTCAGGAACTAAATGATCTTATGAATTTCTCATTCATGGACTTTCTGCTATACCACTGTGATATGTCCTTTTTTCTTTCCTTCATGAACCTTCTAGGCCACTAAGCCACTATGTCTGAAGTTCTGAATGGGGCAGAGCCAGCAAGAGTTTACATATTTTTAAAAAATCTCCTTCCTTACCTTAATATTAAATAGGTTGATGAAGAAAATACTAATCTGGTCTTAAAGCAGCATCCAGAAGAGTTAGTTTCTGAAATGGGTGAAAGTTAGGTTTGTTCTGTGATTGAGTAAAATCCACAAAGGACCATCCATTGCATATATGAAGCAATTTAAATTTCACGCTGCTATTGGGACTGTTCTAGTCTCTGAAGTCATTTAAAATTTAGAAACTGAAGTGACAAAGTTGAGAAACTTTTTATACATCTGGGATTTTGTCCCAAAGATCCAATTACTCTGAAGCTCCTCCAGAAATACTTTCTTCCCTCCTTCTCCTTCTACCCATTCTATTAAGCTGCTGCAAATCACCAGAGGATCATCCTGAACCTCAGACTATAAACCCTCAATCAACAAAAACTCTCACCGAGATCTCATAATACACTTGGGAGAATGTGAAACCTACTGCACAAGGAAAATCATTGTAGCTTTGGCCATTTCCAAATTCAGGGTCTCAGAGTTGGAAAGAAGCAAGCCACCTAGAAATACAAATCTTCTTGTCTGTATTCCCATCAAATAGATTCTGAGCTCCTACCATATGTTAGCCATTTAAAGTGTATTGAGAGTCATAAATGAATTTGGTCATGACTCCTTTGAAGATTTTCACAGGCATGGAAGCTGTGGGCTTTAAAAAGGCCGGTTGTTTTCAAAAGTGGTGTCCTGTTGTTTGAAGTCTTTTCCTGTGTGTGCATGCATGAGTATGCCTTATCTGTGCATCTGTGAGAGTATGCCTGGTTTACCATTGGGATCTGGTAAACTCCACGTCTAAGATCCAAGACTGAGAACTGTGACCACCCAGGTAGCAGCCTGAAGCATCTTAAACTTGGACCACTGTTTTCTGACACGCTATAGTTTCTTAACCACATTCTAACCACAATCTACTTTTCCCCTTCTCATTTCATTCTAATGCAAGATGTAGTACATGTGTTGAGCTCTTGTTCCACAGATGTAAAAGGATCCTTCCCAGTATCAGGAACAAATAAAGTTGGGCAATTTCTCCCCCTTCTTCCACAAATGAAACATGACTGGGTTGTACATTGGCTTCTAAAAATCTTATAATCAAATTTACATCAAAATCTTAGTCATAAGTCTTTGCATTGAATTCTTTCTGTGAAATATATTTTATTACACAGAAGAGTAGAAAAGCATATATGCATTGAGGGAAAAGAATAAAATACACACCATATACCCACTACCCAGGGGTAGCAGTTTGATATTATTTATGAATTCCAAAAAGAGATAGAGATTATGTTTGTAAACTGGTGTGTTCTTCTGGGTATGATACCCTTTGATTATATTAAATTCAGAGGTTTTACATTTACTTGATTCATTAGGGTGACTCAGGGTTGAGTCCCCACTCCCTCGGTGGGTTATATAAATGGACACACACACAGGAGAAGAAATACTCAGAGGAAGAGAGCTCCACAGACACAGCAGTGAAGAGAGCTTTGATCCTGTGGCCCCGGGGAGAGAGATGAGCCGTTTGCCTTATAGTTTACAGCTGACCTTGTGAAGCGACCAGAGCAGCTGAGCTGTAAAGAAACAAGCCCTCCAGCCTATAGCTGAGATCTGAAGAAGCTGAGCCCATGGAGCCTTAAGAGAAAGAGGAAGGCTGAACCCTCGCAGACATTGCACACCATCTTGCTTCAACACATGGCAAATGACTTTGGGTGAGAACTCAACCTTGAGTTGGACTCTTTAGGGCCTTGTAACTGTAAGCTTTTACCCAAAATAAATACCCTTTATAAAAGCCAACAGATTTCTGGTACTTTGCATCAGCACCCCTGTTTGGCTAACTAATATACCAAGTTAAGAAGTAGAATGGTTCATTACCTTAGTACTTCCTCATATTATCCTCCCATATTGTAGTCCCACTTCTTCCCTCTTTGTTAGAGGGGACCACTGCCCTGGATTTTGGGGAAATCATTTTGTGGTAGGCAGATCCTAAAGTGTCCCCGCCCCCCCCCCCAATTCCCATTTGCTGGTGATTTAGTCAGATATAAATCTAGGTACTGCTGTGAAGGAATTTAGATAATGTAATTAAAGTCTCAAGTCATCTGACCTTAACAAGGAAATTTCGAGTGGGCCTGGCCCAATCAAATGAACACTTTATAGTGGAGAGTTTTCTCTAGGTGGTAGCAGAAGAAGTCAGATTCAAAGCATGCCATGCCACTTCTGGGTTTAAAGATGTAGGCAACCATGTGCAAAGACCAGAGATCTGCTGCAAGAAGCTGAGATCCTGGTCAACAGCCCGCAAGGAAACTGGGACAACAGTCCAGCATGAGGAACTGAATTCTGCCAACAATCTGATGGAGCTTGAGAGCAGATTCTTTTCCACTGCCCAGCCAAGCCCATCCAGATTTTTACCTATAGAACTGTGAGCTAATCAACTGATATTGTTTTAAGCTGCTAATTTTGTGGTGGTTTGTTATGCAGTGATAGAAAACCAGTACACATCTTTTCATTTTCTTCATAGTTTCTCCACCTACCAACATATCAGTGTACAATATATTGTTCCATTTTGTAAATTTGAGTAACAATCACAAAAAGCTTTTTAAGGAAAGGGGAAAAAATGCCACTCTTTGGCTCCTGAGAATATAAGCTGATGGTTTTAAGAGCCTCTTCTGGGGAATTCAGGCAAGACTGTAGTGGTGACCAGGTACCAGATAACTGGCAGAAATATCAGAGGGCATGGATTGGTCTGCATTTTCTGCTTCTGAGCTCTCACTATAGCCCCTTCCCACTCTTAGGTTCAGGTCAAAGCAGAATACTTCTGTGGAATGATAAGATAAGGCAAGTATAGGAAAGAATGTGGACTAGGCTCTCTCTCTCTTTCTCTCTCTCTCTCTGGCATTTTGTCCTCAGGTTAATCACCATGGGCAGCAGGAGCCCTTCAAAGGCCCTTCTCAGCCCTTCCCATTCACCAGGCTCTAGATTGATTGGGCAGGCTGCCCTCTGCCTGGGTGTATATTTGTCACACTGGGATCTCCCTTCACTGCCCTGGGGGCTCCTTTCACTTCTCTTTTGGGCTAGAGCCCTTATTTCCTCCATTGATTTCTTCCTCTTTCTTGGTTACTCTCTTGTTTTGTGGAGCACTTCCATGAAAAGCTTCTCGGGAAAGGGTGTATGGTGCAAAAATTTTGAGACCTTATATGTCCGAAAATATTTCCATTCAGTTCCCATAAAATGACTAATAATTTGGTAGGGTATGGAATTATAGGAATTTATAGGAAATCATTTTCCTTTTGAATTTTAAGGCACTGCTGGTACAAAATCTGAAGCCATTCTGATTCTTGATCCTTTGTAATAATTAAAAAAAATTTTTACTTTTACTCCCCGATAGCTTTTAAAATCTTCTCTTTGTGCCCAATGTCCCCAAATTTCACAACGATGTGATTTGATATGTCTTTTTTCATCCATTATGCTGGTACTTGGTAGACACTTTCAGCAGTGAAACTTTTATCTTTCAATTTGGGGAAATTTTCTTGGATTATTATGTTGACAATTTCATCTCTTCTTTTTTCTGGATCTTTTACTACTTGAATATTGGACTTTCTTAATTGGAGCTCTTTGTAAAGTTTTTCCCCCAGTTTTCCTTCTTTTTGCTTTTTGTTTTTTCTGGTCAATTTTCTCAACTTATTTTCTAACCTTTCTATTTAGTTTTTTATTTCTGCTATCATGCTTTAATTTTTAAGAACTCTTTCCCCCCATTGTTATTTGAATGCTTATTTTAAATGACATCCTGTCCATGTTTCAAATTTGCAATACCTTTTCTTTGAAGATAAGATAGATTTAATTTTTTTTCCTTTCTGTACATTTTCTATTTCCTCCAGGTTGCTTTTTTCCCCCCTTGTTTGTTTTGATCTCTATCTTTTACACTGGAGGCATTTCTCAAATGCCTATGAGCTTTGGCTAATTACTTATGATTAAGACAGTGGGATATGGGACTAAAAAGCTGATTGGAAGCTCTGAGCAGGGCTAGTTGTCTTTTTGGGGGGAGGAACCTCCAATGTTAGAACCTTTATGTCTTTCTACTTGGCTTCTTCATATTCCCAGATAATTCTCTTTCAATCTCTTGCCTGGGACTTAAAGTTAGTATCTTAGCCTTCTGGAAATTCCATGGGGGAAGTGGGAGGGGGTAGTCTCAGCATTTAACATAGAGTATTCATGCTGTCAGTTAGATTCCCTGTTTTTGGTACAGTACCTTCTCCAGAGAATAAACCTTTCGTTGTGGTGAGCAAGGGGCAGTTACCCTTGTCATGAAATGAGGGAGGGTATATAGAGACTCGGCTGCTTACATGGATTTCACCTCATCCTCCTTTCCTTAGCAGCACTCTCTTTGCCTCTTGTCCTAGAGGTTCAGTGAGTTCCATCAGGCTGTTGCTCGCTTTCCTAGTTTCTGACTTGGGATTTGATTCTGCAAGGTCTGCTACAGCAATTACCACTAGTCCATCAGCTTTCCAGCCTGCAAAATGTTATCACAGCTGCTCTCTCTCTTCTTCTCCTTAACCTTAAGGATTTTGTCATTAAAAAACAAAAATAAATAAATAAATAAAAATAAAAATAAAAACTTTACAAGTAAACAATGCAAAATACAAAAAAAAAAAAAAAATACAAAAATATAAAAACTTTACTATAGTTGTTTTAATTTGCTAAAGGCTGCCAAGGCAATATACCAGAAATGGGTTGGCTTTTATGATGGGGATTAATTTATAAGCTTACAATTCTGAGGTCCTGAAAGTGTCCAAATCAAGGCATCTTCAGGAGATGCTTTCTCCCTGAGCTGAAGCTGTGGGCGATCAGGCAAAAGGTGGCATCCATGCATCTCTCTGCTCTCCTCTGGGCCTCATTGTTTTTAGCTTCTGGCTTCTCAGGGACTTTCTCTCAACTCTTAGGGGTTTCTCTCTGTTTCTGCAGCTCCACTGATTCCAGTTAATAGAGGACTCCAGTAAGAGGATTAAGACCCACCCTGGATCACACAATCTAATCAAAGGCCCCTAACTGAAGTGATTTAATCAAAAGTTACACCTATAATAGGTTCACATGCACAGGAATGGATTTGCTCTAAGGACATGATCTTCTGGGGTCCACCCAGCTTCAAACTGTCACATTCTACCCTCTGGACCCCAGAAAGACATGTTCTTTCCATATGCAAATAAATTCATTCCATCACAATTTTTCAAAAAGCCTTAAATCATTTCAGTAACAATTTTAAGTACAAGTCTCATAAAAGTCAGTTATAGGCATGAAATCTTGGGACAAAATTCCCCTCAGTCTGTGGACCTGTGAAACTTAGAAAACAAGTTATCTGCTTCCAATATATAAAGGGGGATAGTCACAGGATAAACATTCCCATTGCCATAGGGAGAAATTGGAAGGAAAACAGGAGTCACAGGTCCCAAACAGTTCCAAAAACCTGTAGGGCATACACCATTAGATTTCAAAGTATGAGAGTCATCTATAGAATGATGCTTTGTCCTCGGGGCCCAGTGGAGTGGGAGTCCCACCTTTTCCAAGGGCTTGCCCAGTGGCCATGTTCTTGGCTCCACCCTCATCAAGCATCTGGGTGGCAGGTGAAGTCTAGGCCCCACCCTCTGAGAACACTGGGGTGATAGATTCTCCCTAATTTCTGGGACACCGGCTCAGCCCTCTTAGAACAATGGAATGGCAACCAAATGCTTCCCAATCCCCAGGTATTATGCGCCACCCTCTCTGAAGCCTGGGGAGATAACCCTCTCCCTGAGCAATGGGGCAGAAGGCTTGCCTTCTTCAGGTGCTGGGGCATACTTACCCTTTCCGCACACACAAGTGGGTCTGCTCTCCTGGTCCAGGAAGATGTCTTCAGTCCAGACCTCAGCTTCTATGGTTCTGCCTTTGAAGTAATTTTTCCTTCAATCTCTCCCTTTTCTGTCCCTTTTAGCCCAGACTGGCAGTGGTTCTGTTTATACAGATCTCACACACAAAAAAAACTGGTTGGTTTCACATGCAGCAAACAGGGTCCCAGCTGTGACTTCCAAATTCTGCTTTCCATCCAACATCAGAACACAATTTTTCCAAGTTCTCTGCCAGTTTAAAAGAAGGATCACCTTTCTTCCAGTTTGCAATGACACATTCATCATTTCTGTCTTAGGCCTCACCAGAAGTATCCTTAGTGCCTATATTCCTGCCAACAGTCTCTTCAAAAGCAGTCTAGGCCTTTTTTATCAAGTATCTCGCAATTCTTTCAAAATCTTCCCCTTACCCCTTTTAAAAACCCTTTAAACATTTTTGGTATTTGCACTGCATCATCCCACTCTCCTGGTACCAATTTCTGTTTTAGTTTGCTAAAGGCTACCAAGGCAATATACCAGAAATGGGTTGGCTTTTACAATGGGGATTTATAAACTTATAAGCTTACAGTTCTTAGGCCCTGAAAGTGTCCAAATCAAGGCATCATCAGGAGTTGCCTTCTCCCCAGGCTGCAGCTGTGGGCAATCAGGCACATGGAGGCATTCACTTGTTTCTCCCCTCTCCTCCGGGCCTCATCGTTCTCAGTGACTTCCTTGAAGCTTCTGTGTTCAGTTGATTTCAGCTTCTGGTTCTCAGGGGCTTCTCTCTCAACTTCTAGGAGTTTCTCTCTGTTTCTGCACTCTGCCAATTCCAGTTTATAAAGGACTCCAGTAAGAGGATTAAGACCCACCCTGGGTCATCCAACCTAAAGGCCCTTAACTAAAGTGATTTGATCAAAAGGTCCCACCTCCAATAGGTTTGCACACACAGGAATGGATTAGCTGTACGGACATGATCTTCTGGGGTCCACCCAGCTTCCAACTGTCACAGTTGCTGTAATGAGTTTCAAAAAAGACCAAAATCTGATGCATGTGTTCAATCGTATATGTCATCCCGCATGCCTCCATCCTGATTCCATGTAGTTTCTAACATCCTATCTTGTTTTCTTATTTAAGTCATTGTTATTGTCTCTCCCTTTCTCCTGCTACAAATAAGTTCCACAGAGGTAAAGACTTTTTTTCTGTATTATTTATAGATGTATCCTAAGCATAAGAGCTGGGCCTGGCTCACAATAGGCACTCAATAAATATTTGCTGAATGAATCAATAAATGAATTTGTGACTTACCTTTGTTTTCTTTTAATTTTGCTCCTTATTATTTCCTGACACGTTATTATGATTGTGTAATTTTAAGTCCTCTCCAGCCTTTTCTGGAATGAGGAGGTAGTACACAATCAATCTTGAGTGTAAGCTCATACAAATTCCCCAGATTAGTCCTTCAGTTTCAGAGATGACATGGAATGAACATTAGGCAATATGTAAATTCTCTCTGAAGCCAATATTCCCCTAGAGCCAGAATCCCTATCCGGGCATGTCTGTTCCCTGACCTGGACTTCAAGGGCCACATTTCCTTTGTCACCTGCCTAGGCGTCTACTCTAGGCACCAGCTCCAAGCCTTGCAGACTGCTGGTGACTTAATTCCTAAATTATACCATGATATCTGTTGCTCATAATTGCAGCCTTCTAGTGAAAGCAAAGTGAGACACAAAGCTCCTCTTTCTCTGTATTATGTCTTTCTATGTTCCTCTTCCTCTAGTTATCTTTTGCTTTTCTCAAAAGCTGTGATTTTTCCTGGATTATCCAGAAAAATCACCTTTGGATTAAAGCAGAGGCTTTTCTTGCCAGCCATTCTCCTAAGGTTGTATACAAATATACATTCATCTCTTACAATCACGTGACATTTCCTCATGTTAAATTCTATCTTCATTGACCCTGAGGATAGTCCTCTAGTCTCTTCAACCATATATTCTATGCACTGATTAACTTAAGCATTGAACTCTGTACTTGACAGGAAACAATACTCATTTACTGACTCTAGATGATGTGATAGGATTTGGGGTAAAATTTAAGGAGAGACAGAGATCAAGGACTAAAATAATGAATGTATTCCTTTTCATAAGCATTATGGTATTACTTCCATTTAAGTGTTCAGGAAATAGATACTCAGAGATAAGTTCTGATTTGCCCAGATTCACATAGCTAGAAGTGACATAGTTAGAGCTAAATCCAGATTTCTCCCATAATTTTATTGCAAGGCATTTCAGGATTCAATCCCCCATAGCTCCTCAGGGATGAATGGCAATTCTCTCAGGGTTGAAGAGAACATTCACATTGTACCAGAATCAGAATATTTCAGAGCTGAGATCATGGCTTAGTTGTGGAAATTTTAAATCAGGGCAGAAACGACTTGCCTGGGAACACACAGTTTATTTAAGGAGGAGCCAGGATTGGCACACAAACCTCTTCACCTCTAGTGTAATTCCTCTGAGTGCTTCCCATAAATCTCCAGCTATATTCCAAATTTATAGAGGAAAGAAACTGAGAGGGTAAACCCACTGAAGTGAAACCCACTAGCGCAAAGAAAGTGAGTCAGAGAGTAATATTGGTGTAGCAATTGCATTCCAGAGGACTTCTTCAAATGTGACTTTCCATCTCGATGTACTACTGTGGCGTGGTCACCAAGATATATTGTTCAGCAATAAAAACAAGTTGGAGAAAAGCATGCATAGAATGCTAGCATTTTTCTAATGGGTTTACAAATACATATTTGAATTTGCTTACATTTTTTAAAAAATGTAAGGATAAAAAAAAAAAAAATGTAAGGATAAATCACCAAGTTAAAAAATGCTCACCTAAGAGAGAGAGAGGAATAGGGTGAAGGAGACATGGATAGATGATAGACTTCTTTGAAGACACCTTGTTTTATAGATTTGCCTTTGGAACAATGTAACTATTTCACATAATTACTCATTAAAATAAAATTTTAAAAAGCAATCCCTAGAATGTACTTAATTTCAAAAGTAAAAGGAAACATATAAATCAAATTATGTACCCAACTGTTAGCATAAGAGAAGAATTGTTCCAAGTAACTTTTAAAACCCATAATTTGATGTACATTCCTAGTGAGACATATCCTAAAGACAAACTGAACTGTAAAAAAATTTTATACTATTTTCAGTAATCATATAATTGTGTATTAAAGCATTATGAGCAATTATGTTCGTATAATTAAGAACAAAATTTTTGGCATGGTAGAAAGATACAGATATGAGATCAATGAGGTTTAGTAAAAATTCTGTAGATCTTAATTTGAATTGGATGTATGTATGAACTCATGATGTATTTGATCTTAAAATAAATGTAATATATATGTATATTGAGTTTGTCATGGTTTCTAGGACTTTTCAGTGGAAAGAGGTGGGGAATATCCATATATATATACATATATATGTATATATATATATATTCCCTAGCACCCAGATTGTGGTTTCTAGATACCATTCCCTTTAAAGGAAACAAGGGTTCTGCAGAGGAAATGGCTGTTTCCAGATCTGAAGAGGAATTGTGAGCATTGAGCTTGGAACATCTTGATGTACCAGAAAACAAGAGAGCCATCCAAGACCACTGGGGTCATGTCAAAAGGTCTCAGGGGCATGAGTTCATAACTACACTAAAATGAAAACACTTTCAAGTATTTAGATCTAATCACCAATTTATAAGAAATACAGCAACAGATACCACAGGACTTCAATCAGCAAAAGGCAGACTGTAGTAAACTCTACATTTCCTATAGTGGGAAACCATTCCTCACCCCAAAACGTAAAGAGGATGAGGGAGAGGAAGAAGGGGGAACTATAGATTAAAAGAGATTACTCACAATGTATGATCTTATTTGGATCCTGTTTCAAATAAACAAATTAAAATAATTAAAACATTTACAAGACATTTGGGGAACTATAAACACTGGATAGTTGATGATATAAAGGAATTATTATCTGCAGACCAACTTTTTCTTCCTTGAAGCACACAGCTATACCAGTCCTGGTTTTACATGGTATATCAGTTCAAGCACACTATACCAACCAGAAATTACCTCTGCATACTTTTTCTGAAATCCTTAGAGAGAAAACATGATTAGTCTAGTTTGGGTCAAATGTCCAATCATTTGTAGTCAGGACAAAGGGTATGACTGTCCTCTCAGGAGGTGCTAAGAGAGGAGATATTCTGTCTAGAGCAGATCTTCCTAACTAATGTGTCAGGGGTTACAGAATGTGTTAGGTGGAGACTAAGCAGGACCTGGAATGACCTAAGCCCCCAGGTGAAATACCTTCAGCCATTTATCCCAGGTCATATGAATCCCATTACTTTTATGTGTCTCATGATAATCTTTTACTGGGAAACCCTGAACTCAGGGTGTGGGCAGAGTATGAGTGATGGGCAGATTTCAGAGACATTACCTACAATATAAAGTAAACTTTCAGGTCACAACCTTGTTAAGTGGAAGAGGTGGAATCTAAACAAGGCTTTATGATGCTAAGGCAACACTCTACTGCCTTACCCAACTATTTTGCATTATTTTTGTTAAGTGTTGCTAGTGTCCATAGATTCTGAAAAGAGAACAAATGTGTTACCTGAGCATTGGAGTCTGCATGGTGTCAGAATTTGGGTTCCCTGGGAAGCAGACTCTGAGAATGAGAGGAGTGTGCCTGAGGTTTATTATGGAGTGCTCTTGGAATCAACACTTGTGGAAGGGGAGGGAAGGGAAGGGAAGGGAAGGGAAGGGAAGGGAAGGGAAGGGAAGGGAAAGGAAGGGAGCAGGGTTGGGCAGAGGAAGAAGTTGGACTGTGATGTAGTCTTAACAAAGGCCTCAGTCAACTCCATAGGAAATGTGATGCTGGGATAGCCCTGCAGAATTGTCCATTGTTGAGGCAAGAAGTTTATTTCCCTATCAATCAGTCACTGGATATGGGCTGTCCACAGGAAGGGGGTATGCTCTTGGGTAAGTCAGCTGGCTTCCGCTAACAGCCTGCTTTAGCTAATTCTCACAGATGACTGACAGCTGAAGGATATGTGTCAGCAGCACTTCGGTAGCTGAGGAACAAGCCCTCCAGTGCTGTAGAATCATCTGTGGGGATAACCACACATGGTTCTCTAAGTCAAAACTATTAAAATGAAGTATGATGAGAAAAATTTTTGTTCTAGGATATATTTCATTTTTAAGTCAATTCTTGGCTTAAAAAGGTTGGAATTTATCCAGAGTTGATATCATCTCCCATATTGTGAGCAAGAAAAGTATAGATGTGCTCTGTGCTCAAAAGGGAAAGCCAATTTCATACCAGGGTGTGATAGCTAATACTGGGCTTGAAATGATTGAACAGGAACATGACCCTACACTCCTTCTTGTCCATGCAGAACCCTCTTGGGCTAAAGAAGGTGTCTGGCCATGTCTCAGATGGGAGACACATGGGATGTCCACACAAGGCAGGCAGAGATAATTGTTTTCATTACAGAATTTTGATTCTCAGGGAAAAAATGATCATCTAATTACCTCAAGGAAAGAGACACTAAAATATTTTTCCCTCACAATATCTTTGCTCCTTTTTGTGTCTCTCCTGACTGAGGTCCTCACACATTTTGCCTCTGAACCTCTTCTCTCAGCTGCAAAGTGAACTGGCTCAGCCTTCCAGTTTTATTATTCCATTCCCCTCAGCCAGCCATCTTACTCGAGACCATGGCTTCCATTTCCTCAGGCCCCATTTCACCATCCTGACTTCAGCTTCCCTTAGACTGCTGTAGCACCCCTGCTGTGCTCTTCCCCCACAATCCATCTCTTAACTCTCCAGACAATAAGGGCAGATAGTGTACTTAACAAGACTCATAGAGGGCAGAAAAACAAAGCTGAAAACTGGATACCAGCTATGGCTACTCCCAGGCCAAGCTTCTCCACATGAGTGTTATAGGATCTGGCTGATTTACCCCCAAAGGCATGTCTTACATGGAATCTATAATCCCAACTCCTCTGAATCCCAAGGAAAAGAAAACACCTATTTCATTCTCATTTCCAGTCTCAGTCCTACCTCAAAGAAAAATAAAATTTGAAGATGCATCATTTCCTCTACCATGAAGATAGTCTTTTATACTGTTAAGTCATGATGCTTTGCCCCACACTTTCTCCTTTCCAGATTAGGATCTTGGCTTTACCTTTATATAACACAGAGGAACACAGAACCATTTTTTTTCCCAAAACAAAGGAGCAGCGAACTCACAAAAGTGAATTCGAACTTTCAGAGTGGAGAATCAGAAAAACAACTAATTTTTTAAGTAGCATTCCACTTCCATCCTCTCAAATCACACTCCCATCAGCTGTTAGTTTTATCATTTAAAAAATTGGGTCCAGTAACAGTTAAATCTTTCTATTATATGTTTAATTTTATTTTCTAGGAATCACTCTTATATGCACCTTCTTTGAGGGAAAATTTCTCCTGAAATTCTTAGGTGAAAGCAATCAAGAGGCACAGAACCAGGAAATGGATATGGCTCAAGCAATTGGGCTCCTGTCTACCATATAGGAAGTCCAGGGTTCAATTCCCAGGGCCTCCTAGTGAAAGGCAAGCTGACCTACACTGCAAGCTGGCCCATGTGGAGTGCTGGCCCACACAGGAGTGCTGGCCCACACGGAATGCTGACCTGTGCGGAGAGCTGCTGCGGCAAAATGACACAACAAAAAGAGAGACAGAGGAGAGAAAATAAGAGATGCAGCAGACCAGGGAGCTGAGGTGGTGCAAGAGATTGAGCGTCTGTCTCCACTCTGGAAAGTCCCAGGATCACTTCCCAGTGCTGCCTAAAGAGAAGACAAGCAGACACAGAAGAACACACAGAAAGCAGACAGCAAGCACAAAAACAATGAGGGGATGGAGGGCTAAATAAATAAATAAATAAATAAATAAATAAATAAATAAATAAGTCTTTAAAAAAAAAAAAAAGAGGCACAGAACCACAGGGACATCTGTCCTCCCAACATCACTGGGTAAAGCATTTCTGAGCCACCAGGTTCCTCACAGCTGCCTTCACGTCCTTGTTCCTCAGGCTGTAGATGATGGGGTTGAGCATGGGGGTCACTACCCCATAGAAGAGGGAGATGAGCTTGTCTGAAAGGTCCTGTTTGTCTGCCCCCAGGGGGTCCTTAGACTTGGGCTTCCCATACATGAAGAGGATGGTCCCATAGAAGACAACCACGACTGTGAGGTGGGCAGAGCAGGTGGAGAAGGCCCTTTTCCTGCCCTCTGCTGAGGGGATCCTCAATATGGTAGCAATGATGAACACATAGGAGAAAGAGATGAACAGTACTGGGACTGCCAGAAATATAACATTTGTCACTCCCATGCTGATCACATTGATGGAGATGTCAGCACAGGCCAACTTCAGGACAGCCAGGATCTCACAGGTGAAGTGGTTGATGATGTTGTTCCCACAGAAGGGCAACCTCATTGCCAAGGATGTTTGAACTATGGAGGCAGTACTTCCAGCTGCCCAGGAGCTGGCAGCCATGGGCACATAGGCAGCCTTGCTCATGACCACGGGGTACCTAAGGGGGTTGCAGATGGCCACATAGCGATCAAACGCCATCATGCCCAGGAGCACACACTCTGTGGCTCCCATTGCAAAGGAGAGAAACATCTGCCCAGCACAGGCTGAGAATGGAATGGTTTTTCTGGGAGTGAGGAAGCTGTCAAGAATGAGGGGGACTGAGGAGGTCGTGTAGCAGATGTCCAGGAAGGAGAGGTTCCCCAGGAAGAAGTACATGGGCGTGTGCAGGTGGGAGACAGTGGCAGTTACTAGGATGAGGACCCCATTGCCCAGCAGGATCATTAGGTACATCAGCAGGATGAGCACAAAGAACATTTTCTCCAGCTTTGGGTGAGCAGAAAGTCCCAGCAAGATGAACTCTGCCACAGATGAAGTCTGATTGGCATTTTCCATGGTGTGTCTCCTCTGCCAACTCAGAGGTCCAAACTCAGCATTCTTTGCCTTGCATAGGGCCAGGGCATCTGGTCTGGAGCTCCAATTTGGCTGCCTGATTAAAAACCAGCTCTAAACATCCACAGAGTCTATTTCTTTACAAGAAAAATGAGCAATAAAATCAGAAATTACTTTGCGGCCACAGCAAACCAAATTTATGAGGCTTAAAACGATGCCTTTGTTAATTTAATGCATTTGAACAGAGACATCACACATTCATTTTTTTGGTGCTATATTCTACATGGCAGTTCATCTCATTAAACTGTGATCAGTAAAATGACTTCGTTTGCTCCATGTGCTCCTCACTTTTTGCCAGTTACTGATGAAATGATTAGTAGTGAACCCTCACCTTTATCTATTTCTTCTTTCCAGATGATTTTCACAGAAAATATATACTCGTTGTTGCCAAGGTCTCCTTCCTCTTGAGTAACTGCAGCCCTAGATCTTTTCACGCATGTATCCATCCACCCATCCATCCATCTGGACATCCACTCACCAAAACACCTGATGGTCAACCAGTATGTGGATATGACAATGAGCCATGAGGGCAAAGGGTGACTCATGGCTCAGGCTCGGGGGTGTGGGGGTGGGGAGCTTACAGCCTGGCAGGGAGGGAAGCAGAAGAGCCCAAGACAAGCCATCAGAAAGGGCATTGTGGGTATTGGTGGGAAAAGGGTCACAGAAGGCTCCCTTGGCAATATAGACTCATAGCTGGTTATGTTCAGCAGATAATCTAATCTAACCCTTTCTCTCATTCTAGATATTCTGCTGCACAGCACTGATGCATGGGTTTTCAGTTCCAGCTTGATGTCCTCCAGTGATGAAGAGTTAATTGCATTCCCAAACAGCCTGCTCCTTTTATGTGCAGAACCATGGAGTATGAGAAAATTCTTCTTCATTTTGAGTCAGGCAGGCATGCTTCTGAGTTAATCTCATTCACATGATGGTTCAGCCTCCTTCTGGAATTGCATTGAGTTTGTGGAAAGTTATCAGGTCAGTGAGCCCAGAGAGCTGGGCTGTATTCTGATGGAACTTTTTTTTTTTTTTTTTTTTTTTTTTATTTGCTATGAATCTTTATTTATATGCTTGCTTTCTGGAGAGCACCTTCATTTTCAAAGCTAATTCCAAGACAGGTAGCATAAGGCACATACAGAGGAGATACTTTTTTCAGGGTATTAGAAGATCTGTGCATGCAGGGCTAATGCAAAAAAAGAAAAAAAAAAGAATATTAAGCAAAACCAAAATTTCGGGCACATGAAGGTATGCACAAATTGTCTCCACATTTAATTTCATGTCACATGATTACATAGATGGATCCAGGAACATGTAGCCGCATCAAGCAGTATAATTCTTCAGAGGACCTCTGTTATACTGAGAGGTGTGCTAGCTTCGGCCAAAGCACTTTGTTGAGTTTGCTTTGTGGGCTGCTGGTTGAAATGTTGCTTCATGGTTTGTGTTTTGTTTTTCTCTTGGGATTCAGGAAGATTGCCCCCATCTTCACCATCCTCTTTTTGGGTCTCATTTTCTCCAGTTTCTTCAGCCTTCTCTGTTCCCTCTGGCACGCTCTGTGCCTCTCCTGCTACATCTCCATTGGGAAGGGAAGATGCTTCCTCGGGCGATTTCGTCACCTTTGTGCCTGGAGGTGGAGCTAAACCAAGGAACGAGTATATAATATTCTCTTCTTTTGCAGAGAAGAAAGAGTCAAAATCCCCACAATATTGCTCTTCATTGAAGATCTGGGGAGGCAAAGGAATCCCATTTTGAGGTTTTTTCTCGCCGGGTACATTCTCTCTCATCCACTTCCTATTATCTTCATCTCCAGCGATATCTAATTCCTTAAAGTCAATTTTATTGGCTTCCAAAAATCCCACTACTTCTTGCTGTTTCTTCCTAATCTTATGTTCGAAGGCAAAGACATGAAGCACGCTGGAGCGCAAGTGCATATCCACTGTGGCTCCTCGAGGCCAGCCAGGACTCTCTGATGGAACTTTTAACCTGTTGTATAAATCTCAGTGCCTCCCTCTCCTTCTCCCTCTCAGTGTCTCAGGTTATACTTAGTCTGTGCTGGAATTGTAAAAGATCAGCGATGTTCAAACTCTTTAAGAAAGAGAACTATTTTTTTCTTAAATTCAGAACCTCCAAATATAAATCAGAGCTGAAGTGGAAAAGGAAGGCTCAGAAAGTCCAGGCTGCTCAGCCCATGAAGTCCCTACGAGGTCAGGCCATAGTGATGCCCAGCACCAGGGGACTCCATTTACACTGCAGGCAATACAAATGGTACCCTCTGCAGCATAACTCCAGGACATCTCCAGCCATCTCCCTGGCTACAATGTGAATGTTGCCCCCTGGAGTTGTACAATAAGAACTTCTAAAACCATGGGGCCATGGTTTTCTGGGTGTCTCAGAAGTTTGATGAGTCCATGACCTGCGACTGAAAAGCTTAATGGGCTTCTTGCTATTTAGATTTTGCTGATCCAGGAAGAAGGGTCTGCATGACCCTCAATCTTTGTGATACCACTGAACTGCTTCATTTCTTCCCCTCTCAAGCCCCTACTCCTTTGAGTAATGAAGTCAGAAAATGGAACTGTTACTGTTCTAAGAAAAGGTTGAGGATTACTCTTATAAGAATCCCCACTTACCTTTATCAAGAGTCTACTGAGAAAAGGTCCCTAGAACTCGGAAAGAATACATGGGCCAGAAATAGCAACATTAGTCTGAAAAGCCCAGGCTGAGGTGTCTACTTCTGATTTGAAGAAGGGGTGAAAGCCAGTTCTTCCCACTCTGTCTTTGTTCTGTGTTTCAGGCAAACTCTCCGAAGGAACAGCCATTACATGTAGGAGGCAATTTGAAATTGGCACTACAGTTGGGACTACTGTGCTCCCTGAAGTGATTAAAAGTTTGGAAATGGAATTGTAAAAAGTCAGGAAACTTTTTATGCTTCTGGGACAATTTCCCCAACATCCAATTATGCTGAAAGCACTGCAGGAAGCGTTTTCCTCCTTTCTTTGTTTCTGCTAGAACTTAGGCCACTGAAGGACATCAGGAGAAGCATTTCTATGTCCTGCCTGAATTTCTAAAAACTTCAAGATGCTTAAAATCTTGAAAAGAGCAGCTGGGGAGATAAGAATAATTTGGGAACCTCTTCTGTCCATGGCATTAAGGAACCAGCAGTTGTGAGCAATATGCTTCTAAACCGAGTACTCAAGGACAGGAATGTGGACAGTTTGGGGAGCTTCTACCTGAAACCTTGGGGAGACTTCAAGGAGGAGTAGCTTCTGGCCAGGCCTTGAACAATGTGGTAAATTTACATATGAAGAGACAGGCAAGGGATGGGAGGAAGGAGAAGCAGCTTGGCACAAGTTTTTGGGCTTGAGTATTTCTTCCACAGCCTAAACAATTCATTTGTTTGATAAGCATCGTGGAACAGGAGATATGACATAAAGTCTAGAGAAGGTGTTCTATGTTGGTGGAGTCCAGAGAAGGTGTTCTATGTTGGTGGTTCTCTGCTGGAGATGGCCTCCAGTGAGTCCTTCCTCCTGCATGCATGGCCTTCTGTAATCCCTTCCTCTTGAGTAACTTGCTACTAACCAAAAGGGCACACTCTCTTGTCTTTTATGAAGCATGCTGGAGAGGCCCATGTGGCAAGGAACTGAGGGAAGTCTCTGGCCCACAGACAGTGAAGAACTGAAATCTTCATTCAATCCAACAATCCTCAAGGCACTGACTCCTACCAACAATTATGTAAGTGAGTGTGGAAGTAAATCCTTCCCTAGTCAAACCTTCAGATGAGATCTCAACCCTAGCCAACACCTTGATTATAGCCTATTGAGAGATTCTGCAGCAGAGGACCCAGCTAAGATTTGCTCAAATTCTTGGCCCACAGAAACTGAGATTTTAAAAAAATGTGTGTTGTTTGAAGCCACTAAGTTTTGGAGTAATTTGTTATCCAGTAATAGATAATGCATGGTTATGAATTATTTGGGAAAAGCCAGGGAAAGGAAGGGATGGCACATCAAGAAAAATGGTCCAATGAAGGGGAGCCCTCTATTTCCCCCCAAATCCTGCCCTATTGAGGACAATGGTGGTCAAAAAGTTTTTCCTTATTCTGGACTGATGACTGCCTGTCTTCCTGTAGCTCCACCTTGGGTCCTAACTTAGCCTGTGGGGGACATGCAGGACACAGTTGCTTCCTTTTTGATGTATCAGCCCTTCAGATGTGATCCCTGAACTAAGCACAACATTCCCTCTACTCCCTGCTCTGAAAACCATATTCCTGTCAATGGGTCAGAGATCTCCTTGGAGATCACTTCCTCTAGGAAACTTTCCATGGCAGCTCCTGCCCACAGCGCTCTCCTGCCTTTGAACTTTAAAGGTTTCTTTCCCGAGATGTCCAGTTTTATTCTGAGCTCTGGAGACTACCGTGTCTTACTGATTTTCTCTGTGTGTATCTATGTGCATAGTTCTATCCATACATCCATGAACATGATGTGTGTGGTCATACAGGTGGTTGTGTTACTCTTTTCCTCTTCAACCTCTAGGATTTCACAAGATCAAATGCCAGTAAGCTCCTGGGAAATCATGAATTTAAACCTTGATGTTTTAATTCTCCTTGATTTGTCTAATCCACCCACATTCTAATATTCCCCTTCTGGATGGGCACTCAGTGGTAATATTGTTTGTCAATAGTTCTTTCAATGGTTTCTCTGTTTTTCCATAGAAGAGATAGTCTTTTATGGAAATTTATTTTTTTTAATCTTATTCTAAAATACAACACAAATTTTAAAAACTGCATGAATCAAATGTATGGCTTAATAAATTAATATAAAGCAAACATCACTAGGCCAAGAAATAGAAATAGAATCATACCACCAAGAAGTTCCCCATGTGCCTCACCCTAATCACAATTCCCTCCTTCCTGCCATAATTGTGATTGGTAGTAACCCCTTTTCTTTTCATATTTTTATCCCCCAAATGAATATCCCTGTGTATGATAGCCTTGTTCATTTTACATTACAACTTTTAATTTCTGGGATAACTCCTACTTGGTAATGACATATTGTCTTTTAAAAATTACATACAAATATGTATATATAGATCATTTAAAAATATTACTATATTTGATTTGCTAATATTGTGTTGAGGCTTTTGAGAGAGTTAGGAAGTGTTCCCTCCTCCTCTATTTTCACTCTATTTTTGTGTAGAATTGGTATTATTTCTTCCTTAATTGTCTGATAAAATTCAGGCCTGAAGATTTCTTGGTGGCTGTGTTTTGAAAAATGGCTTCAATTTCTTTAACAGATATAGAGCTAGTTAGATTTTCTATTATATCTTTTGATAGCTTTGACAAGTTGTATTTTTTAAGAGATTTGTAAATTTTATCTCAGCTGTCAAACTTGTCAGAGTCATTCATAACATTTTCTTACTAGCCTTTTAATGCCTGTAGGATCTCTAGTGAAATCTCTTCTTCCATTGCTGATATTGGTAATTTATGTTCTCTCTCGCTCGCTTTCATTCTTGATAGAGATTTATCAGTTTTGTTGATTTTATAATGCACATTTTGGGTTTGTTAATAATCATTATTGTCTGTTTTCCACGTCACTATTTTTGTTCTTTTCCTTCTCATTTCCTTTTTTCTACTTACTTTATGCTTCTTTTTCTAGTTTCTTAAAGTGGAAGTTTAGATAATAGATTTTAGACCTTTCTTCTTTTTTAAATAGAAGCATTTGAAGTTTTACATTTTCTTCTGAGCATTACTTTAGATGCATCTCACAGTTGTTTTTTTTTTTTTTTTTTAAAGATTTTATTTATTTATTCATTTATCCCCCCCCCTGCTGCTCGCGCTGGCCGGGTCAGCCAACCACGCCGTGCGGGCGGGCCCGCCCTCACCAGGAGGCCCCGGGAACCGAACCCGGCGCCTCCCATATGGCAAACGGGAGCCCCACTGATTGAGCCACAGCCGCTTCCCATCTCACAGTTTTTGATATGTTTTCTTTTCATTATCATTCACTTCAAAATATTTTCTAATCTCTCTTACCATCTCTTCTATGAACCATGAGTTATTTAGAAGTATTTTTAATTTCCAAGTATTTGTGGATTTTTCTAGGTGTCTGTTATAGATACATAATGTCATATATTATATTACGGTAAGAGAACATATGATATAAGATTTCAATCTTTTGAAATGTATTGAGGCTTGTTTTGTGGCCCAGAATATGATCTATCATGGTGAATGTGCCATGGGCATTGAACATAATTTTAAATTTTTTGCTATTATGTGTGTAGTGTCCTACAAATATTTTTTAGGTCAAGATAGTTGATAGTGTTCTTCAAATCTTTCATGTCCTTGTTGATTTTTTTTGTCTAATTTTTCTATCAATTACTGAGAAAAGGGTATGAAAATAGTCAATTCTGACTATAAATCTGTCTATCTCTTCCTTTAATTATGTCAATTTCTCCTTCATATATGTTGAAGCTCTGTTGGTAGGTGCTGTATTAGTTAGCCAAAAGGGTGCTGATGCAAAATACCAGGAATTGGTTGGTTTTTATAAAGAGTATTTATTTGGGGTAGAAGTGCACAGTTACCAGGCCGTAAAGCATAAGTTACTTCCCTCACCAAAGTCTATTGCCACGTGTTAGAGCAAGACAGCTGCCGACATCTGCGAGGGTTCAGGCTTCTTGGGTTCCTCTCTTCCCGGGGCTCCATTTCTCTCCGGGCTTAGCTCCTGTTTCCTCCACGAGGTCAGCTATAGACTATGATGCTCTCTAGGCTTTGCCTCTCTCCACAAGGCCAGCTGTAGACTATCAGGTGAATTGCTCATCTCTATCCTGGGGCTTTCTCTCCTTCCTCATGACCAAGGTCCTCCATCTGCTCTCCTCCCCGGGCTCCAGCATCAAAACTCCAACATGAGAACTCCAACTCAAAAAACTACTCCAACTCTGTCCTTTGCAATATCTTTTATCTTTGAGACCCCACCCACTAAGGGGTGGGGCTCAACACCCTACTGATGTGGCCCAGTCAATGCCCTAATCATAACTTAATCATGCCCAGATTAGCAGACCAGTTTACAAGCATAATCCAATATCTATTTTTGGAATTCATAACTATATCAAACTGCCAAACTGCTACAGGTGCATTTACTTTTATGATTTTAATGTCTTCCTAATTAATTGTTACTTTATCATTATGAAATGTCCCTCTTTATCTCTACTAATACTCTGTCTTCAGTCTACTTCATTTTGACATTAATATAATCCTCCTGAAATTAATATTTCAGTTTGTATGATAAATTTTTCCATCCTTTTACTTTCAACCTATCTGTTTCTTTATATTTGAAATACTTATCTTTTAGATAGCATATAATTGTCTTGTTTATTTACCTGGCCTGACATCCTCTGTCTTTTAATTGGAATATTTAATCCATTTCTATTTATGTAATAACTGATTGGTTGGGTTTAGATTTACTACTTTGCTTTTTGTTTTCTGATTATCTCATCTGTTTTTGTTCCTTTTTTTCTCTCTACCTGTATTCTTTCAGGTTAAATGAATAGCTTCTGGAATTAATTCCAATTTAAGTTATCTATTGGCTTCCCCCCTCAAGATGGCTCCACATTCATTTGCTGGTTGTTTTTACTCATTGTTGGTGCTCCTTGTCTGCTAGTTTTTGTTTGTTTGTTTGTTTGTTTTCCCTCGTTGTCTGCTTGTTGTGTTTGTTTTTTCTTTAGGAGGCACCAGGAACCAAACCTGGGACCTCCCATGTGGGAGGCAGGTGCTCAACTGCTTGAGCTGCATCCGCTCCCTCTATGGGCTTTTTAACTATACTTCTTGGCCTTATTTTTCTAGTGGTTGCCTTAGGAATTACAATTTACATATCAATCTTTTCATAGTCTACTTAGATTTAAAATTGTATTTTACATAAATGTAAGAACCTTGCAACTCTATAGTTCTAGTTATAATCCCATTTTTTTTCTATGGTTGTCATAGTATTACATTTACATACACTATAAATCCCACAATACAATGTCATAATTTGGTCTTTGAACAGTCACATACATATTAAAGAAACTAGAAGAAAAATAATTTTCTACTTATCCACATATTTACTGTTTCCAGCGTATTTCTTTCCTTGTTGAAAACCTGAGTTTTCATCTGGTATCATATCTCTGTAGTATAAAGAACTCCTTTAACATTTCTTGTAATGTACATCTAACAGTAAATGATCTTAGTTTGTATTTATTTGAAAATGTCTCTATTTTGAATTCATTTTTGAAAGAAATTTTCACTGGCTATAGAATTCTGGGGTGATTTTTTAAAAGTACTGTGGTCTAGTTTCCTTTTTTCTGATGAGTCATTCAAATAATTGTTTCCCTGTATGCTATGTATCATTTTAATGTGATTGCTTTCAAGCTTTTCTCTTTATCTTTGATTTTCATCAGTTTGACTATATTGTGTGTTGAATTCTTTTCATTTATACTTCATGTAGTTTTCCGAGCTTCTTAAATCTGTAATTTTATGTTTTTCTCCAAGTTTGTGATATTTTTGTGTATTAATTTTTTCAAATATTTTTCTGTCCTATGCTTTCTTCTCCTACTATGACTCCAGTTACAAATATATGTTAAACCATTTTTTATGTCCTAAAATGTCACGGAGACACTTCATTTTTTTCAAACTTTTATCTCTGTTTTTCAGGTTGTATAATATATTTTGGTCTTGTCTTCAAGTTGACTGTCTTTTTCTTCTATTATCTCCAATCATCTGAAAGCCCAGACAGTTAATTTTTTTTAAAGATTTATTTTTATTATTTTCCCCCCACCTCATTGTTTGCACTCACTGTCTGCTCATCTTTTTTTAGGAGGTACCGGGAACTGAACCCGGGGCTTCCCATGTGGGAGGTAGGCACCTAATCGCTTGAACCACCTCCGCTCCCAAGTTAATATTTTTATTTAAAATATTTTAGTTTTCACTACTACATTTGTTGTTTTGTTCTTTTTTGGTTTCCCTACTTCTCTGATGAGATTTCCTATCTATTCATTCATTATGAGAATATTTTCTTTTACTTTATGGAGCAAAGTTATTATAACTGCTTTAAAACTGCCTCAGAAATTAGACTGGTGGTTGCTTAGGGCTTGAGAGGTCAGGAGATACGGGGAGTGACTACTAATAGGTACAGGGTTTCTTTTTGGAGTGATGGAAATGTTCTAAAATTAGGTTGTGGTGTATTCTGGGAATATACTAAAAACCATTGAATTGTCTAGTTTAAATGGGTGAATTTTATGGTTATGTGAATTATACCTCAATAAAGTGGTTTAAAAAAGATTAATGTCTCTTGTTGGTGAAAGCAGGAGGAACTATTATATGAAGTATATATTCGTACTGCTTTTTGGAGATCAATTTGAAATATCTAAGGAACTTTTAAAGGTATATCCCCTATGCTATAGTAATTCCACTTCTATATATCTGTATTTAAAAATTCATACATATGTAAAGACATATGTTCAAAGGTATACACTGAAGCATTATTTGTATTAGAGAAAAAAAAAGAGAGAGAAAAACAAATGAAATATCTTAAAGCAGGAGTAATGGATTAGTAAATTATAATACATCCCTATTAAAATTTCTTGTCTGCCAATTCCAACATCTGAGTCATACTGGGGTCAGTTCCTATTGAATGCCTTTGAAAAGTATTTTTTTTTTATTTTAAAAATTGTTTTCTTATATTGATTGCATTCAATCTTTAATATAGTTCTCATTTTCCCATTTCTTATTATATCTAATAAATTTTGAATTCTATTCCAACATTCTCTAATGACACATTGTGTTGACTGTATTCTATTTCCCTAAAGAATATTGATATTTTTCATTTTGTTTTGGCAGGAAGTTAATTTGGCTGAACATAATCTCCAAATTCTGTCTTCCCACCAGTGGGCTGAAATCTCTGACAGTACTTTTAGTCTTAGCTGGGATGCTTGGAGTCTGCCCCACACATGGGTAGGTAAAGCAGCCATCCAGATATTTGGACAGAGTTTATGTGCAGATTTGAAGCTATTCCTCCATGGTTCTCTCCTTTCTGACTTTCTCCCCAGACTCCCTCTGAAACATACCACTTGAAACCCAGCCACACCCTGGTTTCTGCAAACACCAGCGTTTTGATTGAGGCAGCCCTGTCCTCCATAACTTGGTGTTAAATAGTTTTAGTTGCTCAGTTGGTAAACAAAAGTGCCCAGCTTGTTTTGAAGTGAAAATGAAGCCTGAAACTCTAACTGAGCATTAAGAATTAACAAATAATTATGATTACTGAAATACTATATAGACACTTTTTCTTACTTTTCCAGTATATTACGAATACACAAAAGGCGGAGCTGAGACTGAGAGAAGAGCTGGGCATCTGAGCTGCAAACCTGGCCTCCTCTCCTCACCTCGTTCTTGCAGCCTGCCTGCTCTCTGTCCTGCTCACCCTGCAGGACACCTTCCACCGTGGCCACCTCAGCAAGTTCCCACTTGAACAAAGTCATCAAGCAGATTTACATGGCTCTGCATCAGGGCAAAAAAGTCCAAATTGAGGTACACCTGTAAACGGATAACGGACATGGTGAGCAACCAGCACCCCTGGATTGGAATGGAGCAGGATTATACCCTGATGGGAACAGATGGACGCCCCTTCAGCTGGCCTTCCAATGGCTTTTCTAGGTCCCAAGGCCTATATTCCTGTGGTGTGGGAGCAGAGACATCGTGGAGGCCCACTACTGGGCCTGCTTGTACGCCAGCATCAAGATTGCAGGAATGAATGCTGAGGTCATGCCTGCCCAGCGGGAATTCCAGATAGGCCCCTGTGAAGGACTCGACATGGGAGATCATCTTTGGATGGCCCATTTCATCTTACATTGTATATGCCGGTGTAGCCAACCATGGCGCCAGTATCTGCATTCCCTGGACTGTTGGCCAAGAAGAAGGGTTACTTTGAAGACCGCTGCCCATCTGCCAATTGTGACCTTTTTGCTGTGACAGAAACCCTCACATGCACGTGTCTTCTCAATGAGACCGGCAATGAGCCGGTCAATATAAAAACTAAGTGGACTAGACCTCCAGCCATCAAACTCCTCCAGTTCTTCATCTCATGTCCACTTTTCCTCTCTCCCAATTGTCCTACTAGCTGTAACTCAAAGGGCAGAATATCAAGGTCTTTTTTATTCCTCATGCCCAGTTAATAACTCTTGCTTTTTTGGGCCAGGGTAGAGGGGTCAAGTTCTTAATCTCTGCACGCCCATCCCACCCAACCCCTTTTTTCTAATCATTGAAGCTTTCGAAAACTGAGGAAATAGTGCCTTAGTGGGGAGAGGGGTGGGGAGACCTAACCACTGCTTCCATTTAATCAGGTGTGTTTGCCCAGTGGGCATAGCTGCCTGGATGGAAAGCATCTGTTTGTGAAGGGAGAGCAGGACTTTTCTGTGATATAGCTGAAGGTGAGGGGGACCTGACTACTCTGTAGTTAGAACTCCTCCTCTCTCTTGGTGGGATGTTCCATTTTTTGAAAAGATTATAACCAACTTAGAAGTGGAAGTTAGTAGAGAAAGAAGGTTAGGGAGATAAGGAGGAACATGCCCTTGGTCTCTTGGCTGTTATGCTTCCCTGGCTTGGGGCTAAATGCCCTAGCCTGAAGACAAAGCTCAGAGATTAACTGATGCTATCCCTACCTTAAGAAAAAGGAAAAATTCCTATTGCTTGGTCCTCCATTTATAACACAAGGCAGAGTAGTATTTTTATATTTAAAGGTAAAAACAAAAAATTATATATATGGGTGTGTGGATATGTGTGTTTTTCTAAAGGAAAAAAAAAACAAAACATTCTAAGCACCGGGAGGCAGATTTGATGCAAGTAGTCTGGTTAGAAACAAGGATCTCCTTTTTTTTTTTTTTTTTTTTTTGAGTTACTATGAACCAAATATATTGTGTAGCATATTGTATGATTCATAACATTTTTATATGTACCCAGTACATTTAATTGTGAAATATGTTTTTATTCAACTGTATTTTCTTTTTATTTCTTAATTATTGTTTATATTTTCAATTATTAAATGTACAAAACAAAATGACCTGGGGCTTTTGTTTAAAATGCAGATTCCCAAGCTCCACCTCCTTTTGAGTGGGGGCGGGAGAGGCCCTGCTTGAAAAGTTGGCTACTTAGGGCCATTATTCCCTCCCTACCACTTAAGGAGTTTGGTTGTGCCCTGCCCACCTTTCTGAAGGGGGTGGAAATGGGTCCATTAACAGGTGGAAGTAGGTTACTAGCAGTGGCAGTCACCTGTGTCCAGTGGCTCTGGCTTAAAAGATACACATGTGCTTGTACACATGGGGGTTAGCAATATGAGTTGGCTGGTCAACTTAGGCATGTTCCCAACAAGGGGGTATGGGGTGATTTTCTGGTGGGAGTAGCATGTCACTAAAGCAGGCCTTTTGATACATTAAAAAAAATTTTTTTTAAAGCAAAACAAGTTTAGATTTTAATCATTTTTGTAGGGTTTCTAAGTCTTTCTGTCTTACAGAGTTGCTTGTTGGCTTCAAAAGTCTTCTTCCCATCTCTGCCCTTTGAAGAAATGGGGAAAGCCTGGAGTTGCACAATTGTTATTTGGTATTCTGGGGTCTTTTTCCACGAGTGCAAGATATTCCTTTCCTTTAAGATTTCTGAAGAGTTATTTTTTTTCCTTTTATAATAATAATAAAAAACAATAAATCCTATCTTAATCCCTACAAAAAAAAAAAAAAAAAAAAAAGAATAGCCAAAAGTAAATACCTGAAATTACTGAAACTCACTAGACTGACCTTATCCTTGTTTATGGCTATTCAAAACTAGGCTCACCCTTGTGTACACTTACCACTGTGATGGTAACCACTCCATCCTCCCCTGTTTGAATCCATAAAAAAACCCTGCTCCCCTTGTTCGGGGAAGGCAGATTTGAAACACCCCTGTCTCCTGCCCTTCTGCCAGCGTTAATAAACCTGCTTTCTCTGTGAACATCCTGGTGTGGGCTCCAATTCATCTGCTCAGGGCAAGAACCCAGAGGGACCCCTGTGGGATTTCTTTCACATTCCCCACTTTCAGAAGCAGTGGCTGTTTCTGAACTCTTTATTTTGATTTCTCAGCCAGGAAAACTTCTGTTTTCTATCTGACTTTTAGCTAAATCATGTGATATCATAAAAATGGCAAACTCACCAAGTGTTCTTCCCTTCTTCCATTTTTATTTTATTTATTTATTCCCCCGCCCCCCCACCCACCCCCCACCCTTGTTGTTTTGGCGCTCACTGTCTGCTCTCTGTGTGTTCTTCTGTGTCTGCTTGTCTTCTCTTTAGGCAGTACCGGGAACCGATCTTGGGACCCTCCAGAGTGGAGAGAGGTGCTCAATCTCTTGCACCACCCCAGCTCCCTGATCTGCTGTGTCTCTCATTGTCTCTCTTCTGTGTTTCTTTTTGTTTCATCATATTGCTGCGCCAGCTCTCTGTGCAGACCAGCACTCCGCATGGGCCAGCTTGCTTTTCACCAGGAGGTTCCGGGAATGAAACCCCGGACCTCCATATGGTAGACGGGAGCCCAATCACTTGAGCCACATCCGCTTCCCTTCTTCCATGTTTTGACTTCCCATATTCAACCTTCTGTTAGTCACTTGCAAGTGCCTTCAGATAGCTGTTTTTTAAAAATATATTTTATACAGCATTTTAATTATCTGTGATACAGGTGGGCCAATGCAAGCTACTCTGCCATTTCTGGAAACAGAAATTATACTCCTACTTTTCATTTATGTCATTGTTATATTTTTGTAAACTTTCAGTTGTCTCAAAATTCTTGCTCAGAGAAGGATATAGAAATTATCTGAACAAACAGTAGATAAATTAATCAACCCCAGTCCCAGGCTTCTCCTACCAGAATATTCTAGGTATTTTCTACTCAAAGTGTAGTCTAAGACCAGCAGCAATGGCACCTCCTAAGAGCTTGTTAGAAATGGAGAATCTCCAATCCCACTCCAGATCTACTGAATCACAACCTTCATTTTAACTAAATCTCCATGAGATTCATATGCCCATTAAAGCTTGAGACACACTGCCCTCAGTAATTAATTGATATTCTGGAGTAACACAGAGAAGACGTTGGACACATCAGAATCTCTATTTGGCAATGTCCTTTGCTTTTTGGAATCCAAAACACCATGATCTTCTTGGGTCATTCTGGATAGTCTTGTTTGCTCCTTAGTTGTGAGCACTCTTACCGGGCTCCCTACCACTCAGGATCTAGCCTTATGTTGTACCCTCAGCTAGCTGCTTGACTCCTGCATTATTCAGAATCTTGATACTCACACCTAGGACCCCTTCCCCCACCGAAAGGAGTCTTTCTTCCCATGCGAGGCCATGGTCATTTTTCTCTGTGAAATGCTGCCTTCTCTCTACCTCCATTGCTGTGCTGTGCTGGCGATGGAATCACTTCTGGACTAAAATGGTGGCTTTCCTGAGAGCAAGACAACCTGAGTCTGAAGCTCTGTGATGTGATCCTACTCTTGGAAATACAGTGGTCGTAGGTTAGACTTCCCAGGGAACAGACTCTGAGGCAGAGATTTGTGTGCAGATCATTTATTATGAAGTGTTCTCAGGAACAACATCTATGAGGGACTGACGGAATCAAGACAGGGTAGCGATGGATGTTGAACTGTAATGTAGTTGTAACACAGACTCCGATGACTCTATGCGGCACTCTGGAGCTGGGATAGCCCTTCAGAGTTGCCTTAAATTTGGGCAAGGAGGAGGAGCCGTTATCCCCTGTGGTGGTTTAGAGCTATGTACCCAAGAAAAACATGTTCCTAAACTTAATTCATTCCTGTGGTTGTGAACCCTCTAAAAAGGACCTTTCGATGAGATTACTTCATTTAAGGTGTAGCCTGGATGAATCAGGATGGGTTTTAATCATATTACTGAAGACCTCATAGGGAAAGTCACAGAGAGAGAAAAAGCCACAGGGAGCAGCCAGAAGCTAAATGTTAACAGAACCCAGAAGAGAAGGGAGAAGCCAGAGAGGCTGCCATGTGCATTGCCATGTCACAGAAAAGCCATGGACCAAGGACCATCAGCAGCCAGCCCCAATTTTGGACTTCTAGGCTCAAAACTATGAGCCAATAAATTCCTATTGTTTAAGCTAACCCATTGCATGGTATTTGCTTTGGAAATCAGTAGAACTAAAACATACCCCTATTGTATTAGTATATATTGCTGTGTAACAAATTACCACAAATTTAGCAGCTAAGGAAAATAGAAATTTATCTTACAGTTCAGGAGTTTGGGTAAGGCATAGCTGGGTCTCACAAGGCTGAAATCAAGGTGTTGGCTAATGTATTAGTCAGCCAAAGGGGTGCTAATGCGACATACCAGAAATGGGTTGGTCTTTATAAAGGGTATTTATTTGGGGTAGAAGTCCACAGTTACCAGGCCATAAAGCATAAGTTTCTTCCCTCACCAAAGTCCATTGCCACGTGTTGGAGCAAGACAGCTGCCGGCGTTTGCCAGGGTTCGGTCTTCTTGGGTTCCTCTCTTCCCAGGGCCATGATTCTCTCTGAGCTTAGCTCCTCTGGTTCCACCACAAGGTCAGCTGTAGACTATCAGGCAAACGGCTCACTTCTCTCCTGGGGCCTTCTTTCCAACATCAAAACTCCAACATCAAAACTGCTACTCAAAACGGCTCCCTCTGTCCTTTGCCTTGCCTTTTATATTTGATTCCCCACCCACCAAGGGGTGGGGCTCAACGCCCTACTGACGTGGCCCAGTCAACACCCTAATCATAACTTAATCATGCCCAGATTAACAGATCAGTTTACAAGCACGATTCAATTATATTTTTGGAATTCATAATTACATCAAATTGCCAAATGGCTACAGCTAAACTGTGTTCTCATCTCGATCTCAGATTCCTTTACCAAGCTCATTCAAGTTGTTAGCAGAATTCAGTTTCTTGTGGTTATTGAACTGAGTTCACCATTTTCTTGCTGACTGGCTACCAGGGGTCGCTGTCAGCTGTAGTGTCTGCTATCAGGTCCTAGACACATGGCCCTCTCACAACACAGCAGCTTACTTCTTCAAAGCCAGCAGAAGAATCTCCCCAATTTCCTTTAAGGACTCACCTGATTAGGTCAGGCCCACCCTGGATACTTTCCCCTTGATTAATTCAGTTAACCTTAATTACATCTGCAAATTACTTTCTGCTATATAACAGTAACATTAACATGGGTGTATTATCCCTTGGTGAGCCTTCAGATGGTGGTGTTGGCTAAGACCCTGCAGAGAGGAAAGGCAAGCCATACTCAGAAGAGGTGTTGATTTCATTTACACCAAGTGGCTGATTAATCTCTTCAAATAATGATGCCTCTAGAGGGTTCAGAATGGGTGTCTGTTGCTGGCAGGTTGGCCATTCAGCTGCTGAAGTAGCTAGATCAATCTTAGTGAGTGGGAGACTCTGCTGTTTAGCCCATAGATTGTCTCCTGCCGTCATGGCTACTCTGTTCATTGTGCCAATCATAGAGTCTAGGCGACATCAACTGACTAATTCTGACTGGTTACTTCATGCTTCTTCTATGGTTGATGTTCTCTGGTGGGCACTTACATACAACATGAAGATCTTCACATCTTAAGAGGATGCAAACTTCTTGTTCTTCCTCTTGCTAGGAAAGGATAATACACGTGCCTGTTTCATGGCTGCACACCATAAAACCTGAACCCATGTTAATCTGTTTTATTAAAACATCACAATTGGAATAGAAGTTATAATTGGGGCTACCATTTGGTTCTGTTTGCAATAGCTTATAGGGTAAAAAGCTGAGGAGAAGGATTCCTTAAAGTCCAGGAGTTGGGAATGTGTAGGGTGTGGAGGGTTGGAGAGTAGTGAGGCCTAAGGCGTGGAGAGAGATGTAGTGGGAATGTGACTGAATATACCTGAGACTCTTTAAGAGAGGGTATTAGTGACAATCTCGAGAACCTAGCAGACAGACATGGATTAGTCTAGGTAGGGTCAGTGTTGTACAGCACAAACTTGACCACCTCACCCCTGTGGATGGGGAAGAGGGACAGCTGGGGAAATGTCCAGAGGAAGGGAGATTGTTGGCTCACAAGCTAGAAAGCCACCCACCGCCCCCCTCAAAAGGTGCTACAATAATAAATCTAAACTGATTCAGACATTAAACTCTGGCTTCAAGTGCCATAAGGATTTCTTTGAGGAGTTATTTAATATATTTCAATAATAATAAAATTGTCCATTTATTAATTGGAGGTTACTATTTGCTAGCCACTGTGCGTTTTTTACATATACCTATAACTCATTTGAATTTAATCCTCACAACAACTCTGTGGGGTTGGTTTAATTATCTCTGTTTTACAAATTAGGAGACCAAGTATCTGAAAGATTAAGTAATTTTCTAACATGCTGCAAGATACACAGGCAGAGGACCCACCTTCCCCCGACGTCAGTCTGTCTCCAAAGCCCATGTTCTTAACCACTGCGGTACTTAAGCAGATTTGGGTAATTTTGCCAGTGTGCAATCTAAGATCCTGAAGGCAGAGGAAAGTAAGTTTGACCCTTGGGGTCTGGATAGCAGCCAACATTAATTCCAAAGGAACAAAGAAATTCAGAATATAAACTTTGCATTGTAGGAATGATTTATCTAAGTGGAGACAGCTAGCAATTAGATACTCTTGGTCTATAATATCCGGAGTTCAACTGGTGTTGATGCAGCTCCTTAGTGAATCTGGGTAGGAATAAAAGTGATTAATGTAAAGTAAGAGAATGAGTTACCCCAAATTGGCTCTATGTTATTAAGCAGGAAATTATTACATAGGAAATACTCTGAGCTCCTACACTCAAAAGAGATGTTAAACGGCGTCATTTGGGATGTGTCTTAGTATCAGTGATTTTCCATGATGGCAGATGGGTTTTCAGTTTGGAAACCAATTAAGACTTTTCTTTTTTTATTTTACTTAATTTTTTTAATGGAGGGATTGAACCCAGAATCTCATACATGGGAAGCAGGTGCTCAACCATTGAGCTATGTCCATTCCCCAATGAGAGTTAGTTTTATTGTTTGTTTAATTGTTTGCTTTTCGGAGGTACCAGGGATCGAACCCGGGACTTTGTACATGAGAAGCAGACGCTCAACCACTTGAGCTACATCCGCTCCCCAGGAAGTGACTTTTCTTTACTGCTGTGCTCCCCATTGCTCAGTAATACAGAAAACAACATAATTGGCACATACAAATTGCAGCTGAACTAAGACAGAATAAGCACATTTGTACAAAGTTTTAAACTATGTTGCTTAGTTTTGTCAGAATAACAATACAAATAAATTTTAATTGTCACTTATCCTTGATTCTAGCTGATTTAGCACAATCACAAAATTATTCTAAAGAGATGTGTATCCTGGCCAATCACAGAGGAAAGCCTCATCCCAACGCACATGGATGGTTTCGTGATGAAACCGATGTATGGGGAACATCGTGCCAGTCTATGTTGGCCAGGGAGACATTTCCTCAGGGATGCCCCGTGTGCACAGAACCACAGGATACAAGGCTTCACTGGGTGAAGCATTTCTGACTCACCACGTTCTTCAGAGCAGCCTTCACATCCTTGTTTCTAAGGCTGTAGATGATGGGGTTGAGCATAGGGATCAGCACCCCGTAGAAGAGAGAGATGAGCTTGTCTGAAACATCCTGCTTGTCTGTTCCAAGGGGATCCTTTGATTTGGGCTTTGCATACATAAAAAGAATAGTCCCATAGAAAATGACCACCACAGTGAGGTGGGCAGAACAGGTGGAGAAGGCCTTTCGCCTCCCCTCAGCTGAAGGTATTCTCAGGATGGTGCTGAGGATGAAAATGTAGGAGACAAAGATGAACAGTACTGGGATCCCCAGGAAGATCACATTAGCCACCCCCATGCTGATCACATTGATGGAGATGTCAGCACAGGCCAACTTCAGGACAGCCAGGATTTCACAGGTGAAGTGGTTGATGATGTTGTCCCCACAAAAGGGTAATTGTACTGCAAGAGAGATCTGCACCAAGGAGTTGGTTCCACCAGCCACCCAGGAGCCAGCAGCCATGGGCATGTAGGCAGCCTTGCTCATGACCACAGGGTACCTAAGGGGGTTGCAGATGGCCACATAGCGATCAAACGCCATCATACCCAGGAGCACACACTCTGTAGCTCCCATGGCAAAGGAGAGAAACATCTGCCCAGCACAGGCTGAGAATGAAATAGTTTTCCTGGGAGTCAGGAAACCATCAAGTACTAGAGGGATGGAAGAGGTTGTGTAGCAGATGTCCAGGAAGGAGAGGTTCCCCAGGAAGAAGTACATGGGCGTGTGCAGGTGGGAGTCACACACTGTCACCAGGACGAGGACCCCATTGCCCAGCAGGATCACCAGGTACACCAGCAGGATGAGCACAAAGAACATCTTCTCCAGCCTTGGATGGGCAGAGAGTCCCAGCAAGACAAACTCTGTCACAACGGAATGGTTAGCCACTTCCATTTTAAATTCTCTTTTCACACTCAGGAAAAGTGAAGAGCAAACATGTTTTAGGGAAGAACAATGAGATGCTTTTTTTAAAAAATTTAATTTAATTAATTTATTTCTCCCCATCCCCCTTGTTTGCATTTGCTGTGTCTGCTTGTTGTGTGCTAGACAATGAGATACTTTTAAACTTATAAAATTAATTTATCCTCTGAGATGCCAACTCGTAATATCAGCATCTAAGAGATAAAATTCACTGTCCACTGTATAGTTACCGTAAAAGTCAGGATACGTATCAGATCAAAACCAAGAAGAGCCAACTCTGAAATCTAATCAACCCACGGTATCTGAAAGAATTTTAGCCAGATCAATAGTATTAACACACCTAAAGGAGGGGATGTATAAAGATAGTTCTAAATGGGAATCATGCAAGAGGAACCCTAAGTGTGTGCTGCATGGTTCCAGCACTTACCAGGGCAGTGTGAGCCTCTGGACAGCCCTGCTTGCCCCTGCATTTTCTCTGCATTGTCCCTACAGTGCTCTTGGGGGCTTCAGGTTGGCACACTCAGTGACGCTGGGCACTGACACCATCCCACTTATTACCCTGGCTCTAATTCAATGCTTATATCCTAATGTTCTGATGATAATTTGGCTCCACATGGAGTCCTACACAAGAATGCTATGAACAGAGGCCACGAAGAATAGGGTCTGCCCAGCGTCTATATTTGTTTCTTGATGCCTGGTTTATACTTAGGTTCTCATGGGCTTGGTTGGTATTCCTTCTTAGTTGCACTGTAAATAAGTAGTTTCCAGCCAATAGACCATGAATAACACAACAGAAGTACTTCCACATTCCCCTTCACTCACCAAAGCCTTTTTCGCAGCACTGCAGCTTCCTCTGTCTGCTCCAGAGACCTGGTCTAGGGAGGAGAAACAGAAGCTGAGGACAGGTGCCTCATGCCTCCCAGTGTGATCATCCATGCCTTTGTGACCAGGCTTTGTGCTTTTGGAGCTGTTTTCTAAGTCACAGCCCTTTTATCGGAGACTCTTCCATATGTGAGTTGACCATTAAAGCCATTGCAGTGCCATGGAAATCCTTTGCCCACCGAAAAGCAGACAACTCTACCAAGCCTTGCAAAGGAGGCACTGCACATAGAATGTACTTCATTCACTGTAGAACAGTAGATCTGGTACATTAAAGAAAACGTCAGACTGGATTTCTCATGTTAAAGATGAGGACACTGAAGCTCAGAAAGGTCCACACACACTGAGAACAGAACCAGAACTAGAGCTCTCGTGCCTCACATTCTCCCTAGGCTCCTTCCCTTGCCATTTGGGTTCTATTCTTGCTCTACTGTTCGTGTTGGAGCAGGTATGAGGCAGAAAGGACGGGTTGTGTAATCTTGGTTATTCTCACTTTCCCAAGGACACTCATGAAAACTAGAGGTATCACACTTCTTTCCAGGATCTCCGCCATGCGGCAGGACCTGGGTCAGGGTGAGGTGGTATCTCTGAGCTTCACAAATTGCATCTGTGACTATTACCCTGTTTCTGGTTGGGGAAGATTGGGTGGGAGAACGGGCGTAGTTAGAAACTATTCTTATGCAGATGACATTTATTCTGGGCATTAAGAATATTTGGGAAGAGATTTGTTGTTAGAGATATTAGTACTATTGACTAGAGAATCTCAGACTTGGCAGGAATATTGTAAATTAACTGCTCTTGCTTTCTTCCCATTCATTGTATGAAATGCAATTTTCCAACTTCTGCTTTGAATACTTTGTTTTGTGTGTAGCTCACACCTCTCACCCCTTTGTCAGACAGCCTTGATTGACAGAAAGTTTTCTCTTATATTGAACAGAAAGTTCTTTCTTCTAACACCCTCCTACCCTTGCGCTAGTCTAGGCTCCCAGAAAATGTTTGCTCCCTTTCCCCTAAAACGCACTTCAGAGATATGGAAGCTGTGATGAGGTCCCCATTAACAAGCCCATCTTCTTCATTCCCACCTACCTGAAGAAGCTTTGGCCATTGAGTGACACTAGTCTATGTCCCATGCAGAAGTGAGGTCATGATGATACCAGGAGCTCATCAAGAAGACGGTTTCAAGGCAGGGAGGATGTTTGGAGCCCTCCCAGTTTGAGACATGATTGTTTCAACTGCCTGCGTTTGGCCATCTCTGACCTAGCCCCATCTGTTGGAGCTATGCCTGGAAGCATGCAGTAAATTCAGTTTAGCCGTCTTGGGGATAATCAGTCAAATTTCACAGCAAGGAAAAGCAAATGCAATGTTGACCACAGCTGAAGAGACTTTATCTGCTCATTTTTCTGGCCTTCTCCAGGCCTGTCCTTTGTGCCCAATGAGATAACAAGAGAAAGGACAGCTGGAGGGGCTGCTTCCCAGTCGGTCCTGTCAATCATGTCCAACCTACATGCCCAGGGCAGACACCCACTGTCATTTGCCCCTGTCCCAGCTCTCCAGAGGTCTCATCAAGGAGCCATCCAGCAATTTAAAGCTCTGTTGTTTGGGGGCCAGTTTCAATCCCAGAAGCAATTTAAAGTTTGGTGAGAGGCCTCACAGTAGTTTATGTCCCATAAACCCAATTAGACAAGGTGCAGACAGCTCTGTGTGAATCTTAACTCTTACTACAGAGAAACGCTCCTCAGTGCCTCTGTGCTGTCCATGCTGGCCTATCCAGAAGTCAGAAGATAATAGGGTCTGGATGTACTTTGCCCCAATGTTGTCTCTATCTGAGGGGGCTCTGCCACTTGTCTTTGCAAAACTTAGTGTCAAAATGAGAGGCAGAAGGTTTGCCTGGGCCTAGACAGACACACTTGTCATCCACACACTCCCAGTGTAACTGACCCCCTGATGGTCTCTTGGCTCTCATCCAGAGCTGACCAAGCCTAGCCCTGCCATCAAAAACAGAAAGCAAGGGACATGGACCATGGGCCAGCACCAGGCACTGGAAAGAGAGCAGAAATAACCAGGGCAGGGCCTCTGGCCACCAGAAGGATCCTGGTGAGATCTACAGTCTGTGAAATAATTGCCAAGTGCCCCTAAGTTGTGTGAGATGGCGGTAGCAGGGAAGATTCAGAGGAGGGAGGCCAGAGGGAAGGGCATGAGGGTGGGACCTATCAGAGAGACATGAAAGGGGAAGAAATTATAAGATTTAGGGACTTATTGAGGGGGGTCGGATGTGGCTCAACTGGTTGGGCGTCCGTCTCCCATATGGAGGGACCCGAGTTTAATCCCCGGGACCTCCCGGTAAAAAAAAAAAAAAAAAAAAAAATGAGGGACTTATTGGGGATAAGGGATGAAGGAGAGAAAAAGGCTAAACTGAGGGTAGAATTTCCAAACTGAGAGAGAGAAAACAAAACAAAACAGAGGAGACAGGAAGAAGAAGGTGTTTAAGCTAGCAAGGAGAATTGGGGACAGTGGGTTGTTTTGATAATCAGTCCGAACAAGTCATTCCTCTAACCATCCCCTTATTCTGTGTCAGGCATAAGACCGGGACAAGATGCAGGCTCAGGACAAGATGCAGGCTCAGGACAAGATGCAGGCCCAGGACAAGATGCAGGCTCAGGACAAGATGCAGGCACTTCACAGTCACTGCAGGGTGATCTTCTTCATAGGAGAGCTAAACTCTAAATAATAGCACCAGCTATCACAGAGCCAATTTGCAAAGACTGTGAAAGGTGTTTCTTGCATTTGCTTGTTTTTGTTATATCCTGGCATTCAAGAAAATCTCTGTCATATCACTAGCTTGATACAAACTTAAGGAACAGAAAGCTTAGGGACTAAATCCCAGATTTGATATTTTAAAATATTAAAATGTACAGTGTGCAACCAAAGATTATGAGACAAAGTAACAGGAAATGATGGCCCATCTGAAGGAATAAAATAAAAATTCAGAAACCATCAATGAAGAGGACCAGACTTTGGACCTACCAGACAAAGACTTTAAAAAAACAATCCATAATATGCTGGAGGAGATAAAGAAAACACTGAGAAAGAACTAAAGAATATCAGGAAAACAATGAATGAACAACATGAGACTATCAATAAAGAGACAAAAATTTTAAAAGGGAACCAAACATGTGTGGGTGAAAGGGTGTTATATGGGAATTCTATACATACGCAATTGTTTTATAAGTTCACAACTTCTGTAATAAAAATGTATTTTAAAAATAATAATAGGGTGGTTTGGGGGGAAAATACACCAAATGTAAGATATGGACTATAGTTAGTAGTAAGATTTTGATGATATTCTTTCATAATTTGTAACAAATGTCTCACAACAATGCAAGGTGTTGGTGGTGGGTTGATGTTTGGGACCCCTGTATGATGTTCTGCATGTTTGTTTTGTAAGTTCACAACTTTTACTATACAGTTATTGTTTATGTATGTTCATGTATGAATGATATACTTCAATAAAATGAAAAAAAAAGGAAACCAAACAGAAATACTGGAGTTGAGAACACAGTAAATGAAATGAAAGTTTTCAGCACTTTGAAGCTGGGAAAAGAAAGAATTAGTAAACTCAAAGACAAGGAATTGGAATAATTTAGACTGAAGAGCAGAAAGAAAAAAAGAATGAAAAAAACCTAAGAGACTTGTGGACACCATCAAGCATACCAATATCCACATTATGGGAGTCTCTTATGAATGTAGATGCAAAAATCCTCAACAAAATACGAGCAGATCAAATCCAACAGCACTTAAAAGAATTATATATCATGATCAAGTAGGATTTACCCTAGGTATGCAAGGGTGGTTCAATACAAGAAAATCAATTAATGTAATACAAGATATAAACAGAATGAAGGGGAAAAAAAACCACACAATCATCTCAATTAATGCAAAACAAAAAACAAAAAAACCCAGCACGTAGCAAAATCCAGCACCCCTTCTTGATAAAAACACATAGAAAACTAGAAATAGAAGGAAACTTCCTCAGCATGGTAAAGGGCATATATGGAAAATTCACAGCTAATGTCATACTCAATGGTAAAAGACAGAAAGCTTTCCCTCTAAGATCAAGAATAAGATACTGACAACTCTGTTATTCATCAGTATACCCAGTTCTACCCAGAGCAATTAGGCAAGAAAAAGAAATAAAAATCACCTAAATTAGAAAAGAAGAAGTAAAATTTTCCTTACTTGCAAATGACATGATTTTATATAGAAAAAATCCTGAAAAATCGACTACAAAGTTATTAGAGCTAATAAACAAATTCAGCAAAGAGGCAGGTTACAATATCAACATGCAAAAATCAATAATATTTCTCTACACTAGTAATGAAACAATCTGAAAAGGAAATCAAGAAAAGCATTCCATGTACAATAGCCCTAAAAGAATCAAATATCTAGGAATAAATGTAAGCAACTTGTAAAGGACTTATACACAGAAAACTATAAAACATTATTAAAAGAAAACAAAGAAAAGTTAAATCAATGGAAGGACATTCCATGTTCATTGATTGGAAGACTAAATATTGTTTAAAATGTCCATTCTACGCAAAGCTATTTACAGATTCAATACAATTCCAATTAAAATTCTAGCAGCCTTTTTTGCAGAAATGGAAAACCCAGTCATCAAACTTAAATTGAAGGGTAAGGAGCCTCAAATTGCCAAAGCCATCTTGAAAAAGAAGAATGAAGTTGGAAGACTCACACTTCCCGATTTTAAAACTTATTACACTGGGGAGCGGATGTGGCTCAAGCAGTTGAGCGCTGGGTTCAAACCCTGGTGCCTCCTAAAAAACAAAACAAAACAAAAAACAACAACAAGCAAAAATGAACTGAAAAAGCCTGCTCCGGGGAGCCGATGTGGCTCAGTGGTTGAGTGCTGGCTTCCCACACACGAAGTCTGGGGCTTAATCCTCGGCCCTGGTACCTCAAACAAACAAACAAACAAACAAACAAAAACCCCAAACAAGTGAAAACAGCAACAACAAAAAAACTTATTACAAAACACAGTAATCAAAACAGCATGGTCCTGGCACAAGGACAGACATACAGACCAATGGAATTGAAGGGAGAGCTAAGAAAAAAACCCTCATGTCTATGGCCAACTGATTTTTTTTTAACAAAAATTTTTTATTTTTTTAAAAAAGATACTTAGATTACATAAATGTTACACAAAAAATATAGGGATTCCCATATGCCCCACCTCCTACACCTCTCACAACCGCCCACATAAACATCCTTTATTAGTGTGGCACATCACCTGCAATGGATAAACACATCCTGAGACTTTGCCATTAAGCATGGACCATAGTTCACACTGTAGACCACACTCTTTCCCACACAGTTCTGCATGTTATATGATGATATAAAGTGGCCTATATCTGTCACTGCAATGTCATTCAGGACAATTCCCAAGTCCTGAAAAAGCCCCTGTATTACAACTGCTTTTCCCTCTCCCTGCCCCCAGAGCATCCAGTGGTCACTGGCTCCACATTAATGTTGTAATTTCTTCCATTGCTTGAATCACAATATGTCTATATTAGAATACCAGTAAGTCCACTCTAGTCCATAGTTCTTCCCCCAGCCCTGAAGAGTCTGGGATGGTAATGTCCACTCCACCTCCAATTGAGAGGGGGCTTATATTCCATGGGGAAAATGGATGGAATTATTCTGCCTGCAGCTGCAGACTCTCTCCATTCCCTGGGATGGCCATTGTCCATCATTATCTCCCAGCCTGGTGTCTTGGGTGAGTCCATTGAGCTGAAGAGTAGGAGTTGCAGCTCCACCGAGATTCTGGGCCCAGCTGGCACATGGACAGCCTGAAGACTCCAGTCTCTGGATGTACACCTACAAACTCCAGCACCATGTATAGGTTTAAATAGAAGGGACAGATGAACCATGTGCAAGGAATACATAGTTGAGTCCAACTCTGTCACTCTCAGGAGCACAAATTCCAAAGTAGGGCCCACTGACAAGGCACCAAACTCCGGAGCTATCTGCCCTGACATAGGATCTGGGTGTCTCCAGAGCCTTCAGGAGCCCCTCTATTTGGGGTGATATCCACTTTGGACGTCTATGAGGTCCTACTGGGATATGCATAAGCATTATCTCTGGGATGACCTCCTGACTCACTTTGAAGTCTCTTAGCCATATGAACTCATTTGTCTTTACCTTTTCCCCCTTTTATTCGAGGTCTTTTTCCAGTCACATTGCCAGTTGGCACTTAGTAGTAATCCCTCGGTGCCAGGGAAGCTCATCCCCAGGAGTCATGTCCCATGCTGGGAGGAAGGTAACACATTCATATGCTGAGTTTGGCTTAGAAAGGCCACATTTGAGCAACAAGGAGGCTCTCAGGAGGCAACCCTCAGGCACCCCATAACAATAGTCTAAGTTTCAATTTCAAGAGCAAAGACTCATAAGGCTAGTCATGGCCAACTGATTTTTGACAAGGGTGCCAAGTCCACTCAATGGGGAAAGAAAAGTCTCTTTAACAAATGGTGCTGGGAAAACTGAATGTCCATATTTGAAAGAATGAAGGTGGAACCCTACCTCACACCACATACAAAACTGAACTCAAAATGGATCAAAAAAACCTAAATATAAGAATCAGAACTATAAGACTCTTAGAAGAAAACACAAGAAAGCATCTTCAGGCCTTTGGGTTAGGCAATGGTTTCTTAGACTTTATACCAAAAATAAAAACAACAAAAGGAAAAACAGATAAAGGGGACTTCATCAAAGTTAAAAACTTTTACATATCGAAGGACTTTATCATGCAAGTAAAAAGACAACCTACAGAATGGGAGAAAATATTTGGCAATCACATATCCAATGGAGGTTTAATATCCAGAATATATAAAGAAACCTACAACCCAGTAACAAAAAGACAAACAACCAAATTAAAATAGGCAAAAGATGTGATTAGACACTTCTCAAAAAAAGATATGCAAATGGCCAATAAGCACATGAAACCATGCTCAACATCATTAGCCCTCAAGGAAATGCATATCAAAACCACAGTGAAATACTACTTCACACCCACTAGAATGGATACTATTTTTAAAAAAGCGAGGGGGGTGGAAAAACAAGTGTTGGAGAAGATATGGAGAAATAGGAACACTCTTATTGTTAATGAGTATATAAAATGGTGCGGTCACTGTGGAAAACAGTTTGGTGGTTTCTCAGAAAGTTAAATATAAAATTACCATACCACCCGGCATCCCACTTCTAGGCATAGACTCAAAAGATTTGAAAGTCAGATCTCAACCAGATATTTGCATACTGATATTCATAGTGGCATTATTCACATTTGCCAAAAGATGGAAGCAACCCAAGTATCCATCAACAGATAAATGCATAAAGAATATATGTTGTATACATATACAAAATATGTATACAGAATATTATTCAACTACAAAAAGGAGTGAAGTTCTGCTACATGAGACAACGTGGATGAACCTTGAAGACATCATATTGAGTGACATAGTCATATACAAAAGGAGAAATATTGTATGATCTCACAGAAATGAAATAATTAGATAAGCTAATTCATAGAGTCAGAAACTAGAATACAGCTTACCAGAGGCAAGGGTGGGGGGCAGTAAATAGGAAGTTAATGCTTAATTGGTACAGAGTTTCTCTTTGGGGTAGTGGTGAAGTTTTGGTAATGGATGGTGATGATGGTTGCACAACATTGTGAATGTGATTAACATCACTGAGTTATATATTTGAATGTAGTAAATGGGAAATTTTAGGTTGTACGTATGTTACTAGAATAAAAATTTTAAAGAAACACCATAGGACTGGATAACACAGTGAACCCTAATGTAAACTATGGACTATAGCTAATAGCATAATTATAATAATTTTTCATCAATGGTAACAAAGGTACCACACTAATGCAAAGTTTCAATACTTGAGAAAACTGTGTGTGAGGGCAGGTATATGGGAACTCTGTATTTTCTGCATAATTTTTCTGGAAACTTACAACTTCTCTAATAAAAAATATAAACAAATTAATAAATATTTAAGGCAATGGTTCTCAACTTTTTAGTCTCAGGACCCCTTTACACTCTAAAAACTTTTAAACACCTCAAAGATCTTTTGTTTGGGTTATATCTATTGATATTTAACATATTAGAAATTAAAAGTGAGAAAAATTAAAATTATTTGTTATTGCATTTCAAATAATAATAATAGGCCCATTACATGTTAACATAAGTAATATTTTTAAAAAATAGCTATATTTTCCCAATCAAAATATTTAGTGAGAAAAGTGGCATTGTTTCACATTTTTACAAATCTCTCTTAAGAGTTTGACTTAATACAAGACTTAATACAAGATTCAGGGCCCAAAGAGCCCTCTTGGGGATAATTCCAGATTACCTGGCTGGTTTACCTTCAGCCACCACCCAGACTTTGCTCTGCATCCTTCTCTCTACCCTCAAAGATGAAAAGATGTTCAGGCAGTCACGAGCGCTGGTGTGGCAAACAGAAGTGGGGCTGATGAGTGGTGGCACGTATGTAAACCCAACAGAAGCAACATTCAGCTAAGTCATAATCACTCACCTGACTCCTACTCGAGCAAGGCACTCCAGAGCTGAGCCATGAGGGAAACTACCCACGGGGAAGCTGTCATTGGGCAGATATGGGGAAGCAGTCAGAAAGGGAGGAGCTGGGCTTATGGCTGAAAAATGTTCAAAAATGAAAAAGAACAAAAAATGACTATAGGTTCAAATACTCCCAAAGAGGCTATGAATCTCACTGTCCTATATAGCAAAGCATGTGTGTAGAGTTTGCTTCCTTTTCTAATTGTGACATTTTTATTTTTCATGGTGGCAGAAGTTCTTGGTTAAATGATTTATCTTGAACAAAAAATGTTGGATCAGAGGAGAGCAATTGCCCAGGACCCATAAAAAAAGATAGGTGGATTCTCATACCTGTTTCTGCATTCAATCAGCTATGATGTCACATGTCATGTAGCCTCTGGGAAACTCCACCGTACTCTTGAAGGAGAATGAGAATGAAAAAGGCAAGTAACATCTTAATATCATTGGACAAATAGTTGTGACCTCATGGAATAATCAGGGTGTGTCAGAGAACCCCACAGGTCAAAAGACCAAATTTTGAGACCCACTGGTTTAAGATATATACATATAGATATGTAGATAATGCCATCCCATTTGATCATTTCTTAAAAAATCAAATGAATCAACTGAATGTTGGCCCTGACTATATCAGGTAAAAGGGTATCTACACTACTTAAGTATTAGGCACTAGGTTTTCTCCTTTAATTCTCACAAAGACCCTATATAGTAAGTAATATTATCATTCCCTTTTTTTTATGATGAGGATTCTAAATTTCAGAAAGGTTAATTAACTTGCCCAAAGTCTCTATTGAAAAAGAGACAACCAAGAAGCTGTAAAACACGAGACTAGACTATAAATCACACACTTAAGGAAAGTTGGAAGGGTAAGCTGAAGTTAGGGGAATCTCAAGGAATGAACACTGCACACATTAGTAACTAAGTGTGCCCACAAGCCATGTGCCTTTTGCTTAGTAGTAGTAGTAATAGTAATAATTGTTGTTGTATTAATAATAAAACACCATTTGCTGTTTGCCTATTGTGTGTTGTGCACTGGCAGACATGCAATTTCCTCATAAACTTCCAGTGAAGTAAGTATTTGTATTCACCCTATAGAAATCAAGAAAGAGACGCTTACTATAATTAGCACTATACCCATTAAATATGTCTGAAAGACTTAAATCTTCAGTCTGTTCATATGCCACTTGAGCCCTGAATCTCAGAAAAGTTACAGCCAGCACCTACCCTCCAGTTCATCAGACTCACCCAGGACAACTAACAAAATGATAATGATGGACAATCCCCATCCCCAAAAAACAGAGGATATCTACAACTGCAAGCAAAACAGTTCCTTCCGTCTGCCCAATAAGATCTAAACCTCCTCTCAATCTGAGGCAGAGTGGGCATCATCATCCCAAAGTCCTCACTGAGGAATGAACAAACATAAGGTGGGTAGTGCAACCAGGGACAAAGTAAACTTTGTAGTAAATATTGTAGCAATAGAAGAAATTGTAACATTGATAGGGCATTTTTAGGGCATTGGAATTAAATGTAATTTTTCTGTAATCTAAAACCTCTTTAAAAATAAAGTTTATTATATATATTTTTTAAAGAAAGAAATAGAGGCTCAGAGAGTTTAAGTAAACATTTGAGGTGTACATTGACAGGAAATTTCAGAACTGGCATTCAAACCCAAGTTGGCTTAACTCTAAACACTATGGTTTTTATCACTATAATATATTGCCTTCTCTAAAGCAAGTGCTTAGATCTGATTAAGTATTGTTAGTGCCCAGCTCCAAATTCTAGAGAGAAGTAGATCTGTTCTTTGCCCACTGGGTTTTGGTGGTAGTCAAGGTAATCCCATTAAAATCAAGTCCATTGTAAGCCAGACTCAAAAAGGCTACATACTATATGATTCCATTTATATGGTATTCTGGAAAAGAGAAAATGATAAGGACATATCCATGGTTTCCAGGGGTTTGGGACAGGGAAATGGTTGATTGCAAAGGGGCACAAGGTAAATTTAGGGAATGGTAGAAATATTTTATTTCTTTATTGTGGTGGTGGTTACCTGACTGTATTCATTTGTCAAAACTCCTTGAACTGTACACTTAAAAAGTGATTTTTTAATATCCCAAAGATGTATATGAGTTATATTTCAATAAACCTGACTTTAAAAAAATCAAGTCCATAGACTTGCGGGAAGATGGCATCTGAATAGGTAGTCAGGGTTCAACTCTCTCACAAAAACAACGGAGGAAGGGCAAAAAGCTCTCCAAGGGAGCTGCTTTGGGGATCTGCAGACCAGGAGAGTGCTGCACATCATCCAGGAGGAGAGGGACAGAGAGACAGAGAGGCCAAATGGAAATGAAAACCAAACACCATGAGTTACTTGCCCCGGTGGCTGGGAATGGCCCATATACCCCACCCCCAAGGCAAGTAGCCTTGATAAAACCCCAGGCTCACTGCAGCCAACAGAGTGGGGGAAGAATGTTTCCTGGGAGGAAGAGGGGTCTGGTGGAGAATGGAGAGTGCTTTATCTTCAATGAATTTGGCCAGCTGAGCCCCCTTTGAACCTCAAAAAGACCCTAGCCAACACTGAAGTGGCCCCAGGGAGAGGGGAGGTGGGATCTGATCAGACAGGATGTCACATGCAACTGCCCCGGAACTAGGAGAGAAGGAAGACAGGAGAGAGAGCCGGCAAACTGTTAGAAGCCCAACTCACCTGAGGGAAAACAGGGCAGGGAGAGCCGGGTAAGCTTTCAGAAGCCCACCTAACCTGTATAGCAGGTGTAGCTCAGTGTAGGAATGCCTGCCTTACATATACTGGATCCCTGGGTCAATTCCTAGTACCTCCTAAGAGAAGGGATCCGGAGAGTGATCCATGGGGTTGTCAGGAACCCTGCTGGCACCTCGTACAGGGAACTTGCAGATTGAGATTTTTTTTGTTTTAGGTTTTTTGATCTGTTATTTTATATATTTATTATTATTATTGCTTATTTTACTTTTTTATTCTTTATTTTATTTGCTACAACTAGATACCTTACTTGTGGAGGGCAGGCTCCAGGGTGATTGATTGATGAGCACCAGCAACCTGAGACAGTTGCTAGGGGCCTAGGAGGGAAGCCTGTTTTTCCTGGGTTGTTTTTGGTTTTTGTTTGCTGTTTTTTCTCTTTCTTTGTTTCCTTTTTTTCTTTTCCTTATCTTTTCTCCTTAGTTTCTTTATTTCTTTTCTGTCTCTCATTTTTCCTTCTTCTCTTGCTTTCCTTTCATTCCACCTTATTTTGTTCAGTCTCCTCCTCCCCCTCCTCCTCTTCTTCTTCTTCCTCTTTTTCTTCTTTTTTTCCTCATCTTTCTGGTCTTTTATTTTATTCTATTTTTTCTTGTTTCTTTTTTTATTCCACTTTTAAAATTCATAGCCCTTTGTATTTTTTTATGATTTTTCACTCTTATTACTAATTTTTTCCTGGCTCTTTTATGGTTCCTCTTCTATACTCCTTTTTATTATTACTGTTATTCTTTTCCTCATCTTATATTTTTCCTTTTCTATGGTCTTAATATTTTTTCAAGGGAGCACAGACAATTACAAGGATATAGAATAAGTGGAACCAAGTATCAAAGAGGAACCTTAACACAAAGCCAAACAAAATAAAACCCTTGAGTAGAAAAAGAAGCTAACCATCTGAATAAGCCCATCAAGATACACAGATCCCTAGACACTGACCAAAAATTACAAGACATACTAAGAAAGAGGAAGACATAGCCCAGTCTAATGAACAAACTGAAAAACAGATGCTGAGGTGGAACAACTAATCAAGGATGTCCAAACAAATATCATGAATCTACTTAATGAAGTGAAGGAAGAGATCAAGGATATTAAAAAGACACTGGGGAACACACTGAAAAAATTGTAAGCATACATAAAAAGATAATGGGTCTGATGGTGATGAACAGCACAATGCAAGAAATAAAAAAATATGCTGGAAGCACATAACAGCAGATTTGAACAGGCAGAGGAAGAATTAGTGATGTCAAAGATATGACATCTGAAATCAGACAGTTAGTAGAACAGATAGATAAAAAGATTTTAAAAATCCAGCAGGGACTCAGGACATTAAATGACAATGTGAAACACACAAAAATACACATAATAGGCATCCCAGAGGGAGAAGAGAAGGGAAAAGAGGCAGAAGGAGTGTTGGAGGAAATAATGACTGAAAATTTCCCAACTCTTTTGAAGGATATGAATGTACATGTCCAGGAAGTGCAGGGAACTCCAAACAATATAAATCCTAACAGGCCTACCTCAAGGCATATACTTACCAAATTGTCAAATGCTCAAGACTAAGAGGGAATACTGAAAGGAGCAAGAGAAAAGAGATCCATCACATACAAGGGAAGCTTGACAAGATTAAGCATTGATTTCTCATCTGAAACCACAGAGGAAAGAAGGCAGTGGTATGACACAGTTAAGGTGCTAAAAGCAAAAAACTGCCAGCCAAGAATTCTGTATCCAACAAAGCTGGCATTCAAAAATGAGGGAGAGTACAAAATATTCACAGATAAACAGAAATTAAGAGAGTTTGTCAACAAGAAATCTGCCCTTCAAGAAATACTAACGGGAGTTCTGCAGGTTGAAAGGAAAAACAGAAGAGAGGGTTGGAGGAGAGTGTAGAAAGGAAGATTATTAGTAAGAATAACTAAAAAAATAAAAAGAGAAATAGAAACAAAATGACATATATAAACCTAAAGAACATAAGGCTAATGTAAGAACTGCCTTGCCAGTAATAACACTGAATGTTAATGGATTAAACCGCCAATCAAAAGACACAGACTGGCAGAATGGATAAGGAAATATGACCCATCTATATGCTGTCTACAAGAAACTCACCTTAGACCCAGGGATGCAAGGAGGTTTCGAGTGAATGGTTGGAAAATGATTTTACATGCAAACAATAACCAAAAAAGAGTGGGGGTAGCTATACTAATATCAGACAAAATAGACTTTAAGTGCAAAACTATTATAAGAGGCAAAGAAGAACACTATATATTAATAAAATGGGTGATTAAGAAGAAAGAACAATCATAAACATTTATGCACCTAACCAGGGTGCCCCAAAATATATGAGGTAAACACTGGAAAAACTAAGTGGAGAAATAGATACCTCTACAATTATTGTAGGGGAATTTAATACAGCATTATCAGCATTAAAGAGAACATCTCGATGGAGGGTTAATAAAGAAACAGAGGCTTTGAATAATATGTTAGAGGATCTACACCTAATAGATATGTACAGAACATTCCACCCAAATACAGCAGGATATACATTTTTCTCGTGTGCACTTGGATTATTCTCAAGACAGACCACAAGCTAGGTCACAGAACAATACTCAATGAATTCAGAATGATTGAAACTACACAAAATAATTTCTTTGACCACAATGGAATGAAGCCGGACATTAATTCCATATCCAAAGATATGGAAGTTAAACAATACACTCTTAGATAATTGGTGATTCAAGGAGGAAATTGTAAAAGAAATCAGTAACTACCTTAAAATGAATGAAAATGAGACCACAACATATCAAAACCTATGGGATGTAGCAAAAGCGGTGCTGAGAGGGAAATTTATAGCCATAGCTATGCATATTAAAAAAAAAAGAAAGAGATAAAATCAAAGACCTAACTGCACACCTGGAGGAACTAGAAAAAGAACAACAAACTAATCCCAAAGCAAGCATAAAGAAGGAAATAACATAGATTAGGGCAGTGCTAAATGAAATTGAGAATAAAATAATTAACAAAACCAAAAGCTGGTTCTTTGAGAAAATTAATAAAATTGGCAAACCATTAGCTAGACTAACCAAGAAAAAAAGAGAGAAGATGCAAAAACATAAAATAAAATGAGAGAGGGGATATCATCACTGATTCCACAGAAGTAAAGAGTATCATAAGAAGATACTTTGAAATATTGCATGCCAACAAGATAGAGAACTTAGATGAAATGGACAAATTTCTAGAAACACACAAGAAGCCTACACCAACAAAAGAAAAAATTTATGAACTCAACAGAACAATCACAAGTAACGAGATTGAATTAGTCATCAAAAACCTCCAAGAACCCAGGACCAGATAGCTTCATGGGTGGATTCTACCAATAATTCCAGAAAGAATTAACACCAATCCTGCTTAAACTCTTCCAAAAAATAGAAGCGGATGGAACATTGCCTAACTCATTCTATGATGCCAATATCACCCTAATACCAAAGCCACATAAAGATGCCACAAGAAAAGAAATCTACAGACCAATCTCTCTCATGAACCTGGATACTGAAATCCTCAGTAAAATTCTTGCTAATCATATCTAACTACACATCAAATGAATTACACAACATGACAAAGTGGATTTCATCCCTAGTATGCAAGGATGGTTCAACATAAGAAAAACAATGTAATATACCACATTAACAGATTGAAAGGGAAAAAATCAAATGATTATCTCTATTGATGCAGAAAAAGCATTTGACAAAATACAGAATCCTTCCCTTATAAAAACATTTAAAAAATAGGAATAGAAGGAAACTTCCTCAACATGACACAGGGTGTTGTATATGAAAAACCCACAGCTAACATCATATTCAATGTTAAAATGCTAAAGGCTCTCCCTCTAAAATCTGAGCAAGACAAGGATGCCTACTGTCATCACTTTTATTACACATTGTGTTAGAAGTACTTGCTTGAGCGCTTAGGCAAGAAAAAGATATAAAGGCATCCAAATTGGAAAAGAAGAAGTAAAAATTTCAGTATTTACAGATAACATGATCCCATTCACAGAAAACCCTGAAAAATCAAAGCTTCTAGGGCTGATAAATGAGTTCAGTAAAGTGGCAGGATATAAGATCAACACAACAAAATCAGTCAATTTCTGTACACCAACAATGCGCAATCTGAGAGGAAATCAGAAAAAAAAAATCCCTTTTTAAGAGTAACTAAAAGAATTAAATACCTAGGAATAAACTTAACTAAAGATGTAAAGAACTTGTAAGCAGAAAACTATACAACATTGTTAAAGGAAATCAAAGATCTAAATAAATGGAAGAATATTCCAAGTTCATGGATTGGAACACTAAATATCATTAAGATGTCTGTCCTACTCAAATTGATTTACGGATTTAATGCAATTCCAATAAAAATAACAATTATTTACTGAATTGGAAAAGCTAATTATGAATTTTATTTGGAAGGGCAAGGGGCCCCAAATAGCCAAAAACTATTGAAAAAGAAAAACGAAATAGGAGGAATCATGCTACCTGACTTTAAAGTTACAGTGGTCAATATTGCATGGTATTGGCACATAGATAGACATACAGACCAATGGAATGAAATTGAGAGTTCTGATATAGATCCTCACATATATGGCCAACTGATATTCAACAAGGCCACCAAACCCACTCAACCTGGACAGAATGGCCTCTTCAACAAATGGTGCTTGGAGAACTGGATATCCATATCCAAAAGAATGAGAGAGAATCACCATCTCATGGCCTATACAAAAATTAACTCAAGATGGATTAAAGACCTAAATATAAGAGCCAAGAATATAAAGCTCCTAGAAGATAAATGTAGGGAAGCATTTATGAGATCTTGTGTAGGAAATGGTTTTAATAAACTTTACACCCAAAGTGCAAGCAATGAAAGAAAAAATAGATAAAAAGGGACCTCCTCAAAATTAAAAACGTTTAAGCTTCAAAGGAGTTTGTCAAGAAAGTGAAAAGGCAGCCTATTCAATGGGAGAAAATATTTGGTAACCATTTGTCCAATAAAGATCTAATAACCAGCATATAGAAAGATATCCTACATCTCAAAAAAAAAAAAAAAAAAAAAAAAGACGAACAGCCTATTTTAAAAATAGGCAAAAGATTGAATAGACAACTCTCCAAAGAAGAAATACAAATGGCTATAAAGCATGTGAAAAGATACTCAGCATCACTAGCTATCAGAGAAATGCAAATCAAAACTACAATGAGATATCATCTTACACTATTAGATTGGAGGCTATTAAAAAGAATACAGAGAACTACAACTAATAGAAAGGATGTGGAGGAAAGGGAACACTCATGCACTGCTGGTGGGAATGTAGAATGGTGCAGCCATTGTGGAGGACAGTTTGGTGGTTCCTCAGGAAGCTAACTATAGAACTGCCATATGACCCAGCAATCCCACTTTTGGGTATATGCCCAGAAGAAGTGAAAGCAGGGACATGAACAGATACATGCACACTGATGTTCACAACAGCATTATTTACTATTGTCATAAGTTGAAATCAACCCCAGTGTCCATCAACAGAAGAATGGATAAGCAAATTGTGGCCTATACATACAACGCAATATTACTCAGCTGTAAGAAGGAATGCAGTATTAACATATGGGACAACATGGATGAATCTTGAAGACTTTTATACTACATGACCTCACTGATATGACTTAAGCAAATTGAGCAGAATCACAGAGCTAAAGTCTGGAAGATAGGTTATCAGGAGAAAGAAAGGGAGTAGAGTGTGGTGAGTCAATACTCAATATGGACAAAACCTATGATAAGATGGAGAGGGTGGTTGGGTAGTCGATGGGGGTGATAGTGGTGCAGTAATGTAATTGGGGTCAAGGGTGCTGGACTGTGAAGGGAAGTAGGGTGGGGGGATTGGGTTGGACTATCCATGGAACTGCAGGGAGGCCTGGAGGAAGGAACAGGTGAACTCTGGGGATTTGTATGTCTGTGATTAAATCTACAATGGTGGGAATTTTCTTTTGGCAAATATGGCAGGGGAAGGTTACTGGTGCAGGGCATCGGGGGGTGGAGGGATATGTGGGATAGGGTGCACCTGGGGCATGCTTCTATGGAATATGAAAGTGTTCATCTTGTCATAGTGTGTAATCTCAGTGGGTGGAGACCCACACAATAAACAAAATATTAAACTCCTGTCCTGGGGAGTCCTTCTACGTTCTCAATTAGAGAGGCAAGAATCTCTCAAGAACATAGGCAGAGCCTAATAGAAAACAGACCAATAGGTCAAACCCTCACTATTATTGCACGTAACTATGAACCTTATTATTCAAAAATTGAAACTTAGTGGTTACCGTAGTTTCTGAGGTGAAGGAAGGAGGGAAGAATAGAATAGATGGAACATTGGGCATTTTTAGGGCATTAGAATTGCTCCGCATGATCTTGCAATGACGGATACAGGCCATTATACATTTTGTCAAAACCTATAAAAGTGTACAGTGCAAAATATAAACCATAATGTAAACAATTAACCATGATTAGTAGCAATGCTTCAATATTTGTACATCAATTGTAACAAATGTACCATACTCATGTAAGATGTTATTAATAGGGGAGAGTGGGAGAAAGGGAAGAGGCTTGGTATATGGGAATACCCTATATTTTCTATGTGACTTCTCTGTAACCTAAAGCTTCCTTGAAAATAAAGTAAAAAGTAAATAAATAAATAAAGCACTGGGGGAACATACGGAAGAGATTGTCATTGCACATAAAAGATAACACATCTTATGGTGATGAAAGACATGGTGAAAATTTTTTTAATTTTTAATTTTTGTATTTTACTTGTTTTATTATTATTATTACTATTTTAATCTATTGCTTTTTTTTGCTTTGTTTTGGGGGAGACTTTGAATTGCAGAAGGGTCACAACTGTGGCAGGGGAGGATCACAGGTGCGGAGTGTCTATGATGGGGGGATGTGTGAAGCATGCTTCTATAGAATATGAATATGTTCATGTGGTCATGGGGTATTGTCTCTGTGGGTGGAGACCCACACAATAACCAATAGAATATTGTATTCCCATCCTGGGAAGTCCTGCTACATCCTCTAATAGAGCGGCAAGAATCCCCCGAGTACATAGACAGTGCCTAGTGAAAGAGGACAGACCAATATGTCAGGCCCTTGATATTGCTGGTTGTACTTATGAACCTTATCTTGAGAAATTGAAATTTAGCTTAGTATTATATATTGCCTAAGAGTTACCTCCTGAAAGCCTTGTTGTTGCTCAAATGTGGCCTCTCTCCAAGCCAAACTCAGCATAAAAATTACTGAGGGGAGGGAGAGGGAAGGAGAGGGAGGGAAAGGGAAAAATTGGTGCAACGTGGGGCATTTTGGGGACATTGGAATTGTCCTACATGACATAGCAATGACAAATACAGTCCATTATACTTTTGTCAAAACCTGTAAAATTGTGTGGTGCGAAGTGTAAACTATAATGTAAACTATAGACAATGGTTAGTAGCAATGCTTCAATATGTGTTCATCAATTGTAACAAATGTACCACACTAATGGAAAATGTTGTTAATGGGAGAAAAGTGGAGGAAGGGGAGGGGGTGGGGTATATGGGAATCCCCCTATATTTTCTTTTATTATCGCCTATATTTTCGATGTAACATTTTATGTAATCTAAACCTTCTTTCAAAATAAAATTTTAAAAAATCAAGTCCATTATAATTTTTCAAGTTTTATTGATACAACTAACACCTTACAATTCAACCTTTTAAAGTATACAATTCAGTGGCTTTTAGTGTTTCATAGGTTTGTGCAAACATCATCACTATCTAATTACAGGACATTTTCACCCCAAAAAGAAACCATGTACCTGTTAGCAATCATTCCTTTTTTCCCTCTCTCTTAAGGCCTTGGAAATAACTTTCTACCTATGGATTTGCCTGTTCTGGATGTTTCATATAAATGGAGACATATAATATATGGCCTTTCATGTCTGACTTTATTACTTAGCATAGTATTTTCAAGGTTCGTCCATTCTGTAGCATGTATCAGTGCTTTGTTCTTTTTATGACTGAATAATATTCCATTGTATGGATATACCATATTTTGTTTAACCATTCTTCAGTTAATGGACATTTGTGCTTTTTCCACTTTTGGGCTATTATGAATCATGCTGTTATGAACATTTGTGTACAAATTTTTGTGTGGTCATATATCTTCAGATCTTTTGGATATTTGAAGTGGAATTGTTAGATCATATGGTAACTCTATGTTTAACTTTTTGAGAAATTGCCAGGCCATTTCTGCAATCCCACTGGCAATCTCTACATTCTTGCTAACACTTGGTATTGTCTATCTTTATTATAGCTATTCCAGTGGGTGTGAAGTGGTATCTCATTGCAGTTTTGGTTTGCATTTCTCTAATAATTAAGGATGTTGAACATCTTTTCATTTGCTTATTGACTATTTTTATATCTTCTTTGGAGAAATGTCCATTCAGATCCTTTGCCCATCTTTTAATTGGGTTATTTGTATTTTTATTATTGAGTTGTAAGAGTTTTTTAAAAGTAAATTCTGGATCCTAGATCATTATCAGTATATATGATTTGCAAATTTTTTCTCCCATTCTGTGATTTGTCTTTTCATTTCCTTGATAGTGTCCTTTGATACACAAAAGTTTTTAATTTTCATGAAGTCCTCTTTATCTATTTTTTCTTTGATGATTGCGCTTTTGGTGTCATATCTAAGAATCCATTGCCAAATCTAAGGTCATGAAAATTTACTCCTATATTTTATTCTAAGAATATTTTATAGTTTTAGCTTTTACATTCAAGTCTTCGATCCATTTGGAGTTAATTGTTGTGTCCGGTGTGAGGTAGATCCATCTTCATTCTTTTGCATGTGGCCATTACAATTTACATTAAGATACTTCTAGAAGCGTTATTCATGCTTTTTTTCTTTCTTTCTTTTTTTTTTTTTTTTTTTTTTTTGTAGCCTGACATCATCTTTTTTCACTGAACTAGGAAGAGAAAGGGTAGCTCTCTAATCACAGCTAGAAATTCCTTTCATGATTTTTCAGGTTGGCCTTTTAATATGGCCAAAAGTCAGTCTCTCTATAGTTAACTAGGAGGAAATTCAATGTGTTCTGTAACCAGTAACAGAAAGAAAGGATTTCATATTATACCATTATCTATTGCCACAATATTGCTGCATAATAAACCATCCACAACTCAATGAAATGAAATAATAAGCATTATTTCTTATACATCTGCAAGGTTCAACAGTTATCGGCTGGTTCTGCTTGGTTTGGCTGGACTCACTCATGACTCAGTTGCTCAGCTGGTTCACTTATGTGTCTGCCAGTTGGCTCTGTTCCATGTGTTTCTCCTTCTCTCCTGGATCCAGCAGACTAGCCTGGCCATGTCTTTCTAACGGTGCTGGCAAAGTGCAAGAGTAAGCAAGTCCAATCAGGCTTCTGATTGTGTCACACTCACCAACATCCCATTGGCCTGAAGCAACCCTCACGGCTGAGCCAGAGTCAGAATGGGAGGGCAGTGCAGAGTTCCATGGAAAGGAACGTGGATACAGAGAAGGAACTGGAGACTTATTGCAAGCTAACATGCATATAAACATATGCAGGCTAAATGACATTAGGTCTGAAGTGTGTATTGGCCATAATTTTTTTTCTTTCCAAGCATACTCTTGCATTTTGAAATATGTATTTCTTTTAAGAAATATTCATTCCTGTACTTCAACTGTATGTATATGGTTTAAATGGAAGATAACTCCTTATACCTCCTGTTGGCTTTGTAATTGGGCAGGACTGGAAAACTGACCTATGCCAGGTCAATCACATATGTTCTCTGGGATTTATTAGCTTGGAATCATCTAAATTCACTGGATAGTAATGGGATAGAAGATCAATTTCTATCAAAAGCTATTATGGGAATGGAGGTGGCTCAAGCCATTGGGTGCCTCCCTTGGGTTCAGTTCCCAGTGCCCCCTAAAGAAGACAAACAAACAATGAGCAGACATAGAGCAAAAACAACGAGCAGACAATAAGCAAAAACAAACAAGTAGGGAGTGGATGTGGCTCAAGCAATTGAGTGTCCACCTCCCACATGGGAGGTTCCAGGTTAGGTTAAATGTGCCTCTTAAAGAAGAAAAAAAAAGCTACAGAAAATGAGCAGAAAATGAGCAAAAACAATGAGCAGACAACAAGCTCAAACAACAAGCAAAAAAACCCACAACAAGCAAAAACAATGAGCAAACAAATGAGGGAGCCATCTTGGGGAAAAAAGTTAAAAAAAAAAAAAAAGGAATTAATAAATACTGACCTTTAGGGTAACTAGTATGATTTGCTAATGAAAAAAAACAAAACAAAACAAACAAACAACACTGGGGACTAATTATTCTTTGGTGAGGAGATAGAAATTGGCATCAGAGCTCTTTGTAGATCCTTGTTATCCTTACAGGCACCACTGCCTACATTACTGCAGGGGAAAATGCACAGAGTTCATTTGTGTGGGTTCAGCCACTCTCCACTGATGCTTTTGTTATCTTCATAAAGACTGAGGAAGAGAAGCCCTGAAGCCCTCTGGTTGCAGAACCCTACAGTCTATCTCATGCTTTAAGCTATAGGATGGCATGGTTTGGATTTTCTATTAGAGAAAAGTTTCACTCATCTAAAAGGTTCTATTCTCAGACCTTCTATAGAAGTCTACCTGTCATACAAGCCATATCTGTCTGGGTGCAAGGGTGGGGGCAAGAGAAACTTGAAAGATAATTGGGAGATATATCTGTGTGTCTTATCGAGCACCTGTGCACTAATTACTTTGCTAGGAGATGCAGACAAATATTATCTGGTACTATGAGGTTCATCTCAAGGCTGTCGCAGGTGTGGGTACATTTACTTTTGGAGGTCCCATCCCACATCATGTCAAAATGCACCCACAAAAAAATGCATCCACATCCCACTTTAAGTATAATTTTGTGGTTAATTTGAAAGGACTTTTCTAATTCTGTTATTGAAATTATTTGGTTTACAAGTGACTCCATTTACAATTCTATTATTTCTCAAGAATAATCATGAAAACTCAGGAATTCTTCCAAGGTGAAAAAACCTAATCTACAGATTGCATTAAAATCTGATGCATGAATACAAAAATTTATTTTACTGAAGTTGACATATCCCTTCTATAGGCATATAATAAACAATTATTAAATAAGTTTTTTTAAGTCTTTTTTCTTGTAGTTGAGAGCCAACATGTTTTCCAGGTCTCAAATATTTTTTAATATTCTTGAAGAAAACCCTAACTACTGTGCCCTAATGCCCAGTAGATAAAGTGGCCCTGCTTTCTCTCTGTTCAGGAGTAAATACACTTGCCCAATAAATACAAATTAGGATACATTATACAAGTGAAAAATAAAGGAATTCAGTGTAGCAAATAGATTTTAGGGAACAATTTTTTTCTTTGGATAAAAATTCAATGAGTTAATTTCCTTGGGAGTTGGTGGTACAGAAAACACCTGAAAAGGATTCATACCAATGATACACACATAGGTCACACATCTATTCTGAGACTGACTGTTGTTCTCTGTCACAGGTTGAATTCCCCAGGAAGGAGACTGATGGGGAGATTTGCATGTAGGAGAACTACTGAGAAGTGTGGTTAAGATGAACACCAGTGAGCCTCTGGGAAGATGGTAGACTAGAAAGACACGGGACTCTCTTCTCTCCCAGAAAAAATAGTTAGAGGGCAGGCAGAAATGGCCTGGAAAAAAATGTTCAAGGGTTTAGGACACGAGGGGAAGACTGGACACCACCCAGAAGAGAGAGGAGCAAAGGGAAAAAACCTCGACAGAAAAATCATGAGTAGAAATTGCAGCTGCAGCTGCCGGCACCCCTCCCTCACCCTACAAGCAGAAAATTTAAAATTCTCTGGCCTTGGGCTGGTGGCTACAGACAGGTATCCACCTTCCCAGGAAACTGGAAAGAGAGGGATGCAAGCCAAAGACTGATTCAGCTTTTGGTCTACAGATTTGGTCTGCTGTGTCTCATGAGCCCTTCCAGGCCAGGAGGGGCTACATAATTATTTGTCCTGGGAGCCGGCATGTGACTAAAGAGATCTGACCTTCTCACTCACCCTCCCTACTGACTGGGACTGGTTGTTGAGGACAAAGGGTGGAATTATTTCCTACTCAGGAAAAGAGAGGGGGCTACCAGCAAAGGTTGGAGAACAGCCTCTGAGAACGTTTGAATTACGAGGCTCTTAGCTTCCAGGCAGGATCTTCTGTCACATTCTTGTGGTCAGTGTTGCAGTGAACTGACAAGGCTTTGAACTGAGAGGGCTGCTGAAGAGAACCATCTGCTGGCAGACCAAGTGCATGTGAGGATATTAAAAATAAATAAGAAAGACTTTTTCCGGTCTTCACAGCCTCCTTCCCCTAGGCACTAGGAAGTGGGTCTGCAACCCATTACTGGGTCCAGAGCTCAGTTTTGAGCAACTAACAGGGACAATCCTAAAGACCTAGAACAGGGTTGAAACAAGAATCAAAGAACAGCAATAACACACAGCCTTCCACCACTAAATGCTTATGAAAGAGAGAGAAATTGAGTATCAGAGTAAACTCACCATCATAATCAAATGCCTAGACATCAGCAAAAAGTTACAAGACATACTATGAAAATGGAAAAAATGGCCCAAGCCAAGGAAAATATCAAAGCCCCAGATGAGACCCAGGATTTGAGACAACCAATCAATGAGATTCATACAAATCTCCAAAATCAAATAAATGAGTTGAAAGACAATATGGCTAAAGAGATAAACAGCATCAGGAAGACACTGAATGAGCCGAAAGTTAATTTGAAAACCTGAAGAGAAAAATAGCAGAGCTCATGGGAATGAAAGACATGATAGGTGAGATCTAAAGCACATTAGAGGCATACAACAGCAGACTCAAATGATAGAAGAAAGAATAAGTGATACAGAAGACAAAACAGCTGAAATGGAAGAGACAGAAGAACAAAGTGATAAAAGAATGGAAAAAATTGAGCAAGGACTCAGGGAGTTCAATGATAACTCAAAGCGCAACAACATACATGTCATGGGAATTTCAGAAGGACAAGAGAAGGTAAAGGAGCAGAAATAGTATTTGAGGAAATAATGGCTGAAAATTTCCCAACTTCCTTTAAAGAAATGAATTTACATATCTAAGAAGTTCAATATAGTTGGAGACTTCAATATACCACTCACATCTTTAGATAGAACAACTAGACAGAAGATCAAGGAAACAGAGAAATTGAGCGTTATGATAAACAAGCTAGACCTGACATATACAGAATGTTGCCTCCCAAATCAGTGGGTTATACATTCTCCTCAAGTGCTCATGGATCTTTCTCCAGGATAGACCATATGTTAAGTCACAAGGCAGGTCTCTATAAATACAAAAAGATTGAAATTGTACAAAGCACCTACTCAGATTATAATGGAATGAAACTGGAAATCAATAATAGATGGGAAAGGGGAAATTTTGCAAATGTGTGGAGTCTAAACAACACACTCCTAAACAATCAGTGGGTTAAAGAAGAAATAGTAAGTGAAATTGGTAAATATATTGAGATGAACGAAAATGAGAACACAACTTAACAAAATCTATGGGATACAGTAAAGGCAGTGCTGAGAGGAAACTTTATAGCCCTAAACTCATACATTAAAAAAGAAGAAGGAGCTAAAATCAAAGATCTGACTGAACAACTGGAGAAACTAGAAAAAGTATTGCAAACCATTCTCAAAGCAAGTACAAGGAAAGAAATAATAAAAATTAAAGCAGACCAAAAAAAAAAAAAAAAAAAAAAGAGAGAGAGAGAGAGAAAATCAACAAAACCAAAAGCTGCTTCTTTGAGAAGATCAATAAAATTGACAAACATTTAGCTAGACTAACAAAGAAAAAAAGAGAGAAGATTCAAAAAATAAAATCAGAAATGAAAAGGGGGAAGGTATGACTGGCCCCACAGAAATAAAAAGCATCATAAGAGGATATTATGAGAAACTGTATGCCAACAAATCAGACAACCTAGGTGAAATGGACGAATTCCTAGAAATGCACAAACTACATTGACTCTACAAGAAATACAAGAACTTAACAAACCAATCACACTTAAAGAGATTGAATCAGGTATCAAAAATCTCCAAATAAAGAAAAGTCCAGGATTAGATGTGAATTCACAAGTGAATTCTACCAAGCATTTCAAGAAGAATTAACAACAATATTGTTTAAACTCTTCCAAAAAATTGAAGAGGAGGGAAATTACCCAACGCATTTTATGAGGCCAACATCATCCAAATACCAAAGCCAGGTAAAACTACTACAAGAAAAGAATATTACAGACCAACCTCTCGAATTTAGAGGCAGAAATTCTTAACAAAATACTTGCAAATAGAATCCAACAGCACATCAAAAGAATTATATACCATGACCAAGTGGGATTTATTCCTGTTATGTAAGGGTGGTTCAACATAAGAAAATCAATTAATGTAATACACATCATTAACAAATTGAAGGAAAAAAACCCCATATGATCATCTCAATTGAAGCAGAAAAGACATTCAACAAAATCCAGCATCCTTTCTTAATAAAAACACTTCGAATGACAGAAATAGAAGGAAAATTCTTCAATATGATAAAGAGCATATGTGAAAAACCCACAGCCAACATTGTACTCAGTGGGGAAAGACTGAAATCTTTTTCTCTAAGATCAGGAACAAGACAATGATGCCCACTGTCACCACTGTTATTCAATATTGTGCTATAAGTTCTAGCTAGAGCAATTAGACAAGGAAAAAAAGGCATCCAAATAAGAAAAGAGGAAGTAAAACTCTCACTGTTCACAAATGACATAATCTTATATTTTAAAAATTCTGAAATGTCTATGACAAAACTACTTGAGCTAATAAATGAGTTCAGCAGAGTGGCAGGATACAAGATCAATATTCAAAAATAAGTAATATTTCAGTACATTAGCATTGAACAATCTGAGGAGGAAATAAGGAAAAAATTCCATTTACAATAGCAACAAAAAGTCTCAAATACTTAGGAATCAATTGTATTAAGGAAATTCAGAAGCTATATTCAGAAAACTATAAAACAATGCTCAAAGAAATCAAAGAAGACTTAAACAAATGGAAAGATGTTCCGTGTTCATGGATGAGAAGACTAAATATCGTGAAGATGTCAAACCTAACCAAACTGATTTATAGATTCAAAGCAATAGTAATCAAAATTCCAAGTTTATCTTATAGAAATAGAAAAGGCAATTACCAAATTTATTTGAAAGGGAAAATGCACCTGAATAACCAAAAGCATTCTAAAAAGAAAAGCGATATGGGAGAACTTTCAGTACCTGACCTTGAAATATACTACAAAGTCACAGTGGTCAAAACAGCATGGCATAAAGATAGACACATTGATCAGTGGAACAGAATTGAGAGTCCAGAAATTAACCCTTACCTCTACAGCCAACTAGTTTTTGACAAACCTACCAAGTCCATGTTAATGGGAAAAAACAGTCTTCAACAAACCATGCTGGAAGAACTGGAGATCTATAACCAAAAGAATGAGAGAGGACCCCCTGTCTCACTCCCTATACAAGAATCAACTCAAAATGGATTATATACCTAAATATAAAAGCCAGGACCATAAAACTACTAGAAGGGGAAGTGGATGTGGCTCAAGCGACTGGGATCCTGCCCACCATATGGGAGGTTCATTTCCTGGGGCCTCCTGGTGCAGGCGAGCTGGCCCGCGCGGTGAGCTGGCCCATGCAGAGTGCTGATACAACAAAAGGAGACAAAGAGGAGAGACAATGAGAGACACAACAAACCAGGGAGCTGAGGTGGCTCAAGCAAATGAGTGCCTCGCTCCCACATCAGAGGTTCCAGGATCAGTTCCCAGTTCCTCCTAAAGAGAAGATGAGACGAGAAGACAAGCAGACACAGAGAGCACACAGTGAATGGACACAGAGAGCAGACAGCGAGCACAAAACAACAAGGGGGGGAGTAAATAAATAAATCTTTAAAAAAAAAAAACCTACTAGAAGAAAATGTAGGGAAACATCTTAAAGATCTTGTGGTAGGTTGTAGTTTCTTGGCCCTTATACCCAAAGCACAAGCAATAAAAGAAAAAATAGATAAATGGGACCTTCTCAAAATTAAACACTTTTGCACCTCACAGGACTTTGTCAAAAAGGTGACAAGGCAGCCGACTCAATGGGAGAAAATATCTGGAAATCACATATCTGATAAGGGTTTAATGTCCATGAAATATAAAAAGATGCTACAACTCAACAATAAAAAGATAAACGACCCAATTTAAAAATGGACAAAAGGGGGGCGGATGTGGCTCAAATGGTTGGGCGTCCATCTGCCATATGGAGGGACCTGGGTTCGATCCCCGGGACCTCCCGGTAAAATTAAAAAAAAAAAAAAAATGGACAAAAGACTTGAATATATTTTTGCCCAAAGAAGAAATACAAATGGCAAAAAAAACATATGAAAAAATGTTCAGCATCACTTCTGATTAGGGAAATACAAATCAAAACTACAATGAGATATCATTTCATACCTATCATAATGGCCACTATTAAAAAGACAGAACAACAAGTGTTGGAGAGGATGTGGAGAGACACTTATTCACTGTTGGTGGGAATGCAGAATGATACAGCCACTGTGGAGGACTGTTTGGTGGTTCCTAAAAAGTTAAACATAGATTTTCCAAGTGTCCCTGCAATACCACTACTGGGTCTGTACCCGGAAGAACTGAGGCAGTGACGTGAATAGACCTCCACACACTTATGTTCATAGCGGCATTATTCACAATTGTCAAAAGTTGGAAATAACCCAGATGTCCATCAACCGATGAATGGATAAACAAACTGCGGTATAGTCACACAATGGAATATACCACAGGTGTAAGAAGAAATGAAGTCGTAAAACATATGACAACATGGATGAACCTGGAGAACATTATGTTGAGTGAAGCAAGCCAGACACAAAAGGACAAATAAAGTATGACTGTGCTACTATGAACTAAATATATTGTGTAACATTTTGCATGATTCCATTTATATAAAATGTAAATATAAATCAATTTATAAAAACGAAATTTGATTAGTGGTTATGCAGGGTTAGGGAAGACATGCTAAGGGGTGTGAAGTTTTTCTTTTTAGAGTAAAGAAATAATTCTAAAACTTTTTGTGATGATGAGTGCACAACATTGTGATTATACTAAAAGCCATTGATTATACACTTTAGATAGATCACAGGGTATGTGAACATATCTCAATAAAACTGCTTAATAGGGAAGCGGATGTGGCTCAATTGGTTGGGCTCCCGTTTACCATATGGGAGGCCCTGGGTTTGATTCCCAGGGCCTCCTGGTAAAGGCAAGCTAGCCTGTGTGGTGTGGTGAGCTGGCGCAACAAATTGACGCAACAAAGGGAGACAAGCAGACACAGAAAAACGTACAGCAAATGGACACAGTGAGCACAAGCAGCAGGGGGAGATAAATAAATAAAAAAAATAAAATAAAATAAAAAAATAAAAATAAAAAACTGCTTAATAAATACATAAATAATTGTGCAAGAATAGCCAGAAATAGCAGCTAAGTACAGCAGAGGAAACACAGAGAGATTGAGAGGTGAAGAATTTTCTTGTTTGTCTGTTTTTTGTTTATTATTATTATTATTATTATTATTATTATTGTAATAATGAAAATGCTCTAATAATGCTTGAAGTGATAAATGCACAACTATGTGATTATACCAAATACCACTGATTATACACTTTGGATGAATTGTTTGCTTTATTAATATGTATCAATATAAATGATTTGCTTTTTTTTAAAAAAAAAAAAGGAAGGAAAATTTGAGTTGGAAAAAAAAGGTGACAAGGCGGCCGACTCAATGGGAGAAAATATTTGGAAATCACATATCTGATAAGGGCTTAATATCCATGATATATAAAGAGATGCTACAACTCAACAATAAAAAGACAAATGACCCAATTAAAAAATGGACAAAAGACTTGAATAGGCATTTGTCCAAAGAAGAAATACAAATGGTGAAAAATACATGAAAAAATGTTCAACATCACTCATGATTAGGGAAATGCAAATCAAAGCTACGAGATATCATTTCACACCTATCAGAATGGCCACTATTAAAAAGACAGAAAACTACAAGTGTTGGAGAAGATGTGGAGAGATAGGAACACTTAGTCACTGTTGGTGGGAATGTAAAATGGTACAGCCACTGTGAAGGACTGTTTGGCAGTTCCTAAAGAAATTGAATATAGATCATCCATGTGACCTGGCAATGCCACTACTGGTAGAAGAACTGAGAACAGTGACATGAACAGACATCTGCACACTGATGTTCATAGTGGTGTTATTCATGATTGCCAAAAGTTGGAAACAGCCCAGGTGTCCATCAACTGATGAATGGATAAACTAATGATTTATATACATGATAGAATATTATATATATGATAGAATATTATGTATATACACAATAGAATTTTATGGTGTATATACACTATAGAATATTATGCAGCTGTAAGAAGAAATGAATTCATGAAGCATATGACAAAATGGATGAATGTGGAGGACATTATGTTGAGTGAAGCAAGTCTGACACAAAAGGACAAATACTGTATGATTGCACTATTATGAACTAAATATATTGTGTAAACTCATGGAGTTAATATCTAGAATATGGGTCACCAGAAAATAGAATGAGGTTTGAGAATGGAAAGCTGAGAGTTAACTTGTGCAAAATTGGTAAAAAGGTTGTTTGTTAATCTTTGGAAATGAATAGAAAAGTTGATAGCACAACATAGTGATTTTAACTAACAGTGGTATTATATGGGTATGACAGTGGTTAAAAGGGAACATCTAAGGTCATGTATATTACTAGAAGGAAAGATAAAAAATGTAACATAGGACTGTATAGCACAGTAAAGCTCATGTGAAATATGAATATGGGTAACATTGCATATATAAGACTTTTTTCTTTGAAACTAAACAAATGTATATTAATGTTACGAGATGTTCATATGAAGCAAAAAAATCTGTTCAAATATGTTTGTCTTTAAAATATATATACCCAATTAGAAAAAAACTGTTGAATGACTGAAGGGATTAATGAATAAACTAATCAATTATGAAAAAAAAGATGAACACCTGTAGAGGAGTAAAGGCTGCAGGACTGAGCCGAGGGAGGACTTGAATTGCTACAGAGAAGCTCTTGAGCTGGAATGGCCCTTTAGTGATATTCCCATTTTAGGCAAGGGGAACCAGGACTTTATATCAACACTGACTAATCATTAGATGTGGGCTGCTCCTGAGAAGGGGATATGACCTTGGGAGATGATGCTCTTTTCAGCCAAGGGCAAGCTCTGCAGAGAGACTCAGCTATATACTGCCAGCCAGCAACACTCCTAGCAGATGAGGTAATGAGTGCTCCAACTTTCGGTAGGGGAGAATAGGGGTGGGGGTGGGGGTCTGGGCAGCACACCACAGCATCCACTACACACTCTTAACCAATACTTCTCAAAGTCTAACATGCATATGAATCACCTGGGGATCTTGTTAAAATGCAGATGCCGATTCAGCTGGTCTGGAATTATCCCCAAGATTCCAGCTTGTCTAAGAAGCCCCCAGGTGATACTGATACCACAGGCCCACGGACCACACTTTGTTTCCCTCACCTAGCATTACTTTGCATTCATATTCTCAATGGAAAGCCATTAGAGTGCATAGATCATGGGACAAATCCCACCATCACTGGATAAAGCATTTCTGAGCCACCAGATTCCTCACAGCAGTTTTAACATCCTTGTTCCTCAAACTATAGATGATGGGGTTCAGCATGGGTGTCAGAAGTCCATAGAAGAGGGAAATGAGCTTGTCTGAAAGGTCCCGTTTGTCTGCCCCCAGCGGATCCTTAGACTTGGGCTTCCCATACATGAAGAGGATGGTCCCATAGAAGATGATCACCACAGTGAGGTGGGCAGAACAGGTGGAGAAGGCCTTTCGCCTCCCCTCAGCTGAAGGTATCTTCAGGATGGCAGTGAGGATGAAGATGTAGGAGACAAAGATGAACAGTACTGGGACCCCCAGGAAGATCACATTAGCTACCACCATGCTGATCACATTGATGGAGATGTCAGCACAGGCCAACTTCAGGACAGCAAGAATCTCACAGATGAAGTGGTTAATGATGTTGTCCCCACAGAAAGGTAATTGTATCGCAAGAGAGATCTGCACCAAGGAGTTGGTTCCACCAGCCACCCAGGAAATGGCAGCCATGGGCACGTAGGCAGTCTTGCTCATGACCATGGAGTATCGAAGGGGGTTGCAGATGGCCACGTAACGATCAAACGCCATCATGCCCAGGAGCAGGCACTCTGTGGCTCCCATGGCAAAGGAGAGAAACATCTGCCCAGCACAGGCTGAGAATGAAATAGTTTTCCTGGGAGTCAGGAAACCATCCAGGACTAAGGGGACTGAGGAAGTAGTGTAACAGATGTCTAGGAAAGAAAGGTTCCCCAGGAAGAAGTACATGGGGGTGTGCAAGTGGAAGTCACACACTGTCACCAGTATGAGGACGCCGTTGCCCAGCAGGATCACCAGGTACACCAGCAGGATGAGCATAAAGAACGTTTTCTCCAGCCTTGGATGGGCAGAGAGTCCCAGCAAGACAAACTCTGTCACAGCAGACTGATTGGATGCTTCCATTCCAAACTCTGTCTTTCATCCCCAGGAACAGAGAGGGCAGAGAATACATAGTTGTGGGGGGGTTTTGTTTGTTTTTTATGTTTTCCTTGGATCAGCACATCAGGATCGTAATACCCGCTAGAATTATAAACTCATCCTCTGAGAGTCAACAAGTAAAATCAAGTTATCTAAAAGCCAGACTCTTCAAAAACCATGAAAAGCACACCTTGGAAATCTAACAAAACATAATAAAATGAAAGACATTTCTTTCCAATCAATGGTAATTAATATATCTAAAGCAAAGTCATATGTCTTTCCATGCTATGTGTCTCCAGCACTTTCCAGGAAAACAGCGGCCTCTGAGTAATTCTATCTGTCTTTGCCATATAAGTGAGACTTGTGGGTATCACAGATCAGTGATCTTGGCCACAGAGGTGACATGGCCCATTCCTTTGGATCTGGCTCTTGCTTACCCAGCATGTTTCTATTATAATTTGACACCCCACGCAGACAGTTCTACAGGGATGGAAAGTGCTGGTCTGAAAACAAAGTTTCTGATCTCCTTAACAGTTTTATTCTTTACACTTAAGTCCTTTGTGAGTTTAGTAAGTGAGAGATCTTGACTTTCCTCTCTGCAAAACCTGACCAGTTTGAATTTTTGGAGCCTACAACATGGAGTCTCCATCAAAGTCTCCAAAAATATGATCTAGAGATCAGGACTTGCGTGTTTTCTCCTGAAACCACACCTGACCTGCTTGCTTCTCTGCTGCCCTGGACCTTGGCTGAGGAATAATATCTTACCTGGGAGATGGATATGGCTCAAATGGTTGGGTGTCCATCTCCCATATGGAGGGACCTGGGTTCGATCCCTGGGACCTCCGGGTTAAAATATATATACATATATCTTACCTGATTGTTGGAGCCCACTCATAATTCACATCCCTAGCTTGGGTTGGGTGGGACCTTGGGTCACAACCCACATCCACTTTGATAAGAAATACCACCCAGGGCTGTTTGGATGCTTTGAAGACATGTAAATCTACTCAACCTCCCAGGACCCACATTGTTGATTATTAGCAATTTTACTGACAAAGAGATTCAGAACATCAGATATCATCAGGCTCTGATGCAGGGTCCCCAAAATGGAATGGAGCCGGCTGTCTGCTGCTTACCTGAGTGTTGGTTAAGGTTGAGAAACTGAGGTCAGGAAAGAGGTTTGTGAATTGCACACAGCCCTGAAGAAGGGGTGCTTTTTCCTAATTGGCCTGCCAGGGAATCGCAATCTGTCCACCCAAGTGAGGGCCAATTTTCTAATCACACGGCAGTGTGGTCCATGCCAGTCGCAGCCTGTTGGGAAGTCATCTTTTTTTTTTTTAAAGATTTTTTATTTATTTATTCATTTATCCCCCCCTTGCTGCTTGTGCTCGCTGGGTCAGCTAACCACGCCATGCGGGCGGGCTTGCCTTCACCAGGAGGCCCCGGGAACCGAACCCGGGGCCTCCCATATGGTAAACGGGAGCCCTACTGATTGAGCCACAGCCGCTTCCCTGTTGGGAAGTCATCTGCCCAAGGCCACCCCTTGTGGGCAGCGCCAGGTCTTGAGCTGAGTTCTCCCAGTTTCCACGTTGGGCCTTTCCCCCACCTCTCCACACTCTGCCAAGGTTCTCTGACCAAACCTACAATGTGGGCATTTCTGCTGAGGATCAGGCAGGTCCCCAGGCTTTGGTGGGAAGAGATGGCATACGATGCAGACAGACAGGGAGACTATATCAGACTCCTCCTACAGTTATCATTCTGCTCACAGCTGGGAAAGGGGATCTGAGGAAAATTAAGAGCTATGATGATACGATTTCCAGAGATTATCTCAGCTTATCAGATCTTAAGGGATGGAGAATCATTTTTAGAGAAAAGCTCCTTTAGTGTCAGTGAGCTTAGCATCCAAGGCTAGGCAAGATCTTCAGATATTAGACTAATTCAGCCCCCACCACTAACCTTCCACTTACAGGAATCCTCTCTCCAATAAATGATTTCTCAGCCTCTGCTTGAACATTTTGAGCAACAGGAGGCTCCCGGCCTCCAATGCCATTGTCAGGAAGCGTGAATTGTTAGAGTTCTTCAAGGACCAGGAATCTGTCTTTTTCTAACTTCTCCTGCTCCTCCACTGGTTCTAATTCCATCTTCTTGGCTCACAAGCCTGCTTCTTTGGCACAATAACAGCCTTCAGAGCTTTAGAGATAGTTGCCTTGTACCCCAACCCAATTTAACCCCAGCACAGCCCCCCTTGCACACAGCCTCTTTTCTTCTGTCCCAGAGAAAAAAAGCTGGCATTTACCCAGCATGGGGTCCAGTCCAGCCTGGGTCTACTGCTCATAGGAAGGCAGGCCAGTGGAGTGGGGAGGCTATCAGCTTACCGGGGCCAAGAGAGGTGCTTGTCTCTGGTGCTATCTGCCCATCTGGGTTCTACCTTGCCATAACCAAGCAGGCCATGCAGGCTATACAGGCCATTTCTTGGAAAAGCCCTGGAAGTACATGAGCACACACTCTTTAACTGTGGTCTGACTTATTGGGGGTCTTTAAATGACACTGGGGGAGGTGTCCGGAGTGCAGCCACGACTTGAGAAGTTGTAGCTGCCCAGGACCCTTGCCTGATCTTGGGGCTCATTGAGACAAGCAGACAAAGGCTGGTTCTCAAGACTGAGGCTCAGCCAGGAGCCCCAGCCTAGAGAAGGCTGTGTCCCAGGGTGGGCTGGAAATCCATGCCCAGGCATGGGCCCAGCCCTTCTCTTCTCTGTGTTCTATACTGCTCCCAGGAGGGTCCCAGAAGGACTCCCTTGAGAATTTAAGGGCCCAGTTGCTTTGAAGCTGGGTCTTATCCCAGAAGCAATTTAAAGTTTGGTGGGAGACTCAGAGTTTAGACTTCACCCCACAGGCCCAATTAGGCAATGTTGTGTAAGTCTACAGAAACCTCTGCCCTCACTACTAGGAAACCTCAGCTCAGAAAGTTTTCTGGCTTCTGGTAATGAGTTCTCCTGGGCTTTGATTACAATGATTGCTCCAAGGTGGCTCTGTCACTGTCCCTTCATGAACCAAGAAGGGCAGAAGAGCTGGGTCTCAGCAATCCAATAGTCCCTGGGATCCTTGGGTCAGACAGATTCCTTGGCCACACAGGCATTTCCTCCCCTCAATACAGTGACTCAGCATCCTTGAACAATCTCTACACTATAAGCACCAAAGAATGGGGGTGCACGTGGGGAGCATGATGACCAGAAATGGGTCTTTACCTTCAGAGAATGTCCAGCAGAGTGGAAATATCTATAGACAGGCATGACTGAAAATGCCACAAAATTGTCCAGGAGACTGGGCACAAGATGAGCCTGCAGAGTGCAGAACTAGCCCAGGGTGAAAATAATGGAGAAGGAATAGAGTATGGCCCTGGTAAACATTTGAAAGGAAGAAATGATAGGATTTAGAGATAGTTCTGGAGTGGGAGGTGCAGCAGAAAGAAGAGTCAAAAATTGTCAAGATGGGAAGCGGCTGTGGCTCAATCAGTGGGGCTCCCGTTTGCCATATGGGGGGCCCTGGGTTCGGTTCCCGGGGCCTCCTGGTGAGGGCAGGCCCGCCCGCACGGCGTGGTTGGCTGACCTGGCGAGCACGGGCAGCAAGGGGGGGGATAAATGAATAAATAAATAAATAAATCTTTAAAAAAAAAAAAAATTGTCAAGATACCAAACTTTGAAAACTAGAAGAAAGACACAGAGGGGTAAAGAGGGAGCCAGTCTGGGCTGATGAGAGAGGGTGGGGTTGTGGGGTTACTTTGGACATTTCATATACAGTTTCTGGGCATCTATGCTCAACTCTAGACTGGTTCTTAGAAATAAAGATATGACTGAAAAATAGTTTCTTTCATATAGGAGTTTACAATCAATTGAATTTGTTGTATTTGAAATAACAGTGAGATATTAATACACCAATAGTTGTCACTAGTTTACAATTTTTTTTTTCATATTTTATCTTAATGACTGCTCCCAACAACCCTATAGGTAGGAATGCAGGATACTTGGATTGCATAGCACCTTGCATTTGTTTTGTCAAGCATATTTGGCCTCTGCCCTCTAAATGCCAGAAGCCTCCCCTGCAATCATGCTCTGATTTCCTTAAGGGTTAGGGGGGGACATTGTGTGGTTCTTGGAGGAACAGTGGCACAGTCAGGCCTCCTGGTTCAGTAGACACTAGAAGGTTAGTCAGAATCCCAGTGACTCCTGTTGGCCCCTGTAGGGCAGGGCTCTATGTCTCTCAACTCCAGGGATCTGCCATTTTGGAGACTCCACCATTCTGGCCATGCATCTCTTGCTCCAGCCATGACTCTTTACTTCCTACTCTCCTCCCTATGCCATGACTTCAGTTACCTCATGGCTTTTGCTCACCGCTTTCTCTCTTTGTGTTTCTCTATTGTCCCCCTTTTCCCCTTCCTTCCCCACACCAATTGTATCCTAGTGTTTTGAGTTCAAGCCCCCTGATAGACAGATCTAAGGGGTGTAGTTATCACCATCCAGTACCAGCCACCTCTGTAAGGCACTATTTTCCTGCCAGGCCACCTTTTGGCCACTGTATAACCTATATACTGGCTGCCCCTGGGTCAGGTGTCCACCCTGGTCTGGTCATGGGAGTGCCTGTGGCCAGGGTGCCTCATGGTGGAGGGCATGGAAACAATATGTAAGGAGCCTCCTCTGAAGAGAGTGTAGGTATGTCAGGTAAGTGAGGCTTCCAGGAATGAAGCAGCAAAAGAGACAAATATTGTTTGGGTAATCTATCATGCAGTAATTCTGAAACTTCACTCTCACTCCTCCGCTTTGTGCTTTCCAGCATGAGTGGCTTCCTCCCCTTCCATGGAGACAACTCTTTATCCCCTTCTCCTCCCTTTTCACACTTCAGGGAAGTTCTGTCTTCTCTGACTTTGTAGTACTTGATTCCAGTCCTGATTTTATTTCAAAATTTGTCAGCTCTTTCATGCCTTCACAGAGAATGTGCTACTTCTCATGTTTCCCCACCAGAATCTCTGGGGTCTGGTCGAAGACCTTGTGAATTCTGAGGGGTGTCATGTCGACATTTGTCTTCAGGAAAATGCAGATATTTACCTAGGAAATTCTGGGGTTGCTCGTTTTTAGACTACCCCTTTGGTCAGCTCCACCCATCTTTGACAAACTCACATTTACACACACACAAACATACACACATACAGAATAAAGACAAGAAGTTCTGTCTTGGTTGATTAAAACTACACATCCCCTGGTAAGTCTGTTTGAAGCTTCACTGGGCAGTGAGGGGAAATGAGGAGAAACGTTTTCAGCAATACCCCAAATTTCCAGTGCCTTTAGTCCCTACACTGAGTTACTAAGAAGATCAGCCCAGAGCTATGCCAAGTGTGACCCACAGACAGGAAACATCAGCATCACCTGGGAAGCTGTTAATAATGCAGATTTTGGGGCCTATACTAGACCTACTGCAGAATATCTGGGTGGGGCACAGCAGTCTGTGTGTGTTTTCAATCTGTTTTAACAAGTCTTCCAGATGATTCTGATGCATGCTAATATTTGAGAAACATGGCCTGTCAAGACTTTTCCTAGGATTGAGGTTCCAGCCACTCTCCCTTAATGATATACAAGTTGATGAGTCAGAAGTCTTTATCTCCAGTTCGGATGTATCCCCCATCTCTACCTGGATGTTTCATGTGCACTTCAAACATACCAAGCTCCAAACTGAATATACCTCCTCCCCTAAAATTAGCACCTGGGTCGTGCCATCATCATCTACCCATCATCTGGGCTAGAAATATTGACTCCATCCTCTCCTACCTGTTACATCTAACCAAATTCTAATATTGTATGGTTGTTTTATTAAGATTTATTTTATTTATTTATTCCCTCCCACCCCCTATTGTTTGGGCTCACGGTCTGCTCTCTGTGTCTATTTGCTGTGTGCTCTCTGTGTCTGCTCATCTCCTCTTTAGGAGGCACTGGGAACTGAACCTGGGACCTCCCATATGGGAGAGAGGTGCTCAATCACTTGAGCCACCTCGGCTCCCTGCTTTGTTGCATCTCTCATTGTCTTTCCTCTTTGTCTCCTTGTTGCATCATCCTGTTGATGTCAGCTCGCCATGCCTGCCTGTCATGACAGCTTGCTGTCTTGCTCATCTTCTCCATGAGGCACTGGGAATTGAACCCGGGACCTCCCATGTGGTAGGCAGGAGTTCAATCACTTGAGCCACATCTGCTTCCCTAATCTTGTGGGGTTTTTTTTATCTACCAAATATTTCTTGAACCTTCCTGTCTCCTCTATCCCTCTATCACTTTCCCAGTTAATTATCTTCATTTGCCTGAATAAGAGCCTCTTAATGAATTTTCCTCTTTCTTTATTTCTATGTCCCCCGTCTCCATTCTCCCCTCTACAATGTTCCCAGAATGATCAACTTAAAAACAAAAATGTGCATGTAAGATCTTTCCTTAAAACCCTAAGTGTCTCCTCATTTCCTATGGGAGGAAGTCCTAACTCCTTAGGATGACCTAAAAGACCAACCATGGGCTGGCTCCTGCCTTCTGCCCCATCGGAAGCTCCTGACCTTTTATACAAATTGTCACTTATCTATTCCACTGGTGTACTGAAAAAAATGGTTAGCAACCTGTTTTTCGGGTCAAAAAGAAAACCCTAATTTGTAGCATTAGCAGATTTCTGTGGTGCAAATACTCCCACGATGGCCAATTTAAAGCTCCCAATGAAGTCACTGAATGGGAATTGGATGGAGAGGTGCACAATCGGTGAGCCAGTGAGGGCAGCTCCAGCACATGGCGCACCTCGGGTCACCTCTTTATGGAAGACTGGCCCCTGCCTGAGTCACATGCTTCCCTCTGGGTTTTCACAATGGCATGGGCATTCTCCCTGCCCCACACTTTCTACCTAGGTGGGAAATGATCTTTTCATGTGCCTCTCGTGCCAGTAGAGTGTGCATTCCCAGAAGGCAAAGACAATAGGTTATTCTACCCATTTCTGCCTTCTGTGAAGGACATGCTCAATAATCATTTGCTCAATAAGGGGATGTACCCTTCTCTGGACCCATCTCTGTCAGTGACTCTCATGAGGTTTCAGAGCACATGTACAGATGATAGGAGGCTGAAAGAACCGAGGCTTAGTTGTATAGAGTGAAGACTGAGGAAGAAGATAGCAAGTTGTCACATAATCAACGTGATGAAGTGAGGGGTAAAGTATAAGTCTTTCACTCATAACCCCCCCAAATCACTGAATTTGCACAGACTAGGGGTGATGGGGCTGGCAGTAGCACAGGAGAAAAGACTAGGTGTCTGAAAGAGTCATGTGATCACTTACTGGCAAACAGTTGGATTCTGTTAATGTGACTATGATGTTCAGAGGAGGAAATGGAGTCAAGGAAGGAAGGAAAGAGGGAGGAACGGTGGGAAGAAGGGAGGGAAGGCGGGAGAGGAGGCAGCAGGCGGCAAACTTCTTGGGAGTGCCTTCAGCATAATTGGATCTTGGGGATGTTATCCCAGAAGGATATAAAGTTTCTAAATTGAGTACCAGTCACTTTCCATACTTTAAATGACTTCTGGGACTAAAATGATCCCTAAGAACAAAATGGAATTTAAACTATCTTCTAAGGGCAATGGGCAGTCCTTTGGAGGTTGTGCCCCAAGCACATGAGGCAGGTGGAGAGGAAAAGACTGGCTGGACCCTTCACCTGTCACATGTTCTCAGCCTCACTCCGGTGCTTCAGACCTAGGTTCCTATTTCTGACGTGTAGCTTCTTCCCAGCCCTTAGCAAACTGATCATCCTTGCTTACCATGCTTCTGATAAAGGTAAGTACAGGATTTGATTAAAGGAATACAGAATGTTTCATTAACACAGCTATATTGCTACCATCTAACTTGATTGAAATAGAATGGGGACTTGAGAAGAGGAGGTATGAAACACGTCCACTGGTATGATATTATCCTCAGAGTCAAATAGACCCATTAAACTGTAAGAGTCTCAAAAAACAAACAAACACCTGTAGAGTCTCTAAGATCATCTGGCCTCAATCCATCATGGTACACAGGAGTAGTGGCTTGCCCAAGACCACACAGCTAGTAGTCTTCTCACACAGTTATCTCTTCTTGATTAAAACTGCTGGGATCTTTCTTCTCTCATAGTTGGAGTCCAGAGTTTTGGCAATTATCATGAACCATGTTTCTGGATCTGGTGCTGATAAAGAGCAAACATTTTCTTTGCCAGAGCCAGGGTTCTTGGGAGAGACCAGAGGACAAGTCAACAGAGTGGGAAACCAAGCTGGGGACTGATTTACTGCTCCACCACATATGTCACAGATAAGAGTGTGTCCTGGGCACCTGAGCCATCCTTAAGCTTGGAGGCCATTCTCAGTATTGACCAGCCTTTTTAGTCAATTACTGGCTGATGCATTTGGCACTAAGACATAAATCACTTGTTTTAAAGCCCTAGGAGAAAAAAGGAGATTCCATGCTGAAGTCAAATCATTTCTGAATATTTGGAGGGCTGCCATGTGGAAAAAGCCCAACTTCCTTTGGGGATTCCAGAGGGCAGAAGTTATAAGGAGGCAAATTTCAACAAAATATGAAAGAGGAACTACTTCAAAATGAAAGGAGGTAAAAACACCCCACATCACTCAGGTAGTCAAGTCTAGGTTTGACTATAATCAGAGATGTAGTAAGTGGCTTTCCGTATTAGAAAAGGAGCAGATTGCGAAGCAGAGCCTCAGGCCTGTTGTAATTGGCATTAGAGTGGTTATTATTGTTGTTGTCAATAATGATGTAATTATTTGTTTGCAGGAATATTTCTCCACTAGGGAAATAGTCTTTAAAGTCAGGGCTGTGCCTTTCACCATGTGTCCTCAGCACCAGAAATTATGCCTGGCCCAGAACACATGCTTAATGAATGTCTGTTAGCTGGAATTGAATTATTATGACACTGATTTGGTCATGGACATGATGTACTCAACATGGACAGGTGAGAGTCTTAGAGCTCTCCAGGCAGGAAGCACTGTTGCAACAACTGAGGAAGAAGATAGATAGCTGGCAGTTCCTGGAGGGATGATCCTGAGAGAGATGGTCAGTTCACGAGAATTTTAGCTACAATAAATGTAGAGCCAATTAGACCAAATGCCCATTACCCTCAGAGTTGCCAACAAGTTTTATATGAGTACAGAATGACTCCTAGTTTGGGGAACACTTAGAACTCTGAGGAGAGAAAGAAGAGCTAACAGAGCAGGATTCAGGAAAAGTCAGTGTCTCTGGTGCAGGCAGGTGGAGAATGAAGAGGAGAAAATAGATTTGGTCAGATCTGTCATTCGACTTGGCCACAATGCACAAGCAGCTCAGTTATTACGCCAAATTTACAAAAGGATCAGCAAGATTTTAAGACCTTGGCACTATGGATGTCAAGGTAGTCTGAGGTCTACTCTCCTGGTGTTGACCCCAGAGCAGGGGTGCTCTTGGCTCCTACCTGTTCCAAGGGAAGGGACATTTGTCTTGATCTCTACTTTGGGACCAACTACCTTGGTGTGTCAGAGAGGAATTTCCCAGACAAGTCCATGACAGAGGTGCCCCACCCTGCAGAGACCTTTGAAACAGAGGAAAAGAACAGAAAAGCCACTTCTAACCCTAGACCTACAGGAGGAACAAAAGACAGATGAGTTCATACAGAGGACACAATCAGGTAGAAGTTCCAAGGAGAGAGAAGAGACCTGTATGAAGTTTCCAGAAAGAAGGGAGACGAAAGGGGGATTTGTTTGGAAAGTGGACAAGGATGGCCCCAAGTCTATCCTCCCTGAGGTGGTGAGAGCAAAGCCAGACAGTTGGAGACTTAGAGAAGTCCATGGAATATGAGAATAGCTTGTCCCAAATATCTATTTGTGGCCTTGCCTATACTGAGAGAGTCTTCCCACAAAGTATATATTCAGGGAGAACACTGGTAGAAGGATTCATTCTCATGTCAGTTCAGATAAGGAGAATTGAGGGAACATTTTTCCTCAGATCTCTGATGAGCTGTTGTGGGTAAAAACAATGGAGGTGTGTGCTCTATGTGGTCCCAGAGAATAGAGCTAGAATGAATGGAAGAAAGATATAGAGAGATTTGGTCCAGGAAGATACAGAACATTCGGACAATCAGAGGAGAACAAAGGCAGCAGAGGCTGCCTGGGATGATAGTGAACTCTTTGTTGTTGGAAGGGATCAAGCAGAAGCTAGATAATCACAGGGTAGGATTTGCCAATCTGTGATTCAGAGGAACACTAGATATCTGAAGGGCCCTTCTCCAAGGCCAAGACCATTAGAGTCAGGGATGAAGCATCAGTCAGTCGCCTGGGAGACTTGAATGGACAGAGATGCTGTTAATCTAATCTAGCCTGGCTTTCCAGGGCATCAGTCTGAACAGACCAGGACAGTACTGCAGCTTCTAAAGGGATGGGAAGAGCCTTAGAATACAACCATCCTCCCCAGCACATCTCTCTAAGTGCAGCCCCTTAGCTAGATGCCATCTCCGCCCCCCCACACACACACACACTCACACAGCCTTCCCTGACCACCCTGATACTTCAAAGTTGTTCATCAGCCACCCTATCTTTTCTCCCCACCCATCACCCCAGAATTGTGGCCTATGCTGAAGCCAATGCCAACTACTCTTGTCAGGCTGTGGACTCTCTGAGCCCTATCTTAGTGTATCATATTGGATGATGAATGAAGGATTGAAGAGATGAGGGGATAAATGAGTATAAGGCTCTGGGCCCTGGATAATCTCTTACAAGGAGAACCAGGAGAAAGAAAATGTTTCTGGAGGGTGACATGCAAAGTGATATGTGACTTGTTTTTGATCAGGTGAATTCAATCACCACAGGAGACATTTCAAACCTTGCACACTGGATAGCTGTGATCACAAAGTAGATTCTGTTTCATCTAATCTATTATTTCATTGTATAATATAATACGGTACAGAAAAAAAGTATACAAAATGGCTCAAGACAAAACCCATGAAAGCCTCAGGTCAAGAAATAGAAAACTGTTATTACCTCAAAAGGCCCTCGGGCCCCTTCTCAATCACTACCCTCCCCCTCTTCCCCAAAATAACCACTATCTTGAGTTCTTTCCTTCCTTCCTCCCTCTTTTCCCCATCTCCTTCCCTCCCTTCCTTCCTCTAAAATGTTTTTACCTCAAAATATTTGCCTAAACACTCACAGTTTCGTTTTTCTTGTTTTTTTTTTTTTTAAACTTTATATAAATACAATCATACCATATGTACTTTTTATTGTGGTAAAATACACATAACATAAAATTTACCATTAATCATTTTAAAGTGTATCATTCAGTGGCATTTAGTACATTCATAATGTTGTGCGACCAACAATGCTGTCTAGTTCCAGAATATTTTCTTCACCTTTATATGTGCTTTTTCGCTATCTGGTTTTTCCATTCAACACTATTATTTCTGAGATTTATCCATGCTGTTGTGTGTGATGTCGTTTGTCCATTTTCATTGCTGTAAATATTTCTTTTATGTATATAGCACAACTTATTCATCAAGCCTTCTGGTGATGGACTTTTGTGTTGCTTCCAATTTGGGTTTATAGCAATAATCCTGCTGAGAACATTCTTGTATGTTCTTAGCACATGTGTATACATTTCTGTTGGATATAGTCCTAGTATGGTTGCTGGGTCATAGGGTATGTGTATCTTCACCTTTAGAAGATAATGTCAATGCCAAACCATAGTCCAAAGTGGTGCCAACTTATGCACTCTCCAAAACCATTTGTAGAAAAGACTGCCCTTTCCCCATTGCTCTGTAATTCTCCTGTGCTATAAATTGTGTTCAAGTATGCATGAGTCTATTTCTGGAATGTCCATTCTTTTTTATTGTTTATTCTCAAGCCAGTCTCTTCTTTTCTTAATTATTATATCATGATAATAAGTTTTGTTATCTGCTAGAGCATATCTTCCCACTTTGTTCTTCCTTTACAAGATTATCTTGACTACTATTGGTTCTTTGCATTTCCATATAAAATTTAGAATCAGTTAGCTATGTTAAAAAAAACAACTTTTAGGATTTCAATTGGGGCAACATTAAATTTATATACCAGATTGGGGAGAATTAATAATATTGAGTCTTTCACTCTGAAATGGTATATCTCTCCATTTAGTTAGTTCTTCTAAAATATTTCTCTTAATTGTATTTTAAAATTTTCTGGGTAAATTTCTTGAAGATTTTTTGTTAAAGTTTTTTCCCATAGATATTTGATATTTTAGTTGATACTGTAAATTATATATTTTCAAAATTTTGCTTTCTCTTCATTGGTGGTTGTAGCAGTTTGGCAGTTTGATATAGTTATGAATTCCAAAAATAGATATTGGATTATGGTTGTAAACTTGTCTGTTACTCTGGGCATGATTAAGTTATGATTAGGACGTTGACTGGGCCACATCAGTAGGGTGTTTAGCCCCACCCCTTGGTGGGTGGGGTCTCAAAGATAAACGACATTGCAAAGGACAGAGTTGGAGCAGTTTTTGATGTTGGAGTTTTGATGCTGGAGCCGGGAGAGGTGAGCAGATGGAGGAGCTTGGTCGTGAGGAAGGAGAGAAGGCCCCGGGATAGAGACAAACCATTCACCTGATAGTCTACAGCTGGCCTTGTGGAGAGACGCAAAGCCTAGGGAGCCTCATAGTATATAGCTGACCTTGGGGAGGAAACAGAGGAGCTAAGCCCAGAGAGAAATGGAGCCCTGGGAAGAGAGGAACCCAAGAAGCCTGAACCCTGGCAAACGTCGGCAGCTGTCTTGCTCTAACACGTGGCAACAGACTTTGGTGAAGGAAGTAACTTATGCTTTATGGCCTGGTAACTGTAAGCTTCTACACCAAATAAATACCCTTTATAAAGACCAACAGATTTCTGGTATTTTGCATCAGCACCCCTTTGGCTGACTAATACAGTGGTATATGGAAATGCAAGTCATTTTTTATATTGATCTTATGTTCAGCCACCTTGCTAAGCACACTTTTTCACTCTAGTAATTTATTTGTATATTCTTTTGGATTTGCTATGCACACAATTGGATCATCAACAAATATTGAAAATTGTATTTCTTCTATTCCAAACTTTTTTTTTTTTTTTTTTGCTTTATTTGCCCTTCAGTACAATTTTGAATAGTAGATAACATACTAATGTCATTCCCAATTTCAGAGGGAAAAATTTCAACACTTCCCCATTGAGTATGATGTTTTAGGATTTTGTCAATAACCTTTATCAGACTAATGAAATTCCCTTCCATTCCCAGTTTTCTATGAGCTTTTAAAAATCATGAATAATGATGAATAGTATCAAATGCATTTTCTGCATCTAATGAGATGATAGTATGATTTTTCTCCTTTAGTCTGTTAATATGGTGAATTACATTGGTTGATTTTCAAATCAATTACCTTCCTGAAATAAACCAAACCTGATCAGGATGAATATCCTTTTCAAAATTACTAAATTCAGTTTGCTAATATTTTCTGATTTTTTGCTGTTGGTTTTCATTTTTGTTGTCTTGTCTCCTTGTGTGCCAGATACTATATTTGCAACATTACTTGTAGAAATGATTTGGGGACTGGAATGATGTTACTTTCCTTCAGAGTGGGTTTGTTTGCTTCTGCTAGGTATTTGGGAGCACTGAAAATCTGGAATCATCTCAATCTAGTTTCATGGCTTGAGAAGATATGAAGCTGAGTTACAGTACCTGTAGATGCCTGTCTCCTTCTGATTCAGCCTTATTCCTATGGTGCTGCCCTTTGCGGTCCCATCACAGTGGAGCCCTTCATGGTGGGTCTTGAATGTCAAAATCTGTTACCCATCTCCATGAGGCTGTCAGGAGTACTACTTAGCCTCTCAGTGGCCCCCTCCAGAAACTACAAATGCCCCAGTTGAAAAACAGCCTCAAATGCTGGGCTTACCTCTCCAGGTCCTTGTTTTGCTCAGAGTGGCCCTGCAATTCTTCATTGTCTTATCTGTACAATACTTTAAGCAGATGTCTTATATATTTTATCCAGTGTTTCTAATTGTCATCTACAGGAGAGGTAGTACAAATTAACTTGTTCTTTCTTACTGGAGGTAGAAGTTATATACTGATTTCTGCTACAATTTTCTTAGAACCCCATAAAGACGTCTAAATTGTCAGAGCTATTCTTCAGTTGCTCAGAAAGGTGGGGATTTCCCCCTAGCTGCTCAAGAACTTTTGGAGGCAGAGAATGCTGAGACTGGCTTTCTGAGTTCTTGCAGGTGACGGAGCAGATGTGTCATGGCCCAATCCAATCAGACCTCACCTGCCATGGGGTTCATTCTCCTAGGACTGTCAGCCCACCCAAAGCTGGAGAAAACATTCTTTGTGCTCATCCTGCTGATGTACCTGGTGATCCTGCTGGGCAACGGGGTCCTCATCCTGGTGACCATCCTTGACCCTCGCCTGCACACGCCCATGTACTTCTTCCTGGGGAACCTCTCCTTCCTGGACATCTGCTACACAACTTCCTCAGTCCCCCTCATTCTTGACAGCTTCCTCACTCCCAGGAAAACCATCCCCTTCTCAGCCTGTGCTGTGCAGATGTTCCTCTCTTTTGCCATGGGAGCCACAGAGTGTGTGCTCCTGGGTATGATGGCATTTGATCGCTACATGGCCATCTGCAACCCACTTAGATACCCCGTAGTCATGAGCAAGGCTGCCTATGTGCCCATGGCTGCCAGCTCCTGGGCAGCTGGAATCACCAACTCTGTAGTACAGACATCCCAGGCAATGCGACTGCCCTTCTGTGGGGACAACTTTATCAACCACTTCACCTGTGAGATCCTGGCTGTCCTGAAGTTGGTCTGTGCTGACATCTCTATCAATGTTATCAGCATGGTTGTGGCCAACATAATCTTCCTTGCAATTCCAGTCTTGTTTATTTTTGTTTCCTATGTCTTTATCCTCATCACCATCCTGAGGATCCCCTCAGCTGAGGGGAGGCGAAAGGCCTTCTCCACCTGCTCTGCCCACCTCACTGTGGTGATTGTTTTCTATGGGACCATCCTCTTCATGTATGGGAAGCCCAAGTCTAAGGACCCGCTGGGCAAAGACAAACAGGACCTTTCAGACAAGCTCATCTCCCTCTTCTATGGGGTGGTGACCCCCATGCTCAACCCCATCATCTACAGCCTGAGGAACAAGGACGTGAAGGCAGCTGTGAGGAACCTGGTGGCTCAGAAACAGTTAATTGAGTCAATGTCATAGATTACCAGATTGTCAGAAACACATGAACTCTACACTCCTTATTGTACTCGTGGGAAAATGGTAACCCAGAGAGGTCCTTAGACTGTTAATGAAAAGAGTCTTTTGATTTCTGGCACTGCTTGTTAGTTTTTTGGCTTCACACAGAAACACACTGTATCATATTGTAGCTATAGTTTGTTGCCCAAATTTTAAATTCTCTGACACAAGAATTTGTTGGATATCTACAAAGAGTTATGTGTGTGGGTGAAGAGAGAAAAAAAAAAAAAAAAAAATCCAAGTTTTAATGATACTGAGAACTTGGAGTACGTTGTTTTTTTTGCCTTGTATAGAACTGCTGCTTTCTCTACTCTGCTTTGGTCTCATCCCAGAGACATTGGCTGTATCTCACGTAGGAATAAATTGGAAAATGTCATCCACCCTGTATTAGTCAGCCAAAGGAGTGCTGATGCAAAATACCAGAAATCTGTTGGTCTTTATAAAGGGTATTTTTTTGGGGTAGAAGCCCACAGTTATCAGGCCATAAAGCATAAGTTACTTCCTTCACCAAAGTCTATTGCCACATGTTGGAGCAAGATGGCTGCCGATGTCTGAGAGGGTTCAGGCCTCCTGGGTTTCTCTCTTCCTGGGGCTTGCTTGTCTCTGGGCTCAGCTCCTCTGCTATCTCCACAAGGTCAGTTGTAGACTCTCGGGCAAATGGCTCGTCTCTATCCCAGGGCCTTCTCTCCTTCCTCACGACAAAGCTCCTCCGTCTGCTCGCCTCCCCGGGCTCCAGCATCAAAACTCGAACATCAGAACTCCAACTCAAAACTGCTCCAACTCTGTCCTTTGCCACGCCTTTTATATTTGATTCCGCACCCACCAAGGGGTGGGGCTCAATGCCCTACTGATGTGGCCCAGTCAACGCCCTAATCATAATTTAATCATGCCCAGATTAACAGAGCAGTTTACAACCATAATCCAATATCTATTTTTGGAATTTGTTACTATATCAAACTGCCAAACTGCTACACACCCCAACATACAATAATATTCATTAGCACCATGGCAGTAATTCCTTTCATGTCTTAGCACTAGAAATAGCTGGACTTATCTTGAGCAGCTGATTGTTTTGATCTAATGGACGCTAAGAATCCTGTCATTCACCATATTCTCCTTATTTTCACTTCGGGGAAGCTCATTAGCAAGCATGCCACAGCACCTACACCTCCCGCACTCCTGGAGCTGTAATGGAATGTTGCATGGCTGTGTGCCAGTGGGCCCCAAACTTTTTACCATGCAACCAACATGACACGTGCCCATTACATCCAGCACGTTCCCATGGGTGTGCCCACATTCTGATAAAACCCCAAAGAAGATTTTGGACAAGCAAATGCAAAAATAATTCTTACTCCCACAACTAATAAGGGGCCAGCAGTAACAGTTACTCCCCACCATCTGTGGCACAGGTAAGAGCAACAGTGGGTCCCATGCACTCCCAGAGCTCTGACTGAAAGTCCATGACTTTCTTCCCTCTTAAGGAACACACTGAAATATGAGTGAGACTGACTGGAATTTAGGAATTATTTTAAATTTATAACATATTTGTTAAAGTCAGTTATTACCAAACTTTGGTCCTTTAACCATCACGGGCATGTGGCAGGATGTTTTCTTTTTTCTTTCCTCCCCATTCTTTCCTCACCCCCATGTTAAATCAATCCCAGGTCCTTGCCTCAGATATGTTTTTGTTGGTGGGAGTGCAATGGGGCTCATAAAGGGATGGTTCAGGGAACTAAGACAGCTGGAATGCATCAATTCCCTTCATTTTTTAAAAACCTAAGCCCATTAAATGCATTTAGGTGCCTGAAGGGGAAGAGAAAGTGTAAGAACAAGTTGGGGGGGAGGAGAGAGGTTCCTAAGGCAGGGGAGGAGTGGAGGTTGGCAGATCCCACTCTGTACAAGACTCACCCCCTACTCCATGGCTGTGCCCTAGAGGCCTCGGATGGAATGACTCCTCGATGCTTGCAAAGGACAGCGGACACTGAACTTGTCAAAGAGTTGTGTCTCCCTGCTACTACATTCCTTATTGCTTATGTACTTTCTGAGCCTTCCCAGGGAAAACAGTTGGGTGGTGGGGTCTTTGGTCTCACATAATAAGTCCATTCTAAACATTCAAACTCCCTGAGCCTTCTGATCTCCATCTCCACACTCTGCCAAGGTGGCCTCTCCACCTCATTTACTGTAGACCATGGCTGTGTCCCAGCTTCATGAACCCACGGTATCAGCATATTAGGACTTGTTCCAGGGGTTCCAGCCAAGGCTTTAATCCTGAGTCAGGTAGAATGTGCCCATATTAAGAAACTCTTTCATCTAATCTTATATACAACACTCCACTCTCCAGTACAATGCCCTCAAGTTCCACTTTCCACACACATTCCCCCAGTTCCTGCTGGTATGTATTAGCTAAGTCCTGAAATTCTTTTGGTCAGTAAGCTATTTCCTCTCAGAGCAGGAACTTTACTGAGGGGAAGTAATGAGGGTTGGCTGTGGTGGACCTGTCTTAGATGAGGGCTTTGCATGCTCTCCAGACAAAGGGTGGCTGCTTTCCTGTAGCAGCTGGCCTGGAGGGGTCAGGAAAATCTAAGGGTTCAAGATTCTCAGGTGCATCCACCCAAATATTCTTATCCCAGGACTCAGGGTCCCACCTTTTACCTATCAGGGCCTTAACTTTTGCACTGGAAATCTGTCAAAGCTGCACATTCAGTCTTCTTTGCTTAGCACAATCTTCCCTATGGTTGCAGGAGATGAGAATCTCTTTTAAAATTGCTATAGCGGCTTCTGGTTTTCATAGCATGCCATTGGTTTACAGTCAGCTTTCCTGAACCTGTTATTCTCTTTCTTTAAGGCTTATAAGGTAGCTAAGAAAAGAAAGTCAATTCTACTATCTGTATAAATACTACTACCCCATATTTTTGAAGTGCTAGAGCTATTGAATAACTACCTGTACCTCATCACAGCCCAACACAGGTGAATCAATAAATATGATGCTACAAGCCAGGGGTCATCACCACTTCACTTATCAACACAAATGGGTTCCTTTTGCCATCTGAGTGGTATGTTTTCTAGAGCTACTTCTGGTAGCAATTTTCTCAGCTTGTATTCCCACAAAAGCAGAGCCTGAGGCAAGTACTTGGATGCAGGTAGTTCATTTTGGAGATGATCCCAGGAAGCTGGTATGAGGCATCAGGGAGAGTGAGACAAGGAAGGAGAAAAAGCCAATATAAGGTACATTACTGAGGTGGCTGCTGTGGCAACGAGGACTTAATTCTGCTTGAAATACCCAAGTACAAAGATTGCCTCTCACAATTTTCTATATGCAGGATGGGAGCCAAGCATTTATCCCCACCTTCCTTCTGTTTTCTATTGCTATGTAACAAATTACCACAGTTTGGTAGCTTAAGCTAACATCCATTTATTAGGTCACAATTCTGTAGGCCAGAAGTTTGTCATGGTGTGGCTGGCTTCTTTGCTCAGGGTATCAAAAGACTGAAAGCAAGGTGTTAGCTAAGCTAAGTTCTTGTCTGGAGACTCATTCTTGTTGGCAAAATTCAGTTCCTTGCAGCTGTAGGACAGAGGTCCCATTTCCTTTCTACATGTCCCCCCCAATTCAATCCAGCAACAGTGCATCAAGTCCTTCTAGACGTCCTCTTCTGCCACGAGCCAGAGAAAACTCTGCTTTTCAAGGACTCATATGAGTAGCTCAGATCCACTTAGGTTTCTCCCTATTTTTTTTTTTTTTTTAAGTTACTGGGACTGGGGATTGAACCTCAGACCTGGTGTGTGATAGGAAGCCAGCGCTCAACCACTGAGCCACATCACCTCCCCTGAGGTGGTTCTTTCTCTTGTTGCTTGTTTTTTCATCTTGTTTTGTTTTATTTTGTTTTTTGTTTTTTGTCTTTAGGAGGCACCAGGAACCAAACCTGGGACTTCCCATGTGGGAAGCAGGTACTCAACTGTTTGAACCAAATCCACTTCCCTCTCCCTATTTTAAAGTCAGCTTTAGCCCAATCATGACAATAAAAAATCCATCATTTTCACAGGCCAAGAGATTATGCAGGGCATGTTCACAAGGGGGAGGGAAATCTTGGGGCCATCTTAGATACCTGTTTACTACATTTGTTGGCTACCCTCCACTTCTGAGCCATACTTATGAATGGGCTAAGCAGGCTCCCATGACATTGGAAGAGGCCTGGGGCAGAGAAGCAGAAAGACATAATGTGTACTTTTGAGGTAGGGCACTGTCAGCTCAAGATGTGCCTAATACAAACTATCTTCACAGCTGTGGCTAAAATAAAAGGTGGTTTTTACTAATTATGGATAGATCCATGGAGCCAAGGTCATGTCACACTCTAAAGATGTCATAGAACCTGTCCCCCCTTTCAGTCCAGTCAGATTTTAAGTAACTTTGCCGACACAACTCATTGGACCAGTGCAACTGAACCAAGAGCAGCCAATCCATTGATAAGAGGTGACATCTGATCGGAACAAAAGGATTAACTGGGATAATTAATTTATCTTTGGGGAATTTGGAATTGGGGAAATGGGTGGACTAAATCAGTTTAGTGAGAGCCAAGTCAGAAAAATCCATCAAGAGAATTCATGAGGTAGAGCTGAAATTATGGGGGTGAGATAGGTAGCAAAAGTTATGAATTAGCAGAAGAAACCTATTAGAAGAGCAAAGAGAAAGAAACATGGAGTATCTAAGTTTCATTAATAGAGGAGATTCAGAAGGTGAACATATGACCTCTGCTTCTGACTTTCCTGGAACTATTTGGTGCCAAGAACACTCTCCATCTCCACAATCCTTTAGCCTTGCCCACTTAAGAGTTCTGTTCTTGGATTTATGTGATTCCACCAATTGTTCCAAATGTATCCTTATTAGACCACCACAACAATAAAATTACACTTGAGCTAGCTTACGTGGGTCTTAGTTCCTTATAAACAAAGGAGCAAAACCAAATAACAAGAATTCGGGACCCTCTACCCTTCAAACTGTCACTCCCTGATCCTCTGATATGGTGTAGCTCAAATATATTAGTTGGAGTAATACCATTATCTTAAAGAGCAGTCTTCATTCCCCATCCACATTCAATTTTCCTAATAATTTTTAAAAATTATTTTTACAGTTGGTTTGTTCAAATCAAAATCCAAACAAGATCCATCTGTTGTATTTGGCCATATGTCTCAAGTTTTTTAGATCTCTTTTAATCTATAATAAGTCCTCCTCTCCACCCCCACCTTTTATTACTATCAATAGATTATTAAAGACACCGGGTCAATTTTTCTATAAAATAGCTCACATTATTTTTTCGTTGATTGCTCCCTTGTCATTTGGCTTAGCTTGTTCCTTATTCTCCATATTTATTTCTATAGAATGAAAGTTAGATATAAAGGCTTGATTCGATTCAGTTTCAAAGTTGGAGGTGGGAACAAGAATACTTCGAAGGCAATGCCAAGCACTTTCTGTTATATCTCATCAAAACGCACATAATATCTGAATGTCTCTCTTTTAATGATGTTTAAGTTGATAAGAGGGTTCAAATGATGACAGCCTAAATCATTCCTTATAATGTTCCCAGTTTGTCTTTTACTTCATGGCATGTCATCCCTTACTGACAGTTACCTGAGTTCATTATTTCGTTAGAGGGTTGCAAAATTTCTAATTTTATCATTTCTTCTGTGTTTGGAAGTAGGAATTCTTCTAAATAGAAGAATTTCCTCATATACTTGGCCACAAAGCCATAAAATTGCATTTACTTCCCTCAAGCTTTATTTTGTGCTCCCAAAACCAGCCTCATTTTGCCTTTTATTGCTGAAACCTAACAGGAAGAATTGTAGTTTGTTGAACTACGGCTCAAACATCTCTAAGCAGAGTATGGAAAGGAGAGTTTGGAGGTGAGAGAAAAACGGTCTCATAACAGGTATATTAGACCAAATTGCCCTCCAAATGTTTATATCAATTTTCACCTCCACCAGCAGTGTACATGAGTGCCTGTTTCCCTGCTGCCTCACCAACAAAATGTATTTTTTAAAATAGTATCACATGCATTTTCAATTTTCACTTCTCTGATTAAGAGTAAGATTGAGGACATTTTACATGTTTAAGAGCCATTTGTATTTCCCTTTTTATAAATTCTCTATCCATGTCTTTTCCCCATTTTTCTATGAGGTAGTTCTTCTTATTGATTTCTATGAGCACTTTATCTATTAGAGAAGGAAGCCCTTTGTTTGCAATATGAGTTGCAAATATTTTTCCCAGTTTGCCTTTTGTCTCTGGGATTTCAAGAAATGGATTCAAGCCCCCTTCCCATGCTATCACTCTCCATTGAACAATTCTAGTGTGTAAGTCCCTCTAAACATGTAGCTCCCAGATGAACACGGCATTTCCAAGAGCTCTGTTCTGCTGAAGAGGAGTGCAAGGAGTTTGGGGCATGGGAGCTGGAGTATATCATGCTAAGGAGGTGTATGAGTCAGGGTTCTCCAGAGAAACAGAACCAACAGGATGTGTGTGTGTGAATTAAGAGATTTATCCTAAGGAATTGGCTCATATGATTGTGGGGCTGGCAAACCCAAATTCTTTAGGGCAGGCTGCAGATTGGAAATTCCAGCAAAGGTGATGGTGAAGTCTTGAGGCAAAATTTCTTCTGATCTCTGGAACCCTCAATTCTTGCTATGAAGACCTCCAACTGATCGGATGAGCCCCACCCACATTATGGATGGTAATCTTCTTTACTTAAAATAAACTGATTGTTGATATTAATATGAAATACCTCCACAGTAACAACTAGGCTAGTGTTTGACCACACAACTGGACACCATAACCTAACCAAGTTAACAATAAAATTAACCATCACAGGAGGTTAGAGGAGAAGAGGAGATAGTGCTGCTAGACCCATAATCATAGAGTTAGGCTGGGTGAAAGAAGGTGCTAGAGGGGAAAAGTGTTATTCTTGTGTTGACAATACTCACTTATTGTTGTAAAACTAGGAGGCATCAGATTATTTTATCCTTAGGTAGAGGGAGAACTAGTGAGGTTCTTCTAGCTAACAAAGAAACCATACATATTTATACTTGGGGGCACCAGAAGGCAGAATCAGGTAGAAGTTACAGGGAGTAGTTCCTAAAAATGGGAACTACTTTAAAATGGAATAATTAGAGAGCCTGTTCACTCAAGTATTTCAGCTGAGGTCAGAGGACTATGATGAAGGAGGTAGCAGAGCCTACATGCTTTGCAGGGGGCTTGGGCTGGTGAGACCCTAAAGGCCCTTCCAAGCCTATTGTTGTCTATCAGCATGATGAAAGCAAGATTCGGAGAATGGCGGGTGTGTTTTAGTAAGCATGTGGCACCTCCCCCCTGACTATTTCTATGGCTATTTCTGCACAGCCACTGAAAAAGACACATTTTGAAACAGCTTTCAAAACATGAATTACTTCTAAATCAAATGAATTGGGCTTGAATGACCCCAAAGGGAAGCATTCCTCATCTTTATTCTTTTAGTAGGAGGAGGAAGGTTGGAACCATAAACCCATTCAAGGGATAAATAGAATGGCCTTCCCTCCTAGAGTACAAGGGAAACTCCTCAAGGGAAGTTGTGGCATACAACACCTGGGGCAGAGAGGGACTCCTCAGAGGCATGGGGACCCTGCCGAGTCCCTGAAGACCTTGACTTGTATGTGGTAGAGATCAGGGCTAAATGGGGCATTCGTTTGTCTAGTCTGACCTTTGCATTTAGGTGCAGATAGGGTAACATTTAGTTATAGGGCTGGGTCTTGGACCCAATTTAAAGACTTTCCAGTGGATTAAGGATAGTGGCCTCAGTTCCCTAACCACATGCATTTTATTGCACTCACTCTCTTCATCTGAGAATAGGGATGATTTTATTTTCCTCCTGAGGATGTTGTGAGAATGATAATAGATAAGGGTCATATTCTTATTATAGTGCCTGATACATAATTTGCCCCCCATAAATAATAGCTACTATTACCACTGCTACACCTGTAGTTCTTGCAGTGATTGACTAGCATGTCCGTTTTCCCTTAAAATCTGAGCTCTTTGAAGCAGAAACTTTGATTTCATCTTGGCACCCCCAGCATCTGCTGACTTAGGCTGCCTGGCACAGATATCACGTGCTAGCACATTATAGGGGAGTCTCACAACTCCCCACAGGAAGTGCTCAGGGAGCAACCTGCCAAGGGGCCAGGTCACAGAGGAGATGGACTCCTGGGCAGTTTGTAAGGTTTTTAGGCACAGAGTGAAATAAAACCAATTGCCAGAACTCCATGTGTTAACAGGCTTATGCTATTCCACGGTAAAGTGTATGGAAGTACCTAGAAATCCAAAGAGAGTTTTAAAGTTCCCAGGAAAGAGAACTAAGAGCAGGGCAATCTCAGGAGCAACCTCAGAAACAAGTCAGTACTTTTTGTGAGGGCTGATGGATAATGGGGAAAAGGGAGATTCAGGCAGAGTTGCCATTCAATTCAGCCAAAATGTGCAGTCAGTCCCTTGCTACTCAATCACTAATGAAGTGAAATTTACTTCAGTAAGATTTTAAGACTTTGGCACTATGGTTACAGGGGCCTGGGACTGACTCTTGACAGTGCCACCAGAGCAGAGACATTCTTAGCCCACCTTCTCCAAGGGAAGGGAAGAGACTGAACATGATCAGAATTCCTGGAGTGTCAAAAACAAGTTTCTAGCAGAAGGCAGGAGCCAAGGTAAAGCTTCTCTCTGTCTCAGGGCACCCATTCCTGCAGGTTCCAATGGAGTTAACTGGATCCTTGCTAAAGACTGAGTTTTCCCAGTGTAGCAAAAAGAAACCCTCCCAGAAAAGATCCAATCACTGGGTCATCAACCACGGAATAGAAGGGTTGTGCCAGAGGTGTCCCATCCTCCAAAGACCTTGGGGACACTGAAGGAAAGGGCAGAGAGCCCCCTTGTCAACTCACAGAAATTCATGAGGGGGCAAAAGAGAGAGAGAGATGGGAGAATGGAAAGAGAGACAGAAAAGACCTGAAGAAGTTCCCAAGGAAAAGGGATGCTCCGGAGTGGAGACACAATGATTTGTTTCAGAAGTGATTGCCCCAGCAAGTCAATCTTTTCTGGGGTGGGCAGAGGAGAGGAGAGAAGAGGTAGACTGCTGGGAGCTTGAGAGAAGCCCAAAGAAGGTGAAGATGGCTTGTCCCCCAAACCATCAATGGACATTGTTTGTTCTGGGAAAGTCTTTTGATCAAGCAAATGTCCAGGAAAGGAACACCATGAAGGTCTCTCAATATAATTTTTTTCATTTGTTTGTCTATTGATTGGTTTGTTCATTTATTTTTTTAAGGAGGTAAAAACAGAAGAAGGGAACACCTGGGATATAAAGCTAAAACAGTGGTTCTCCACCTAAAAAATCCTCATGCCTGGATTCCATCACAGACATATGGATTTACTTGATCTGGGGCATGGCCTGGAAGAAGAAGGTAATTAATAAAATCATGATCTTCAGGTTTCTGATGAGCTACTATGAGGCAGTAAGTGTGATATGCTATTTGTGCACCAGAGAGTGGAACTAGGAGTAATGGTATGAAGATATAAACAGATTTGGCCCAAAATTTTCAAATGGTAAAAGATATATAAAGTTAGAATAGGTCTCCAAGAAGAATCTGGATGGACTAGATGTTTGGAATCCCTTTTCTAAGGGTGAGGTCTTCAACGACAGAGATGAGGTATTATTCAGACTTCAGTGGCAGCAGCATGAGAAACCTCCCAGGGACCTGGGACAGAGATTCTTATGTGGCTTTCTGGAGACTAAGATGGTGGCTCTTAACCCAGCCTAGTTTCCCAGAGCATCAGGCCAAATTGACTGGGACAACATTAATTGTCAGAGCTCGGCAGAGAGTACATTGCTCACTGGCAAGGCAGTGCTTCAAAATTAGAGCATGCTGAGACTGACCTTCTGAGTTACTGCAGTTGACAGAACAGATGCATCATGGACAGGTCCAGTAAGACCTCTCCCATAATGGTTCACTCTCCTGGGACTCTCAGCCCACCCAAAGCTGGAGAAAACATTCCTTGTGCTCATCCTGCTGATGTACCTGGTGATCCTGCTGAACAATGGGGTCCTCATCCTGGTGACCATCCTTGACTCCCACCTGCACATGCCCATGTACTCCTTCCTGGGCATCTGCTACACAACTTCCTCAGTCCCCCTCATTCTCGACAGTTTCCTCACTCCCAGAAAAACCATCCCCTTCTCAGCCTGTGCTGTGCAGATGTTCCTCTCCTTTGCAAGGGAGTCAGCCACCATCACTATGTTTGGCAGAGACTCAAAGGCAGCCAGAGGAGAGCGAAAGCTTTAAAATGGAAAATAGGGAAGCCCTTGGGTAGGTACGACCAGATTGGAGGGGAAGCTGGAGGCAAAATATCCACGTGATTGGTTAAGGGGGCATATTTGGCTTTCTCTGGTTGGTCCTAAGTTGGAAACAGGGGCAAAAATCAGGGAAGCTGTCCATTATTGATCAAGTCCTGCTATTCCGGGGTGATTGTTATAGAGATTGTGATTTCCTTTCCTGGACTGGTTGTTGTAAATAGTAGCCAACTTCCTGTACTGATTGGTACAGGTAGTGGGTCAGAGTTTCCTGGTTGTTGTCAATTTGTATATTCAGTATCTTACAAAGGATCTAGCATAGACAAAACAATTTGAAAAAGAAGAACGATTTTGGAGGACTTACACTACTAGATTTTATAGGATTTACTATAACTATACAGTAATCAAGACAGTGCAGTGTTGGCCTAAAGACAGACATAGAGCGCAATGCAACACAATAGAGAATTCAAAAATATACTCAAACATCTTTTGTCAACTGAATTTTGACAAAGTGCTAAATAATACAATGGAGGCAAAGATAGTCTTTCCAATAAGTGGTTCTGGAACAAATGGATATTCATATGGGGAAAAAATGAACCTTGACCCTTACTTCACACCTCATACAAAAACTCACTAGAAATAAATCATAGACCTAAATGCTTAAGCTAGAACTATAAAATGTCTAGAAGAAAACATAGAAGAAACTTTGTGACCTTGGGATAAGTCAAAAGCTTCCTAAAATGTAAAAAGCATGAACCCTAAAGGAAATCATTGTTATGTTGGACTTCACAAAAATTAAAATATTTTGCTCTTCAGACAATATCATCACCATCAAGAAAATGAAAGGGGAAGCGGCTGTGGCTCAAGCAATTGAGCTGCCATTTACCATATGGAGGACCTGGTTTCATCCCCAAGACCACCTAGTAAAAAAATAAAAAAGGCTTCCCAGACCTCCATGGCATGGAGAGGCGCAGGCCCCCGCATGGCTAAGTGACGCACCGAAAAGATGATGATGCAACTAGATAGAAATTAAAAAAAAAAAAAAAGAAAAGAAAGGGCAAGCAATAGATTGGAAGGTAATAGTTGCAATGCGTATATCTAATAAAGGACTTGTATTTATAAGATAAAAAGAACTCTTACAATTCCATAATAAGAAGACAAACAACACCCAAAAATGGGGAAAAGATTTGAACAGATGCTTCACAAAAGAGTTTCACAGAAGATTTATGAATGGCCAATAAACACATGAAAAGATGTTCAACATCATTCATCGTTAAGGATATATAAATCAAAACCACAATGAGATTCCACTATATACATTAGAATGCCTAAAATTAAAAAGACTGGCAATACAAGTATTAGGAAGAACGTGTAGTAACTGGAACTCTCATACATTGTTGATGGGAGTGCAAAATGATACAACCCTATTGAAAACAGCTACAAGTTTCTTATACAGTTAAACACACTTGCCTTATGACACAGTAATTCCAGCCCTGAGCATTTACCCAAGAGAAATGAAAACATATGCTCACACAAGACTTGTGCACAAATGCTCATGTAATCTTTTCCCTAATAGCCCCAAACTAGAAACAACTCAAATGCCCACCAATAAGTTAAAAGATAAACAAATTGTGGTATATTCATATAATAGAATACTAATCAGCAATAAAAAGGAACTACTGAAAAAAAAAAAAACACTAATACTTGGGATTATCTCAAAAACATTATGTTAAAGAAAGAAACCAGGCATACAAAAAAACATGACGTATGATTGGAAGTCTAGAAAGGCCAAAACTAATCTATAATGACACAAAGCATATCAGTTGTTGCCAAAAACTGTTATAGGAGTATAAGGGAAAACAGAGTGATAGATGAGAGACTTGGGAAAAGAGATATAGTAGTAAGTGACTTTAATTCATTTAAGTGGAAGCTATCAAGTAACAAACAAATGCAGTAGATTGAATCATGTCCCCCACAAAGACATGGTCAACTTCTAACCCTTAGTCCTGTGTGTGTAAACTTGTTTTTAAACGAGCTCTTTGAAGATCCTATTAAGATGAGGCCAAACTAAAGCAGGGAGGGCTTTAATCCAATATAACTGGAGTTCTTACAAGCAGAGGAAGTTTGGACATGGCAGAAGAAGCCACAGGAGGAGGATACAGAAAAGCAAAAGAGAAGATAGCCAAGTGACAGAGGCAGAGATGGATTGCAAGACACCACCTGAATGCTACAGATTTCAGAGAAAGCATGGCATGCTGATAGGCACCTTGCTTTTGGATCTCTAGCCTCCAAAACCATAAGATAATAAATTCCTGTTGTTGAACCCAAGCAGTCTGTGGTATATGTCATAGCAGCCCTGGCAAACTAAGACACAAAAGAATTTCTTTAATATGCATATTCCTGGGCTCCACCCCCGCCCCACCCCTCTCAAATCCCCAAATCCATTATATCTGAGGTAGGGCCAATAGGAAACCTGGTCTAAGGAACATGGTTATTTAATGATTTAACTCTGTCCCCAAAAAACCCTACACCCAAGCAGAGCAAAGCTAAACAAAACAAAACAAAATCTACTGAACTCATAAATTGCTAGTGAAGAATAATTGAACAATACAAGGATCTTTTTGAAGTAATAATGTTAGATTCTTCTTACAGGAATTGAGCTGTAGAAATAAATAAAGAACACTCAAATGAGAACAAAGGCTATTTATTCAGCACTTGCAGGAGCAAGGGAGCCAGCCACCATCACTGGTGTTTGGTAGAAACTCAAAGGGAAGACTTCAGGTATGCCCTGATTGGAGGCTGTTGGCATGGGGAATCCTATGTGATTGGTTATGGAAGTGTATTTGGCTTTCTCCTGTAATGGAAGCAGGGACAAAAATTAGGGAAGCTGTCAATAATGGATCAAGACCAGTCAATTTGGGGTCAATTGTTACAGGGATTGTGATTTAGTTTCCTGGAATGGCTGTTGTAAATAGTGGCCAGTTTCCTGGACTGACTGCTAAAGGTAGTGGGTCAGAGTTTCCTGGTCTGGTTGTTGCTGATAGTGGATCAGAGTTTCCTGGTCATTGTCCATTTGTCAATTCAGAATTTATAACAAAGTAACAATTATTGAACTATATATCATTAGTTTTTATAAGCTTTAGAAAAGCAATGGTATCAGAGATACCAGAAAATTAACTCAAACCATAAGAATTGAATACATATATTACAGATCAAAATTAATAGCATAAAGAAGGAATTACTTTTTAATAAATGGTGGGACAGCAACAACATTCAATTCAATGAAGATTTGCCTTTGATCCATACATTGCACCATATGCTACAATAAACTTCAGATGAATTGGAGCTAAACATAAAACACCATCATGATTGCAAAAAGCTAAAAAAGAACAGAATTACATATTTATCCCAGCTGTGGAAGAGCTTGGTTCATTTTTGGAGAGAGAAAGGGTATTAGATATAAAATTAGACGTGTTCAAATATACATTGTACAAGACTCATATTCTGATCAAATAGGAATCAAACTTGTCCCAAATGGAGGTTTGTCAGGACTACACAAGTAAGTGATTTTGAGTTTCTTTTAAAAATGTATATTCTTTTTTTTTTTTAATGTATGTTCTAAGTCATTTTTAATATGTAGTAAGACAACAGACACATGCAAACTTGTTTTGTTTCCATTTGATGCACTGGAGGTCTCTATACATCAGCATGTGTGCTTTGAGTTGACTCTCTTTTGCGCAGACCTCAGAATAGATCTTTTCCTGCCATATCTGTGCATTTATTTGATCTTTTAAAAATGTGTCCTTGATGAGAACAAGTGTATATCTGTGCTGATCTTTTCTTTAATCCAAGCCTATGCATGTCCACTTGTGAAATTGTACAAGGGAGTATACTGGTGCACTGTTCTTGATTAAGTGCTGGGCAAGGCTCAGAATCATCTGCTCGATGCATGTTCTCACCAAGGTGTTGCAGCCAATTGCACAGTAACAAGGGATGATGTCATATTATAAATGGTATCAGCAGTAATTGTAAATCTGGGGTCTACTTCTCTGACTTTACATTTATGATAAGGGATTTGAGCAGTTATAAGATCTGATCAGTGAATCAATATTGAAACATTTTCTTAGTACTTCTTTTTCAAGGTACCATCTTAAGTGAAATAAAGGGTAGTCTGAGAGTACAAGGTGAGCGATTTCAAAAACTGTGACCTTTTGCAAAGTACTCATCTATATGAATCAGGATTTTCTCTACAGCAGGTAACCAAAACAAAATACAGAAATAAATTGGAAGCTGAAACTGGTATGACTGCAACTGTCATCTATGATTCCCAATTTTTCTGTTCATCAAAATCCCACTATTCTTATACACTGTCTTTGAAGCAAGCACTTGTTATTAGTTTGGATTTATAAAATAAAAGCATAGTGATAAAACACAGCTTTTTCCTGTTTTATATAGCAAGATTCTGTAAAATTTTGTTGGAAAAAGGTTTCCATTGTTAAAAAATAACAGTAATCACCTTTTAAAGTTTGAACATTACTGAAATAAACAGTCAAGGAGAATAGAGAATGTGGGCAATTTCATACTGACAGGTGGAAGCTCACTGGAGGCTGGCAGGATATTATACCAGCATTAGGGGTCAAGGTTCACAATGCTGAATTTTATAACATGTCCTCAGTGTTGAATGCTTTGGGGGTAGGGCTTCCTTTCCTTCTCTGAAATCTCACACAGAGGTCAGTGGGGATAGCACTTGTGCTGATTCTGCCCCAAGGCACAGGAACCCTTTGTTTTCCAAGGCCATACTCCCAGTCATTAAATTAACAGTGACTGTGACACACTTGCAGATGGAGAATGTTGTCTCTGGCTGGGCAGTTGCCTGCAAGTAACAGCTTCTAGAAGGAGTGCACAAATCGTTAATGGACAGCTAGTTGTCTGCCATATCTCCCTTTCTGCTGAATGATGAAAACTTAATCTCGGTCAGTTCAGTGGGATCTCAGTCTAGTCAGTGCCTCTCTTCAACCAGGCTCTTTAGTTTTGAGAGGAATATATTGAGCCAAAGCCATCAGTTGGGACTGGGGAAGAGGGCAGGACATCTGGTCCCCAGTTGTCATCATTAATCCCCCTTGACACCTGCATTCTCATCTGGTATCCTGTAGCAATCCTGGATCCATGCAACTGAGAGGTATAGCCTCCTCGTCCTGTTCTTGAGGCTTCTTCAGGCTCTCCTCTCTCTCTCAGCTCCCATCATGCCCCCCTTGAGGAGCACAGAAAACATTCAGCTACCCTTCTGTGGCACTCTAGGTGAGAAGCAAAGAACATGACACACTTATAGCCATTTCTACTGTACATCTGTATCATACTGAGTACAGGGGAATTTGATGAGGTCTGTAACTTCCCTGAGCTCCACATGGAAAGTGAGACTCAGATCTCCTCTTTCTTCATATTCTCAAGCCTATCTGTTAGTCCTATGCCCCACCATCCCCCATCCCCCACCAGGCACCCCTTCTTCTCCTCCTCTCCCATCTTCATGAATCTAATTGTCTGGGGGCTAACAGGGGTGGGAAAGACTGTATTTTACCCATCACAGTATTCTTCCAAGTCTTGTTTATAAAAACATTTTATGTCCTCAGCTTTTCAGGACAAGGTTTTACATGAAAAGTGTAGGTTCTCATATCTCAAAACCTTTTTCTCTTAAAACCACTGTCTTTCTAGAATTTCAAATGTCTATTTTTAAAATTCAAAAGCTAGAAACTGCCTTCTTTGTCTGCTTTTCTACTGTAATGATCATCCCCCAAAAAATGAATGTCATAACCTCATGTTTTAGTTATAGTGGAGAAATTACTGGTGAGAGACTGAGTATCTAAATGGACAAAATCCAGACCATATATAAAAAAGAACTCCTACCCACTATCTGCAGCAACCAGATCAGGAAACTCCGATCCACTATCCTCACCAAATCTTTCCAGAAAGCTAACCACAATCTACAACAACTGGTCTAGGAAGCTAAAACATGATCCTTATACCAACTGGCCAAAAATAGCCAGGACTTGATCAATAACTAACAGACTCCCTAATTTTGCCTTAGCTTCCAAATTAAGAACAACCAGGGAGAGCCAAATATGTTCCCCTAACCAGATAGTTAGGATATCCTTCTTCTAGCTGGCTCCCTTCCAGCTTCCCCATGCCAACAGCCTCTAATCAGGGTATACCTGAAGTTCCCTCACCCCTGTTTTTTTCCCCACTATAAAGCTTTCCCCTTCTCTGCTTGACTTTGAGTCTCTGCCAAATGCAAGTGACTTCCTTGCTATAACAAGCTCTGAATAAATAGTCTTTGATTATTCTCAAGTGAGTGTTCTTCATTTATTCCCAATATTAATATTTCAAACAATCAGCTCATTGTACATATATATACATATCCATTCTTCCAGAGTGGAGAGAGGTTGCTCAATCTCTTGCACCACCTCGCCTCCCTGTTCTGCTGCATCTCTTATTGTCTCTCTTCTGTGTCTCTTTTTGTTGTATCATCTTGCTGTGCCAGCACTCCGTGCGGGCCAGCACTCCTGCGCAGGCCAGCTCTCCATTCGAGCCCGCTCACTGTGTGGGCCAGCTTGCTTTTCACCAGGGGGGCCCGGGAATCAGGCCCTGGACCTCCTATATGGTAGATGGGAGCCCAATTGCTTGAGCCACATCTACTTCCCTAAACATCTTAGTAGTAAAGAAATAACCACAGTTTGCCACCAGGGCTCCTCAGCCTCACTAGCGTAACTACATTGATTTACTTGTCCAGAGCAGGTTTGCTCCCATACCTCATAAGAGTTACCTCGAAATAAAGTCATTTCTGACTCTATAGTTTAAAAATGTCCAGATATTATTCAAGCATTCTCTGTGCATAAAGCCTCAAGAATCACCTCTGTGAGTCAAAAGGGGTGAGTCCAACCACCTCTCTTATCAGGGGGCTTAGAATCTTTGAACTGCAACTGATCAGTCCTTTATCCTCCTTTTTCAGCCTCTCCTTCAGGACCAATGATTTCTGAGTGGGTGAGTGGATGGTTTTCCTTTAGAGACCCAATGATCTAAGGATCCATCTTTATGGCTTATAGCAGCCAGTTCACATATTGAATTACCTTGGGAGTGGTTTCTACTACCTGCCTGGCCCCATTTTTCCATTTGGAAGCCCCCCTACATGTCTCCCTTATGGTGTTTTCTGAGGTGCACAGAGCTAGAGTGACCAACTGTCCCATTTTGTCTTGGACGGAACAGTTTCCTTTCAGTTTTAATACCACGTCAGTTCCAGACAAACCAGGATGAGTTGGTCACCTTATACAAAGCTCACTTCCGGCTCAAGTTCTTACAGCACACAGTTGGGCCCAGAGCAGTCACCTTAGTCTCCTCAGTTGAGCCCAGTTATCATAAGAATTGGGGGGATTTGGGGCAGAAGAGACACATGTGATGACAGAAGGGTGAAAGCAACTAAGAGTTCTGAAATCACAGGGAAAGAGGTTCTGTAAGGCTAGTAGCAGGGGTGCAGGGAGTGTGTAAAGATGAAACTGGAAAAGTCTGATTGGGTCCAGTTGCTAAGAACTCTGCGCTCTCAAAATAAGTGTACATCACTCTATCCTTAAAGGTGACCTCTCAGAGAGTTTGAAGCAGGAGGGTTGTGGTCAGAGCAGTTTTTCTTTTGTGACTTATTCATGGTTTTTATTTTGTAACTTACTCATGGTTTCCTTTTGTGAACTTAGAAGACAATGAGAGAATAGATTTAAAGAGAGGTAACAGACATATAGATCAACTTCAGTATATGAACTTTGGAACTTGAGTCGAGCAAACTGTAAAAAAGAAATGATGAGACAATCAGAAATGTGAACACTTTTTCACATTTAAATACATTTAACAATATTAAGGAATTATTAATTTTCAACTGCGGTTATGTGCGTTTGTTTTTTTTAAAGGGGGAAAGGGAAAAGGTTTTTAATTCAGAAAAACAGAATTAACTTTGAAAGCCAGTGGACCCCCTCTCAAACAGTCTCTACAGTAGCTGTGAGTGGGGCGGTGGAGTGAAGGAAGACCCACTTTCAAATAGTCTCTTGAACAAAGTCTAAACTCCTCAGCCCGAAATTCGAGGCCCTCTCCATCTAGATAAACAGCCTTACTTCCCTCATCTTTTCTCGAGAGGAATAGTACATCAAAGACATATTGAGCCTCCGGGCTCACAAGAGCTTTGGTGGTGAATCCGTGCCTTGTCAGGGGGCCACGTCTGCGGCAGAGCCTTTCAGCTTTTAGAGGAGCCCGAGTTGTCCCGTGGTGACACGTCTTCTTTGGGTGTGATACCGCGTCTCCGCAGAAAGGAAGTTAAAAGTGTCATTGACAGTATGTGAAGGGGAGAAGTCCCTTTGGTTCAGCCTTAGTCTAAGCGGTAGCTCTCAGGCGAACTCGCAGTGTGATCTTGGGCAGGTCAGTCTCCTCTCTGGCCTCAGGGTCCCCATCTGTAAACCTCAGGAGGTGATAGATGAGTCCTAAGGGCACTTCTAGCTCTGACATCCTCTCATTCCCCTTTTGGAGAAGACTAGCTGCGGGGATTTTGCTGCAGAAGCTGACACACAGCTGGGCCCTAACAAAGAGCCTGGGTCCGGGGCACGTTCCCGCCCCCAGGCGATTTTGGAAACTCAGAGCTGCGGGAGGGGGCGGGGCTTGAGCGCACCTTGGCCAATCAACAAAGGTCCAGCGCGCCCGGGGCGGGGCCTCGCGCGAGCAGCGGCGTTGGCCGAGCAGGGTCCGAGCATCCCGCGGCTCCGGACCAGTCCGGCCCGGACATGGCGGCAGTCCGGGCCTCCCGGCGAGGCGCGCTGCTCCTTCTCCTGGCCCTGACTGGGGTCGCGGAGGCGGCAGGGGGCCTGGCCCCGGGCAGTGCGGGTGAGTAACCGCTGGAGCAGCGGTTCGGGGCGGTCCGGGGCCGACGTCTCTGCGTTCCTCCAAGATGGCGCGGGGCAGGGGGCGGCGGTGCGCGCGACCCCCAGGCCCGGCCCACGTCCTGTGACCCAGGTTCCGGAGACCCCAGCGGTCCGGACGGGGTGGCTGGGCGGGACAGTGAGGTCCACTCTCTACCCTCGTTCTCTCCACCCCAAGGTCCTCCGAACTGGGAGCGGTGACCTGGGTTCGAGGCCTTCCTCTGTCACCCACCGGACACGGGCCCCGACTCTGCCCTTGTCCCCTCTCAGGCTTGGGCGTCTCAGAGAAGGGCTGAATGCCTTAGCCCAGGGTCGTTGCGAGGGTTGGATGGGATTTCTGTGTGCAGCAGCCATACCGCCGCCCAGTTATTGTAACTTATTAGTTGACACTCACTTGGTTCAGAAAGGTCGACCTCGGTGGCGGTGAGCCATTGATGAGCCCCACAGCCTGCCTGGTTCATGTCTCGGAAGAGAATGGACCTAAGCCCTCTAAATCCACTTCGGTTTCCGTTCGCCATGGGAGCACTGTTTGTCAGGGGCAAAGTTTGCCCAGGCGGGAGGTACAGATTTAAAAATCAGTAAACCTTGCTCTCTGGGGATGGCAGACTTGGGGAGATTTTTGTTTTTTTTGCTCTAGAGGAATTAAACCAAGGGTGGATAGGAAATTAATTCTGTTCAGTGTTTATTGATTGTCTCCATGTGCTGAACTTTAGGAGTTAACGTCAGCTCCTGCACTTCAGGAGCTCTCTGGCTAGGAGGTGGGATATAACAGGATGCAGGTAGCTCCAACACAAGACAGAAGTGTCCAGGGGAGATGAAGGGCTGTGGGTGAAGAATAATGACGTCCACCTAGTGGGGAGAAAAATTGAATGGTCCCTCCAGCTACATACACCAGACATTGAAAGATGGATGGGATTTGTACATACAGAAGTGGTGAAGAAATGCATTGATTACAGAGAAGATATCTATAAAGAGTCAGTCCCTACAAGGTTTTAAGGTACTTTGCAATGATAAAATAAAGATTTAAAAAAAAAGACAAGGGAAGCGGCTGTGGCTCAATCAGTAGGGCTCCCGTTTACCATATGGGAGGCCCCGGGTTCGGTTCCCGGGGCCTCCTGGTGAAGGCAGGCCTGCCCGAACGGCGTGGTTGGCTGACCCGGCGAGCGCAAGCAGCAAGGGGGGGAGAAATGAATAAATAAATAAAATCTTTAAAAAAAAAAAAAAAGACAATAAGTTTTTTAAAGAAGAAAGAGAATTGTGTCAGGAACCTGGGATAAGATAGTTAACTGTAATTGGGTTCTAAATTTATCTGTAAATTAGCCCCAAACTAAAATAAGAGAAAGAATGCTGTGTACTCTTGGCTAAATCACCTAACCATTCTGAACCCTTTTCTCACAGTTAAGTAAAAGAATTGGACTAGAGCACTTCCACAGTTATGGTCCATAACTAGCTGTCCATTCTTATCCCACACCTGGTTAATTCTGTGGGAGGTAGAGTGGAGTGGTTAAGAACACTTGAGCAAGTTACTGAGCCTTAATCTTTTTGTGCTTTAATATCCACATTTGTAAGATGTGAATAACAATAGTACCTCCAAATAGATTTTATTGTGAGAATTATTTGAGGTATTACACGTATAGCGTTTAGAATGGCACATAGTAAACACCAAAATGTTAACTATTACATAAGTTTGGGAAACACTACATGTTGTATCTCTATCTTAGAAATTCACAAAACATGTTAGATTTACTATGTGAATTCCATGGTAATTGAACTTGTTTGCTGGGGGAATGGAGGGTGACTGCTAATGGTTATGGGGTTTCTTTTAGGGTGATGAAAATGTTCCAAAATTAGATAGTAGTGATGGTTGCACATTTCTGTGAATATACTAAAAGCAACTGAATTGTACACCTTAAAAGGGTGAATTTGGTATGTGAATTATTTTAATAAAATTATTATGAAAAGAATTATAGAATTCTTTTTTTCTTCTTAACACCGAAAGCACATTTGGAAAGTGCTGTGCTAGATGATTTCTAAAGGCTTTTCCAGCTCCAAAAGTGTTCTTGATACCATATAATTTGCATTTTTTAATAAAAAGAACAATTCAAGTTTGATCTAAAAAATCAAACTTGTTCCTTGTACTTAATTCTAGGAAGCATATATTTCTTCGTTCCTTACATAAAGGAAATAGAGTAATATAATGGACAAAGGTTTCTACTGTGGATTTGTAGGAAGTGTGAAAATGTTCTTCAATCCTAAACAAAAATCAAGAATACAATATTAAATTGTATTTCAATGAAGGCCTGCCTTGTATTTCTGCTCAGACAATCTTATTTCCCCTCTCCTTACCCCCATCCAAAGTTGGGCACATCTCTCTCCTCTGGTATAAGGTTTTAGAGGTCACTGACCCCTTCTGCTATAAGACTTTATAAGTTTTATCTGCCCTGACTTAAGGATTTTCATTCCCATTCCTGTGGGTTAAAGATGGGGAAGTGATAACTCTCTCAGTGATTTTCATCTGTTGTGAAGTTTGGCCACAGCCTCTATACTGAAGTAGTGCCACATTTCCTATTCCAGTATGATGCTTTTCAGTTTCTCTCTCTCTCTCTCTCTCTCTCTCTCTCTCTCTCTCTCACACACACACACACACACACACATACACACACACACACACACACCCTCACCTCACCTAACCCTCCAGTTCTCCTTTTGGAGGATGGGATGGGACCCCAGGATCTGTATGTGTCATGGCCCCTGATAACAGCTCTGTTTCTATTTAAGCTGTTTCATAATAGTACAAAAGAGGGAAAGATGTAATATTAAGGGCCAGGTTTCAACAAGTTGACATTTAAGGAATTATGTAATAGCCTAGAATGCTGTAAAAGAATATAATGAATTCTAAATTAGAAAAGCAAATGCCTATCTGGAAGATAGTAATGAGAAGCAGATTCTCTTCCCAAAGAAGTATCTTGGCCCACGTTGCTGAAAGAGCTAGAATTGGTGGTAGACCAGATTTGACAGTTTACTCTGGTATGCTGCTCAGAGTTCCTGTCCTGCATCCATAGATTTAGCCAGTCCTTCATTAATCATATTTTTCACTGTATGCCAGTTCTAGAATAAAGTGGGAAAATGTCAAGGAGGTGATTTTTTATATGTTATAAATGTAATTTTTTTGAAAGAGTAAAATTGGGGTTTGTTTATTGAGTGTTTACTATATGTCAGGCACTGTTGTAGGTGTGGGGTTGCTGCTCTCAAGCTTACATCCTAGTGGGAGGAAAGAGATAAATAAAATAAAAGGATTACGGTGGTAATAAGTATGCTATAACAAATTGAACCAGAGGATAACATAGAGAACTGTGTGAGTAGGAGGGGGAATAGTTCTTTCCATAGGGTTGAAAGAGAGACCTCTTTGAGAAGATGAAGTTTAGAGTTGAGATCTGAAGGCCAAGAAGATGCTGTCCAAATGAAAGATGGGTGGGATTGAGGTGAGGGGACCAGGAGGTGCAGAGGCCCAAAAAGCAGGAATGAACAGAAGGTTAGTATGGTTGGAATATAGTGAGCAAAAGAGTATTCTAGGGCTAGATGATGCTGAGCCTTGCAAAAAGCCACATAAGGATTGTAGATTTTGTTATCTGTGTAGTAGAAACCATAGAATTGTGTGTGTGTTTAAAGTAACTCTATTGAAATATATTCAAGTATACATTCACTGACTTTTGGTGTAATCACAGAGTTGTGCATTTATCACTGTAATAAATTATCATTACTCCAAAAAATAAATAAAACCAATAGAATTTTAAGCAAGAATGTTGTGATTTATTCTATATTTTAAAACACTCTGGCTGCTGAATGGGAGGAAAAAAAGGATTGTAATGGGGTAGGAGTAAAAGCAGTAGTCCAAGCAAGAGATATTGGTGACCCAGACTAGATTGGTGGTGGAGCTAGAGGAGGAGAGAGTCAAGATATATTGCTGATGGGTTGCATGTGGGAAGTGAGGGAAAGGGAGGAGAGGAATTAAGGATTACTCATAGGTTTTTATCTTGAGCAATTTGGTAAAAGATGGTGCCATTTACTGAGATAGGGAAGACTAGGGGAGGAGCAGGTTGGAGGAAGGTTGGCAGGTGAGCCAAGGAGAGAATCTAAAATTCCATTTTTATAACATGTTGAAGATGGATATTAGGAATGACTGTTCCAGTTCCATTGCTTATTAAGCTACATTTCATACCCTTCAGTAATTAATTCAACTAATATTTATTAAGCAGTTAATAGTGCCAGACACTGTAGTAGACACTGGATAGAGAGTAATAAACAAAACCAGACATGGTTTCTGCCTTCATGGAGCTTACAATTTAGTGGAAATTTCAGACCTTAAATATGCCCCAAAATGTATAATATCTAAATGTCTAATATTATGTGGCTATGTTAGTACATATCTATTTATATCCTAAATATGAAGAATATACTTAAGGAAAAATAGGTGATTTAGTCAAGTATATAGCACATAAAATGACGGATGCTATAAAGCAAATAGGTAACATGAAGAAGACTACAAGGAAAGTATAATATTAAGAGAAGCATTTTGATCATGGCAGGTACCATTGGGAACCAGACATTCATAGGATTTTAGATCCCTTGTTTTATCGCTGGGAAACCTGCAGCACAGAGTCAGGAAGAGAATTCTCCAAGTATACTGGCTATGATTCTGCTTGCTTTGGCAACATGGCAGCACATATACCAGGAATACTGGCTATTGGCAAATGGGGGAATACTTTAGGAGAGGCATTTGCTTTAGTTATTTCATAATGATGAATGTCTTCGTTAAGACTTTTGACGCCAAGTAATGGAAACCAAGGTAGCCTAGGCTTAGGGGGCTGGTTATTGTAGCATCTAACCAGAAATCTCATGGATATTCAAGCGTAGGTAAATTAAGCACAGATCCACCTCAGGAACTGTTTTGGGAGCAGGAAAGCTGCCAGGAACCAAGGCTACTTTTCGAGACAACCTCTCTCTATATCTCATGGCTGCTCTCTGTTCATTGCTTGCATTTTCCTCTCTTTACTAACCAGCTTCCTCTTTGTACTCGTGGTATCTGCATTTCCATAAAACTTCAACTACCCTAGCCTTCTTGACCTTATTGCTGCAGAGTCCTCCATCCACTGGCAGCTTTACCTCTGTGACTGAGTATATGTTTGGCTTCAGATTTTCATTTGATGTAGGCCAAAAAAATCATATGATGTTTGCTAAATTATGGGCAGGTGTACCATATGAAATATGGTATTGAAGTAGTATGGTGAGAGAAATAAAGAAAACTTCTTGTGTTTTTTTTTTCCTGATAAAAAGGCATTGTGTAATTGGATATTATTACTTATTAATCAATCAATAAAAATTTTTGAGCTGAGCACTGTGCTGAGTGGATACCAGAAATTTACAGTCTCTCTGGGAGTAACAAAAGTACCCATATGAAATGATTAGAGAAGAGTTAAGTGATAACGTTTTCTGTTCTGACTATAATAGAACCTAAACTAACCAAAAAAATCAACATGGCCTGGAGTTGTTGGAGAAAAAGAGTTATGAAGAGTTGAGATGAAATTTGCCTAAAAGATGTTGGGGATTAAGGTCAGTAGGAGAGGAACACCAGGCCTTTCAGGAAGAAGGCTGTGTTCAAGGTAAATGCAAACTTTCCTTGTTAGAAAATAATAGAAATATGGGGAAATGGATGTGGCTCAAGTGGTTAAGCGCCTGATTCTTATGTGCAGGATTTGAGGTTCAATCCCCTGTACCTACCCCCCCCCAAAAAAAGTAATAGAAGTTTAGTGAAGAAAAGGCTAGAGCAATACTTTAAATACTTAGAATTGGAATAACAGGAAGCTGTTGTAGCCCTTCTGATGTCAGAAGAGTGACATCATGCAAGTCTGTTTAAAAAATTAATCTGGTAGTCATATTGGCAATAGAATTGAATGAAAGTAATTGGCCTCTGCAGCAGTGCAATATGAGGCAGCATGAGAGAGGGATATCTGTATTTTGCAAATGGTTCAGCAAAAAAACAAAATTTTTATCTGTGTATACATATATAAATGAAACAGTATGACAAGATGTTAATGTTGAGTTGAGGCGGTGGGACCATGGGTAATTTTACTATTTGGTTCTTCCTTGCCTTTTGGCTGATGCTATCTCTAGTTAGATAGATTTAGATATCAAGATAGAGATATAGATAATAGAGATATGCATATATGTATATATACATACGAATATATATTTTAAGGGATAAATGTGACAATTGCAAGAATACATTTATAAGTTAAAGTTGTCATTTAAACATTTTCAAAGTGATTGTCATTTTCCAGACTGTTTTGAAAATAAAAATTTGATTAAATATATTTCACATCACTAATAAAAACAAGATGAGATTTTTTATTAATACCTTTTTTATTTAGAATGACCTTTTTCCAGTATCAGCTCAGATTTAGTTTTTTCCCCTTAATAGTGTAGGATATATATATTCTGTTTTAGTAATTCTTTAGGGAGACAGTGATTAGAAGGGATATTTGTTTATATATATATATATTTCTCTCTCTATATATATATTTATATATATATATATATATAAAACAAGAATGGCTTTTCATCAACCAGATTGAAGTTTAGCTTTTGGGAAGCTTCTGTGGCAAATCCCTTTTAACTTCAAAACTCTATATTTTATGAATATTTCTTATTTTTAGATTAGGGCATGTATGTGTTGTGGGCTTTAAAAAAATTTTTTTTATGCTAGTTAGTCTTAGAAGTTGCATTTTTTTTGTAGTGGCTGGAGCATGTGCTTCCTGCTTACTTGTCTATCTTTAGTATACACTTGGCCAAAACCAGCAGCCAAACCTTAATGTTTCTAATTACTAAATAATTCTGCTTGCATATTTCTAGGCTATACTAATACCTTCTTTAAAAAAAAAAAACAATTTATTGAAGTATATCATTCATACATGAACATACATAAACAATAAGTGTTCAGTAAACATTGTGAATTTAAAAAACAAACATGCATGACATCATACCGGGCTCCCACACATCACCCCACCAAAATACTTTGCATTGTTGTGAAACATTTGTTAACAAATTATGAACGTATCTTACTCCCCTATACTTTTTTTTTTAGGGATTTATTTATTTATTTACTTATTTTTATCCAGTTTTACCCTGTCCCCCTCGTTTTTGCTGTTTTTGTGTCCATTCGCTGGGCAACTCTCTGTGTCTGTTTCCTGCCCTTTCTTCTCATCCTTTTCCTCCTGTTTTCACTGGGATTCGATCCTCAGAACCTCTGATGTGGGAGAGAGGCATCCTACCACCTATGCCACCTTAGTTCCTGTTTTTTTGGCGTGTCTCGTCTTAGCTCTCCTTGTGTCACTCTCCTGTTACATCATCATCTTGCTGCATGGCTCACAGGGCCTGGCGGCACACCCACACGCAGAGCCTGGCGGTGCACCATGCACGGGGCCTGGTGGCCTGTGTGCCTTCTATATTTTTCTTTTTTTAATTTTTACTAGGAGGTCCCGGGGATTGAACCCAGGTCCCTCCATATGGGAGACGGTCACCCAACCATTTGAGCCACATCCGTCCCCCTGCTATATCTTTTAAGGTTGACCAAAGATACCTAGAGTAACAGTAATTTCCCATACAGGATGGTCATATAATAAATCAGGCTTGGTTTATCACCAGCATTCTAAAAGCCAGACCTAGGGAGAAAAACAAGGTCTGGGGACACATGCGTGGTTTCTAATATAGGGAATGTTTATCCTACCCTGATTATCACAAAATCAGGATAGCGAGAATATTCACCTCTAATACCTTCTTAAACCTGACAAATAAGTTTTGGGGGTTTCAATTTTATGATTGCATACTCTTGGCATAAGAATGCAAAACATGACACTCATCCTTTGGTCTTTAACAAGAATTAACACCTGTGCTTTTTATTTTCATTATGTCCAATGTCGTTTTATTTTGAACTGCTTTACCTTTATCTGCTCAACTCCATTTCATGAGAATAAGTAGTGTTTTAAACTATTATTAATGACTAAACTCAGCTTATAAAAACAAGATATTTATAGAATTCTTGTTTTTGACTTCTCTTGTAAAAAACATTGGGACTTGAAGAGTGAAACCATTTTTGCACAGTAATATTTGAATGACCCACTAAATCCTTTTTAATTGCTGCATTAATTGCATTTGAATCCCTTCCTTTCTACCCCCAGTCCTTAATGAAGGCTTATGTATTCATGTGTGTTTGTAGAAATTTATTTCAGGAAAAAATATGCAGTGTTAAAGATTTCTAAGTTCTTTTTGTTTCTAAGTGAGAAAAAAATGTCTATTAATATAATGATGGCTAAGGTTAAGAATTAGATGTAGAAATGTGATGGAGCAGAGATTGCCTGGCCTGTCACTGTAGGGTGGCAATCTTCTCAAGGGAGGAGAGTAAGGAAAGTGTGCTATTACAAAGGAATACTTGGTTGGGTAGGGGAGGAGGGTTGTTACCAGAAGCTTCTGGCTGGCCTCTTTTTGTTGTTTGTTAATTATAGTGACATATATATAACACAAAGTTCCCCATTTTAATCATTTTTAATACAGTTTTGTTAGAAATTTTGGAAAGACTTGAGTATGCCAGAATGTCAACAGAGGTTGTGGCAGGGTAATAGGAGTATAGATCATTTTCTTTTTTCTTTTCTAAATTTTGGGTTTTTTAAACAAATGGAAAACAGAATTATTTTAATAATTTAACTTGGGTGTCACGTCACTATAAATTTGATGTTCACCATTAAATAGAAAAAAATAGGCTTTTAAATTTTGATTTTTTAATAAAAATCTTCCATTGTTATTGGAGTTTTGTTTATAACATGTTTTTGTTTCTGTTCTAACAGATCTTTGCTCCAAGAAAATCTCTTTTAAAAATCCCTAGCCCAAATCAGACTGCCTACTTGTTTACTTTTTGCTAAGCCTGTGTTTATTGGGACCATGTGTTATCCTGAGTTATCTTTGCTCACCATCAGCTGGATTTTCTGCCCTCATATGACCTTTGTGATAGAGGATAGTAGGAAATGTTCATTTCTAGAGCACTTCAAAAGAGGACAGTGAACAGACACAGAGAGCAGACGGCTAGCACAAAATGAGTTTGGGGGGAACGGAAAGAGAAATAAAATAAAATCTTAAAACAAAAAAAAGGACATCAAAATCCCACAGGAGAGCCTTTTTTCCCGCCTTTCCTCCCATTCTAATGAGGCTAGGGGCACTATAGAATCTTAGGATGTGTGAGTAGCATGGTGTTACATGCTATTCACAGGGGAGATAGCAATGGTGGTGGTGTAGGCAGATTTTATCTAGGTTCTTGAGTAAGCTACAAGAAACAAATTTTGAGAGCAAGCTGTGTTGATTAGACCAGTAGTTTATTAAGGTAGGGAGGGAAGAGAAATGGGAAAAAATAACAGATCATAGGTTCCAGGTAGAAAGGAAGGGTCTGAAGAGTGATAAAGAGTGCTGATTTATAGACTACAATTGCCCATTATAGATTATAAATGCCCAGGTTTTACTTGCGTTATCATGGCAGGAGGAAAATGGCAAGAGCCGGGCACTGAAAGCAGGAACCAGGGCAAAGGCAAGAAGAAGACTGATTTGGCTTCCTGCTTGCTTTTTAAACCATTAATTATTCTGCCCCTTTTCTAATGACATGGCAGGAGTCACAGCAGTTTGCTGTTTTGATTGATTACGCCACCCATCAACCCCCCGGGGAGGGCCCAACAGATAAGTTCCCTGGAGAATATCTGGGGCTTCTCCTGGCTTCTGGAGGAAATCTCATTCTGAATGGGAGAATGTCGTGAGGGTCTTCCAGCAGCCATCTTGGGGGTACTGAAGAACACACGTGTTAATGGCAGTGGTTTTTCTGCCAGGTTCCAGATCCATCTATTGCTTCTCTATCTAGCCTGCTTTCAGTGTGAGAAAGCCACATGAGTGGTTGGGCCTTACCCCCAAATTAGAGTTTCTTAGGAAGTAACCAGCCTTATAATTAAGAGTTTTTTTTTTTCTTCTGAAACTTAATGAAATTTTTATATGTTGTTCAGAATTTTGTGAGTGGAATTTAGAACTTCAAGACCACTTCTCCCATAGAAATTATATTAGAAAACCAGCCCCACAAAAGTCTTTTGTGAAACCAAACTATAGTAATATGCCAGTACTATCGTAAACCCTGTCATTGTTTTGTGAGGCATGATTGCCAGTTTCAAACTTAGAAGCCCTGTTGGTAAGATCTAAAGAGGACTTCTTTTATTTTGTTCATTCATTCTTTTCTCCACAAAATTATTTCTACTTTCAATAAAAACTCTGCTTTTATCTAATTTATATACTGAAACTGTATAGATTTTATTAGAAGAAAAGAGTATATTATAAATATATATGTGAGCGTATATATTTAAGCCATTATATCGGATCTAGTTGCCTGGAATGAAATATTTTCACTTCCTTATCTCTTGACTTGCCAGTCCCACCCAGCCCCTGATTAATCCAGCTGTATCTTTTTCAGTCTGCCATGCTCCTTCTGATTATCTCTCTAGACAATTTATAAATTCCTGTGGGCCCATAATGCTATTTGGCAACCTTTTTGCCTTTCTCTAATTGCAGTTTCTTAAATTGGCATTCTTAAATGTTAATAAGTGACACGAAAAAAGTGTTCTGTGCTCTGAGAAATCCGTCTACTAAGACCCTTTTTAGGAGATTTTCAATGCTCTTTGAAGTTTTCAAGGCTTTGAGTTGTCCTGTAGCAAAGAAATCATTTAACTTTGTTTAAATCTTAGTTTTCCAGTTTATTTGTACATGAAACATTTTCTATGGAGGCATCTCATTGAACAATGCTCCTTAGGACCCAAGTTTGGGAAACATATCTATAGTTGCCTCCTTTCTCTAGTCTCCAAAGTGCTTTTCCAAACCTCTGAGTTTCAGCTCAAGCCCCCAACCCCGTCTCAAAATATTTTTTTAACAAAGATTAATTTATTTACTTTTATCCATTCCCACCCCACCCCCCACCCCCCACCCTGTTTTTGCATCCATTTGCTGGGCAATTCTCTGCTCTCTCTTCTCATCCTTCTCCTGTCTTTACCGGGATTCGATCCTGGGAACCTCCAATGTGGGAGCCAGGCGTCCTACCGCCTGTGCCACCTTAGTTCTTGGTTTTTCAGCACGTTTCGTCTTGGCTCCCACTTGTGTCACTCTCCTGTTACGTCATCATCTTGCTGTGTGGCTCGGTGGGGCCTGCCACACCCGCACGCAGGGCCTGGCGGCGCACCTTCTATATTTTTCTTTATCTTACCGGGAGGTCCTGGGTGTTGGCGTTCAAGAACTGGGTCCGTGAAAACGGTGCCGTGGATGAGAAAGAAAGAATAAGACAAAGAGAAGAAAAACTGGGATCAGGGGACTCTCCATCCGATATGGAGAGAAGAGCCCAGCCACCTCCTAAAGTGTGGCTTTTATTTGGCTTTAGAACAAAGAAAATACATGTGAGCAAGTGCAAGGGCAATAGATACTTGACAGTTACATTTTACTGAAATTAACAAGTCTTAAAGGTCGATGACTCAGCTCTTTTACATTTCTGTAATTCACAGAAAAGCTCAGGATATTTCCCCACCCAGCTCCTGTTAGCATGAAGGTGACCTTCTTTTCTATCAGTAGTCATGGCCTTTAATTGAAACTCCATCATTTCCCCCTTTTTTATTAATTAAAGCTCATAGGAACCATTATATAAGCTGATACAAGGTGACCTCCTGTCACACTTGTCTTTTTCCATAGGCTCTTGTGACTGTGCCTGTCTTAGGTTGTCCTCCTCTGAGAATCTTACCCGTCATTGACTACCAGCCAAGCTTTTGAGCTCTTACATGGAAGACATTTTCATTAATATTTATGCTTCTTCAGGTTCCTTTAATGAGTATTTTTTGTGCAGATATTTAGTATTAAGATCAAGGGGTTATTAGTAGAATCTTTCTACTAAGTAATGCAAAATTAGTTTCTCATGGCCAAGTTTCTTAACATAAATGCATTTATCGGGTCTAATTACTCTAGCCTTGACAATACAAACAGTTAAAACACATATAACAATAATTCCAAATCCAATCCAAAATGATATTTGAACTGTTTTTTGTTTCCACCAATGAAATGGCTGCACCAGTGGTTTCTTTCAATTCGTTTGATACATGCTCAATGCCTTCTTTTGCAATTCCAAAAGATTTATAGAAACATGATGTTTAAATCCAATCAAGTGAATTTTCACTTCCTCCCAATCATGTTCACTATTATTATAAGCCAAAAAAGTAATACAAATAGAACTTTCATTCCAATCATATTCAAGAGCTCTTAAGTTTAAATTATAAATTTGATTACCCAAATGTATAATAGTTGTTTCAAGATCATTCATAAGATTATTCAGTTCCATATCAATGTGAGACTGGCTATGCCACATATCTCACTTGCATTTTTATGCCAGTCCTTAACATATTGTTGATTCTGGACTCCTTGATGCAGGGCTGTGCCAGTGACAGCTGCAGCAGTTATGATGTGAATCAGTCCCAAAATTCCTGCTATTAAAAGTCCAATCAGTCTTTTAGTTCTTTTTAAATAATGTTCGAGGAAATGCCACAGTAACTGGGATTCTTGAGGCTGCTGCCAATGTCTGGTCATCTGAACTGGTGACCATAGTCCTTTTCTTCTTCTTGCTATAAAAAAGTTTGATTTTCCTGCAAATATGAATTCTTAAGACATGTAAATAAAGAGAAATCAATGTTCCTTTCACCAAAAGTTACTGTTCCAATGATATAACTATAGGATCTCGTACACATACTGTAAGAAATTGAGTTGATTTTCTTTTTCAAATAATATCAGTTTTGCTGCCTTGCCTTACAAAAATTGGACCAGTTCCCAAAAATAATTTCCACAAATAACTTTGAGTTTTGCTAAGTTTAGTGTCCCATGGTTGTGGGATATATCTTCCTTGATTTTTCCAAATTATTGAGCTGTTAGTAAATGCTGTATTACCAAAATTCCAGAAATAATGATTACTGCCATTTGTGATTATGGTTGAATTATTAATGAACCAAGATATGGTTGTGTTTTTAATAGGTTTCGGCATCCCTATAAGGGCCCGATCCTTTACAATTCCATAGGAATCATTAAACAACACAACCTTTGTAAGCCCATGACAAATATGCCATTTGTCATTAAGTAGTCTGTTGTGAGATTGATTTAGATAAATTGAGTAAGACTCATCACTCTAAGTCAACAGCTCTAGAAGAGGTGAGTTGGTTATGTATGCCCAATAAGTGTAATTATGATGTGGTATCTTACCTTGACCTAATACTTTACCTATAATTAATCCATTGTAAAACCACCATGTTCATAGTTTAAGTCTTGGCAGCATCTTCAACTCTAGGCTTGATTCTTCTGGAGGGGATCCACTGCTCTTCTCCTGTTTCTGTAATGATAAGAGCAAAACCTCGGCCCCAAAATTTTACCTCTCCTTTTTCCCATTTATTGGTTGTCCACATTTTTCATTTACATTCCCTTTTTTCTTAACCTCCCAGTGTCTTTCTGCTGTTGTGGTATTAGAAATTTGTTGTCTATTAAGAAAATTTAAGGTAAACAAAGCTTTAGATAGTTTGTCTTTAGCAGATTCTCCTCCATCTCCCCTTTTTGTTTTTGCAACATCAATTTTAATAAGTGATTACTTTTTTCTACTATCGCTTGTCCCTGAGGGTTATATGGAATTCCTGTAACATGTTTAATATTCCAGTCACTGCAAAATTTTTTGAAAGATTGACTAAGATAGGCAGGCCCATTATCGGTTTTTAACTGTGCTGGCAGGCCCATTACTGCAAAACAGTGTAATAAATGAGAACGTACATGTAAGGCCTTTTCACCAGCTTGAGCAGTTGCCCAAATAAAATTAGAATATGTGTCCACTGTCACATGCACATACTGAAGACGGCCAAAAGAGGGCACATGCGTGACATCCATTTGCCAAATTTCATTAGGATGTTCTCCACGGGGATTAGTTCCTGGAGAAAAGGTGGGGGCATTTATGGGCCCACAAGTAGGACATTGTCTAACAATCCTCTTACTTTCTTTTACTGTTAAGTGGGGATATTTATGACGTAAGCCAGAAGCATTAGTATGTGTAATCAGCAGCAGATTCTGTATGAGCAATAAGTTTATCTACTAAATCATTTTATGAAGCCATAGGGCCAGGAAGTTGAGAATGGGAACGAATATGAGTAATGTAGATTGGATTAGATCGTTCATGAACAGTTTTTTGTAATTGTAAGAAAAGAACTTCTAATTCAGAAGCTGGAGTTATTTGAGCTGTTTCTATATGACAAACAACGTGACAAACATAAGCAGAATCAGACAATATTTAAAGGTTCAGAAACATCAGTTAGCAATTGAATAACAGCCATAAGTTCTAACTTTTGGGCAGATAAATAAGGTGTTTTCCAAGATTTTGTAGTTGGGCCTAAATAGCCTGCATTTCCATTACTGCTGCCATCAGTGTAGTAAGTTGGAGCAGCAGAGAGTGGTTGTTGTTTGACAACCTTAGGAAGAATCCATGAAGTATGTTTTAAAAACTGTAAAAATCTTGAATTTGGGAAGTGATTGTCAATTGTTCCAATAAAATCTGCTAAGACCACTTGCCAAGAGTTACTGAACTGCTAGAGCTGAGAAAGCTCCTGCTTTGTAAGGTCTAATATGATTTTATCAGGATCTTTAGCCATAAGCTGTCTCAGGTGAATACAGCCTTTTGATATTATTCCTGAGATTTTTTCAGGATAAGTATGAAATTTTTTTGTATCTTTGTTGGGTAGGAATATCCATTCTATTATGCCCTCCTCTTGCCAAAGTATCCCAGTAGGGGAATGGCAAGATGGAAATATTAAAAGAGAAATTGGAAGATTTACATTTATCCTTGTTAGTTGGCTGTTTTGCACTCGTTTCCAACCATTTTAACTCCTCTTTTGCTTCTGGGCTTAAAACGCGTGGGCTACTTAAGTCAGGGTCTCCTGTTAAGAGTATTCAGCACACACCACTCAGAACTGAGTGGGAGAGAGTGTGGTCTACAGTGTGAACTGTGGTCTATGGTTGGTGGCAAGGCTCCAGGATGTGTAAGTTCATTGAGGTTGGTGGGCCACACTATGGGAGATGTTTGTGTTGGATGTGGTGGGAGGTGTGGGAGGTGGGCAACATGGGAATCCGAGTGGGTTCCGTATAATATTTTAGGTAATCTAAGCACCTCTTAAAATATATGTATATATATATATAAAAATAACATTTTTGTAAGCAAATACACATATATGCATATATATTTATATATCATTTTACAAATGTTTGTATGTATTGTGAGAATTTTGATTTTTACCCATAATAAAAAAAATAAAAAAAATTTAAAAAAAAAAAAATTAAAAAAAAAAAAAAAGTATTGAAAAGATTAGTTAAAGCATAAATTGGAATTCCTATGGTAGGCCGTACCCAATTAATATCACCCAGTAATTTCTGAAAATCATTTAAAGTACGTAAATTATCAGTTCGAGTTATAATATTTCTATTAATAGTATGACCTAAATATTGGAAAGGAACCTGTTTTTGAATTTTTTCTTCTGCTATTTGCAACCCATGTTGAGGAAGAACTTCTTTAGCCAGCTGAAATAGTGGTTTCAGCTCAGAAGATTGCTTAGTGGCAAAAAGAATATCATCCATACAATGAATAATTATAGCCTTAGGAAATTGTTTTTGTAAAATTTGTAATGGAATGTGAACAAAGGATTGACATAATGTAGGACTGGTCATCATTCTCTGAGGTAAAACTTTCCACTGATATCGTTCAGTAGGAGCTGAATGATTAATAGAAGGAATAGTAAATGCAAATTTTTCTCCATCATTTGGATTAAGAGGAATAGTAAAGAAACAATCTTTTAAGTCAATAATAATAATATGCCAATTTCTGAGTATTTTGCTAATTCCTGAGGAAGGGGCCAGCCTCCCCAGGAAGGAACACAACACTCCTTGGGCAGTATATTTTAAGGTTTATGCATCAGTCCCTGGGAGAGTGGCCAGCTCCTCCAGGGAGGAATACAACACCTCTTGAAATATACTTTATCTTTTAGAATTTGTTACAAAACATCCTTTATGTGCTTACTATTTAAGTTTCCATTTAATATTATTATTATATATAGCAGAGGTGGAGTAAAGCAGACAAGTTAAAGCATCTGTCTTTTGATTTTTAGGCAGAGAGGTAGTTTTATAACATTATATTTTAAAATAATTAAAATTATGATTAATAACAATATACTTTTGTTTAATATTACACTGAAACATTATTAAATTTTCAGCAATTTTATACACCTTTAAAGTATTTATATGAACTTTTTATTCATACAACTTTAATTGTCATAAAATTAGAAAATTTCCCTCAGTTGCCTAACAGTCTCAAACACTTCACTCAACCTACATCACATGAACTTAACCACTTTCAGTGTTCCACCCCCTTCCAGGGAACAAACCAAACCATTTGTAACAGTTTGAAACAAAAACCTTTTTTGAGAAAGCAGGTTTAAACATCATGTTCCTCCCAAAAGCAACAAAACCTGTCTCTCCAAGGAAACATCAAGGCCAAAGCACAAGAAGCTACTTTGATAAAACACTTTCCCCCTTTTGTACACTGATCACCCAGGAGAAAAACTCTGTGCAAACTTCCACTAAAACAGACCAACAACTTGAGAAACCCCGAGAAAGAACAAAACTCCAACCCTGTTTTAATAACTTAGTCATTTTATCTTCTGATAAAATTACTTTCTTTTCTTTAATAATAAAAGCACATTCTATATACCTTCTTTACTTAAGTTACCGCAATGATTTTAGAAACTGTTTTTAAACAAACTTCTGAAAACATACAATTAGCATCAACATTAAACAAACTTGTTAGAATAATGATTTAGTTTGTTTATATCTATTTCTCTTATTTTAAATTAATACCCATATTTATTTATTAATATAAGCACTTATTTAATGTTGGCCATTTGAATAGAGCTCTTTCAATAATTTTTGTTCATCAATTTAATAATACCATCCGGAGGTATCAAAATATACAGACACTGAACAAACAGACAAACACAAAACAAGTTACAACACATCAATAGAAACATATATCTTTGATTTCATTGCTTTTGAGAATTTTCCTGTAAATTGTATTGCTAAGTTTTCTTACTTTTTCAGTGGTGTCATTTTATTAGCTTCTATCATCCCACAGCCTTATCATTATGTAAGCAGTGGGAGGTTTATAAAGTTGCTGCTGAAACTGAAGGGTTAACATCCACAGCTGGAGTTGAGGAGCAACAGAAATAAGACTACACAAAGACCATACATGAAGGGGAATTATTTCTCCCTCTTGATGAGCTCTTTTTAAAGCTTTCATCACTAACTTCCATTGTTCCAGGTTTAAAATATCCCGCCCTTGCGGCTGAAACCAATAACAATATTTCTGTACAAGAAAAAAAAGTTCCTCAAAAGCCGAGGATTTAATAGTTACACCGGTGCATTTTAATAAAGTTTTTAACACTCTAGAGTACTCTTCAAAGTTCAACTGCTAATTAACCATTACTCTGATGATTCCAAGGATGAAGCTTACCTTTTCTGTTTCTTTTTTCTTTTAAACCGTTCTCAGGAGCTCCTTGGTCCCTGCACTGACTGAAAGAAAAATTTCGTTTTCAGAGCCCCAAGTTGGGCGCCATATATTGGCGTTCAAGAACTGGGTCCGTGAAAACGGTGCCGTGGATGAGAAAGAAAGAATAAGACAAAGAGAAGAAAAACTGGGATCAGGGGACTCTCCATCCGATATGGAGAGAAGAGCCCAGCCACCTCCTAAAGTGTGGCTTTTATTTGGCTTTAGAACAAAGAAAATACATGTGAGCATGTGCAAGGGCAATAGATACTTGACAGTTACATTTTACTGAAATTAACAAGTCTTAAAGGTCGATGACTCAGCTCTTTTACATTTCTGTAATTCACAGAAAAGCTCAGGATATTTCCCCACCCAGCTCCTGTTAGCGTGAAACTCCAGAACTTGTTTATTACATTCCAAGGTGACCTTCTTTTCTATCAGTAGTCATGGCCTTTAATTGAAACTCCATCACTGGGGATCAAACCCAGTTCCCTCCATATGGGAGACGAACGCCCAACCATTTGAGCCACAAACGCGCCCCTCCCCAACCCCATCTTAACCCTATTTGTTTTCAGACCTAACCCCTGCTTTCCTGAGAAAATAGAGGCTGTCAACTTTCCTCTTAATTTATCTATTTCCTTATATTCTTTCCTTTTGTCTAGACTTTATTTTATCATGAGACTTTGGTGTAATATTGAAAAGGCAGGGAGCATACAATTTGCTCACTATTGTTTCCCTATCCCCAAGCACAGTGCCTCTTCTTGAACCCACACCCTCTTCCAGCAATGACTTCATTTCGCTACTGCTCCCCTTTGCAGTAGAACTCAGAGTTGGTGGTTCGTTATTCTCTTGAATTCTTTTCTGAGAGAATTTGAACACACTAGGAACTTTGAACTTGTTCTTCCCTCTGCCTAGAAAGTTGTCATTATGACTCTCCCTCACTTTTAAAGGAGTCTCTGCTCAAATGTAACCTTGTGAGTTAAGCTTTTTTAGACCACCCCATAAAATACCACCCACTCCCACACACATATCCTCCTTACTCTTTATCCTGCTTTATTTTTCCACAGTATTTACCACCATCAAGTATGCTATATGTATTCTTATTTAGCTGTCTCTTTCCATTAGAATGTAAGCTGCAAGAGGACAGAGACTCATGATTGTTAAATGAATGAATCAGTGCCTGGCTGCTCGTAAAATATTTTTTAATTTAATAAATATCTTGGAGGAAGAGGTATTATCTACTTCTTTCCAAGGATAGGGCTTTCTCATATACTCTTTTTTTTTTTTTTTTAAAGATTTTATTTATTTATTCATTTATGCCCCCCCTTGCTGCTTGTGCTCGCTGGGTCAGCTAACCACGCCGTGCGGGCGGGCTTGCCTTCATCAGGAGGCCCCGGGAACCGAACCCGGGGCCTCCCATATGGTAAACGGGAGCCCTACTGATTGAGCCACAGCCGCTTCCCGTCATATACTCTTGATTTCATTCTCTTTTGACTCCTCTTAAAACATTTTTCTATAAGAGGAGCATTAGCTCTCTACTGTTTCTTTTTCCTCTGTCTGTAAAGAAACTCACATCTTTCCCACTCTTAAAAATAAAGAAAAAAATCTTCCCTTGACCCTGCATCCTCCTTTACCTACCACTCTTTTTCCCTCCCATCACTACCAGATTCTTGAGAACTATTACTTGCTACCAGTACTTCCTCACCTCTGATTTACTCCTTAATATCACTTTCACTTTTCCTAGTGCCCCAGAAAGTACCTTGTAAGTCATTAGGAAGCCTCCTAGGTAGTAAATCTATTTCCTTTTCTCAGTCTTCAATCCAACTTGACTCTTCTGAGCATGATACTAACTACTCCCTCTCCATCTCAGTCTTTCTTCCCTATTTCTTCCAACGTTTCACATGTTGCTATTCTTTAGGATTTGGTGCTAAGTTCCCTTCTCATTAGAAATTCTCTCTGGGAAATGTCATTCATTTCCCTACACTTCCTTTATGCTGATAACTTCCAAACTTGGATCATTAGACTTGGCTTTACCTGTAGTCCAGCCTTGGATTTTTTACTTTACCAGAATTACCATCTGGATGTCCTGTAGGAACCTCAAATTCAACATACCTCAAATAAAATTCATTATTGCTTTTAATCATATGATCTTCCATTATTAGTATAATAGAATCTAGTATATAGGACATTTATAAGGATTGAATGAGATAATGCATAACACAAACTTAGCAAAATTCTGGCCTGTAGAAGTTACCCAATAAATAGTAGCTATTATTATTACATGACAGTTTCCCTATTAGACTGCAAGCTTCTTGAGGGCAGGGATCATATCCTCAAACCTAGCACTGTTCTTGGCTTGTTTAGTAAAGGTTTGTTGAGTTAAAATAAATAATAATTGATCTATTAAGTGAGCAGTTCATATAGCTATCCAAATTAGCTTACTCATCTTGTTTATTTTACAGTAGGACAACAACAGGTGTTTATTTTTCTTCCTAGGTGCATTGTGTTGTAATCATTCGAAGGATAACCAGATGTGCCGTGATGTATGTGAACAGGTAAGCTTGCATAATAATTGTAGAGGCCAAATAGTTATGTAACTGTTTATAAAGTACAGATGTTTTAGAGAAATCTATTGGACATCAGCTTAACCCAATGACCAGATTTCATGTCACAAATAATAGTTGATGTGAACAAATCAACAAATCAAACAAACTGACATGTATCTACTGACCTGATAAACTGAGAAGGAGCACAATATCTCTTCTGTACGATTTTTACCAAAAATACATAACATGAATCATGAGGAAACAATTGGACAAACCCAAATTGAGGGATGTTCTTCAAAACAACAACCTGTACTCTTCAAAAATATCAGTGTTTTAAAAATGAAGAAAGGCAAAGAAACTATTCCAGACTAAAGGAGACTAAAGAAGCAAACTAGCTAAATACAACGTGTAATCCTGGATTGGATTGTGAAATGAAAAAAAAAAAATTGCTATAAGGATATTACTGAGATAAATTGGTTTAATTTTATGGACTGTGTATTAACTAATACATTGTATCAATACCATGATCCTGTATTTGTTCATTGTAGAGTGGTTGTGTATGACCGTGTTCTTAGGAGATACATGCTAGTATTCAAGAATGAATGATCATGATATCTGTAATGAATTATGTCTGGAAATGGTTCATCAAAGTAATAGTAAAATAGTATGTATATATAGAGAGAGTATTAAAGCAAATGTTAGAAGATGTTAATAACGGATGAATCTAGGTGAAGACTATGTGGATGTCCCTTGTACTAGTCTTGAAACTTTTCTGTAGGTTTGAATTTTTTTGGTTGAGCCTTTCTAGGCAAGTCCCACTGAGAAAATACCTGCTCATAAAGTCTTACCTTTATTTCATCATCTTGGTTTACGTAGTTCTAACCTTAGGGCTTGAGAAGTCATGGCCTCAGTCATCTTTTGGAGGAGTTTTCAAGTGATCACCTGGATTTTGTCACTTACTTCCTAAAACTGAAATAGCTACCTAATTGGGATTATAACTTCTCTCAAACAATACTATGGATTTAGAAAAATTTTGTAGGCCCCGGGTTTGATTCCCAGGGCCTCTTGGTGAAGGCAAGCCATCCCCTGGGGCACGGTGAGCTGTTACAGCAAGATGACTCTGCAGGGGCAGGCAAGCAGACACAGAAAAACACGAAAGCAAATGGACCCAGCGAGCACAAGCAGCAAGCAGCAGGGGATAAATAAATAAAAATAAATCTTAAAAAAAAAAAGATATGACAGTGACTGAGCTCCTCTAAGTAGCTACTAGAGAATTCAGCAACATGTCAAATCTCACTATTGCAAATTAAGTTTTCTGCAAATTTATTGTTAGAACAGTAGTTTTTAAAAGCAAAATTGGGGAAGCGGCTGTGGCTCAATCAGTAGGGCTCCCGTTTACCATATGGGAGGTCCTGGGTTCGGTTCCCGGGGCCTCCTGGTGAAGGCAAGCCTGCCCGCACGGCGTGGTTAGCTGACCCAGCGAGCACAAGCAGCAAGGGGAGGATAAATGAATAAATAAATAAAAATCTTTAAAAAAAAAAAAGCAAAACTGACCTTTTGATGGTATTACTGAAAGAAAGCTTTTAAAGGAGCTCTGCTGCTTTTAAAACACTGCTTTCTTGGCTTTTCAGCCTTGTTTCTACTTGCTTCTTTCCATGATTCCACAGGGGGAATGATTTTTAAGAGATGTCTTGTAGGCAAGGTCTAATTTCTTAAAATACGGAATATTAGAAATTCTATAACTTAGCAATATTGCATCAGTCAAGCAGATGTTACAGTTTTTAGCAATCTTAAATGAAAATGAATGTTTCAGAATTGACCACTTTAGAGAAGGCCCCAGACTTATGACTTACATATAAGAAAGAATTTATATGCAGATGAATAGATCAAATACTTATTTACAAAAACTTAAGAACCATTAAAGAAATAATTTGGGCATAAACAAAAGATTTACTGACCTCTTCTTTCATAACCAGTATTAATTTGGCATTGATAAGGATCCCAAAGAAGTAGAGAGTACTTGCTTCCTTCTGGGAAGTTAAAATCTTATTGGTGAGATAAAACCTGCATGGATAAAGCAGTTCTGTAACTCTCAAGGCAATGAATACCTGAATGCCAAGTTGAGAATACAGAGAGGTATAGAAATACTAGGGACAATAGGAGTTTCAGAGGTATGTACATCAACTGGAACAGAGAAGGCCTTTTGAGGCAGCATGACTTGATCTGATTTTTAAACATTAAAACTTTTAAACTTAAAAATAGGGAGACTATTTCAGGTGGGAAGAACAAATTGAGTAAAGTCTTAGAGTTGGGAATGAACATGGAGTGTTGAAAAACAGTGTGAGCTGAGCTCTCTGGAACAGAGATATGTGAGAAAGGGGTGAGCAAGGAGTAACTGGACTGTGGCCAAGCCTTAAGTGTCAGGATGAGCAGTTTGGACTTTCTTTTGAGCAGAGGAAGTTTTTGAGTGAGGAAGTGATACTGGTGTTTTCAGATAGGTATAGTGGCCTTGTATGGTACAGAGGGTTTGGGATGGGGAAATGAAATTGAAGGCTCTTTTGAGATGATAAATTCTCAGTAAGGTTATGGTTGTAGAATAGAAAGAAAAGTTTGCAAGGGATGCTATGGGGGAAGAATCTATAGAACTGGAAATAGTGTAACATGGTGGAAAAGGCAGGAACTTTAGATTTATAGTCAGACATACCTAGGACAATTCTTATTCTTGCTACTTAACTGTGTGATCTTGGATAAGTTATTTAACCTCCCTGAGACTAGTTTTCACATCTGAAAAGGGAGCGATGATAGCACCTGTATTAGTCAGCCAAACGGGTGCTGATGCAAAGTACCAGAAATCTGTTGGGTTTTATAAAGGGTATTTATTTGGGGTAGAAGCTTACAGTTACCAGGCCCTAAAGAGTCCAGCTCAAGGTACCATAAGAGGTATTTTCTCACCCAAAGTCTTTTGTCACATGTTGACACAAGATGGTAGGCGACGTCTGTGAGGGTTCAGCCTTCTCTTTCTCTTAAGGCTCCATGGTCCCAGCTTCTTCTGATCTCAGCTGTAGGCTGGCATAAGGCTCGTCTCTGTCCTGGGGCTTCTTTCTCTCCGGGCTCAGCTACAGCTGTAGGATATCAGGCTCATCTCTCTTTCCAAGGCCTTTGCTGTGTCTATCTATGTAGCTGTCTCTATTCCTCTGTGTTCTTCTCCTGTGTATTTACTTCTCTGTCTTTGATTGAGCATCTGTTTATATAGCCTACAAGGGGCGGGGGGTGCGTGTGGGGGGGTACGACTCAAACTGAGTCGCCCTAATGACATGGTCAAATAAAAGCCCTAATCTTGATTTAATAAAGTAAAAGTGAAACCTCTGTATTTAATACAATCTAATACACCCAGAGGAACAGACCAGTTTACAAACACAATCCAATATCTATTTTTGGAATTCATAAACAATACCAAGCTACCACAACACCTTATAGAATATTGAGGATTAAAAGAGAAAATGTATATAAAGTGCCTATTGCTGTACTTAAAGCATTGAAGGAGTTCAGTATATAATAACTATGATTATCAGTAATTTGTTGAATACTAATGTTGCCCCAATATAGAACATTCTTCTCTAAGTTCTTAACCAGTTGAGAAATAAGGCGATGGAACATAGCAGATAGGACCCAAAATACTACTTTTATTACTAATTACACAAATACTGAATGTGGTTTTTAGCTGCAGGCACACCCTAAACCAAAGAATTAGACTTACTTCTAGAAGAGGAGAGGTATGGGCTGGCTTACATGTGTTCACTTTCTCCTCTCAAATCAGTAGTTAAGTCAGTCAGTCATCCTGATCATGGAAGAGTGAGTGAGGAGTGCAGAGAGGCCAGAGCTGTTCAAAATAGTAGAATTCACTCCACATGGCAGGAAATACCAGGAGTGCGGTATCATTTTTTTCTCTTACCAATAGGGAATGAGGCAAGGGTGGAGTCCTGATGACATTTAGGTTTTGAGTTTAGGGTGAATAGTTGTACTATCCTTTATGGTAGTACCCTTTATTGTTGAGAAAAGGATTTGGATTGGAGAGAAGATGAATTTTATTCTGTAGTTGAATAATCAGTGAAAACCACAAAGTGTAGACATTTGGAGATTTGGAATTAAAATTTTTAGAATTGGAATTTAGATAAGTCAGAGCTGGTTTTCTATAATAGTAAAATAAAATAAAATAAGGGTAATAGTTTACAGTGAAATTTTCAATAGTGTCGGATGCCAAAGAAACATCAAGGAGTTTGAGTTCTGAGAAAAGGCCCTAAGTTTTAAAACAAAGACTGTCAATGGAGATGTTCTAGAGTAGGACTCCATTTGCATTGTTTATACTGAATCCCCCAGTGCCTAGAGAAGTGCCTAATTTTCAGAAAGCTCTCATTAAATATTTCTAGGTTGACTGGAGTGTTGGGTTTAAAAGTAACATTGCAATAACAGCACTGAAATATATATCTGAATATGATTAAAAGGGAAAATGTTAGATTTTATATATGGTACAGAATAAAAGTTTTTTAAAACAAATCCATGGAACTACACTATACAAACAGGGAACCCTAAGTTAAACCATGGACTTTAATTAATATTATAATTATAAAAATGTGCTATCAGCAATTGTAACAAATGTTCCACACCAATGCAAGGTGGTGGTGGTGGTGGTGGTGGGGTGGTATATGGGAATCCTGTATTTTATGCATAGTTATTCTGTAAACCCACAACTTCTCTAATAGTAAAATAAAATGGAAAAAAACCCTAAAACTAAAAAGTCACATTACAGGGAACTCTTTTTTTTTTTTAATTAAAAAAATTCGTAGTTTATTTTGTAATTGCAATAATTTCAGTAACTTTGAGCACCAACTACAATGCAATTCTGACTCTACTGGAGTTAGTTTAGATTCCATAGAATCAGACATCAGCCACAAGTTTGGTGGTTCCCAGCACCACCCTAACTTCTTAGCAACTGGCTACAAATTTGGGGATTCCCACCACCCTCTCAAGTTTGATAATTTGCTAGAATGACTCAGAGAACTCAGGAAAGTACTACACTTTCTATTATGGTTTATTACAGTGAAAAGGATATAAACAAGAAGAGACACATAAGGTGGGGTCTCAGAGGGTCTCAAACACAAAGCTTCTGTATCCTCTCCCAGTGAAGTCAGAGCATGTCACCCTCCTGGCACATCAGTGTTATCAATCATGGAAGCTTCTAGTGTCCAGAGTTTCAGTGGAGTTTCATTACATAGACATAACTGATGGACTTAATACCCACCTTGTTGAACTCATTCTCCAGCCCTTCTTCTTCTTCCTTCCCTTGAAGTCTGAGTGATTGGGCTGATGATGACTCAAGAGTCCCAACCCTTAGTCATCTCATTAGTGTAAACTATTCAGGTGTGGTCTGGGACCATGAATAATTTATGAATAACAAAAAATACTCCTATCACAGTAAATACTAAAGATTTAGAGGGTATCTCACAGGAACCAGAGACAGAGACCAGCCAAGGTCTTCATTATACAGTAGTATTTCAGACTTACAAAAAGGTATTCAGTTTCTATATACATCTTCTGTTTCCAACCATATTATAAAATCTTTGAATTTAGGAATTATGTCTTATTTGTCTTTGCCAGTACTCATGTCTCTGAAGTCCCTTGCTCATGGTAGCTGGTCAGTGAATGTTTGTGGATTGATTGGTAAAGAAACAGATGCAATGAAAGGAAAAAGTAGAATGTTAGTTGGAGAAGTCAGTGAGTGAATATGGAAAATGATTTTTTTTTTCAAGATGAGAGGTTTTTTTTTTTTACTTGTTTGAAGACAAAGGGAAACGAATTATCACAGAGGGAGGAGATAAGTGTGGATAAAACCTCCCAGGGGTCAGTATTATAAACTCTGTGATCTGAATATTTCTGCCTTGAATGGAATAGTCTTGGTTGTTAATTTTTTTGCCCTTAGATGACTTATATAACCATATTCTGGTTAAGCACTGATCTTTCTTTTTAGGTGTGATTGCCAGTTGTTTAGTAAGAAAAGTGACTGCTATGTTCAATTCTACCTTGAGCTAAATTTATTTTTACTTAATATTTCATTTAATTCTCACACTAAGCCCTTGAGAGGGAGGTAATGGTATTATTTGCATTTTTTAGGTGAGGAAACCGAGGTGTAGAAAAGTTTAAAAACTTGCCAAGGTCACCAAGCTAGTAAACCCAAATTTGTCTGCTTACAGAATCCATGTTCTTAGCCACCAGGCTATAACTACCTCCTGTAAGGCCAAGTTGCCCAGTGTTACTCAAAGAATTTTATTTCCAACTCTCAGTTCAGAGTTCTTTCCATTGTTCTAAACTGTCTTGATGATTTTTTTTAATTTTTTTTTTTTCTCTTTAAAAAATGTGTTGAAGGAAGAAGGAATGAGCGAAATCATAACCTTCCATTTCTGTGTTTCTGCAAGTCTTCCAATTCCATTACCAATATTATGTGCTTACTCTTTTTCTTTCTTTTTCTGTCTCTCGTGCTCATTCTTGTCTTTTATTGCTGTCTTTCTTTTTCCTTTTATTTTTCTTTTCTTTCACTCTTTTATCTTTTTATAATGGAAAATTTCTAACATATATAAAGGTAGAGAGAATAGTATAATAAACTTCCATTTTCAGTTTCAACATTATTAAGTCAAATTATGTTTCATATGTACTCCCATCTACTACCCCCTTCCCCCACAATTATATTGAGGTAAATTTATATTGAAGGAAATACCAGTTTCATATTATTTGATCCATAAATTTTCAGTTTAGGTTTGTATCTAAATTATAAGGACTCATTTTTTTAAAGACCATAACCACAATACCATTATCACTCATTTAAAACTGTAATATTCAAATATCCAGTCATGTTCAAATTTCTCTATTGTTTCATAAGATTTTTAGTTTAAATCAGAATTAAAGTGATATATATGCATTGCAATTGATTATATGTCTTTATCTTTTGATAATAGGTTATTCCTTATAATTTATTTGATCAAGAACTCTGTTCATTTATCCTATAGAATTTCTCACAGTCTAAAATTTGCTGTTTGCATACCTGTGGTGTCCATTAATTCATTCCTCTGTTCTCTGTATTTCCTAGTAATTGGCAGTTAGATCTATGAACAGAGCTATCAACTAGAACTTTGTCTGATGATGAAAATATTCAATACCTGTGCTAATATGGTAGCCAGTTAGATACATGTGTCTGTTTGAATGCTTGAAATGTGACTAAAGAGATCAAGCTTCTCAATTTTTAATTATATTTTATTTTAATTGATTTAAATTTAAATAAACACACGTGACTAGTGGCTACCTTATTAAATCCAGGGGGTTGATCAAATTCAGGTAAGGTTTTTTTTGTTTTGTTTGTTTGTTTCTTTTGGGAAGTCTTCCTCATAACTGGTATTATGTCTGGTTGTCTCTTTTTGTAATGTTAGCAGCCATTGTTTCTAATTACCTAAATGCATTAATTAACTAGGGGTGGCTCTTTTCAATTATTTAATTGTAGTTGTAGTTTTGGAGAAAAATGGGTATTAAATAAACTAACTGGAGATAAGTTCTCACTCATTGCCCTTAGCATTTATGGATTTTACAGTCTTAACTATTTGCTGGTAACCATGAAATTCTGTCTGATATATGTAATGATTTATAATTTACTGAGTTACCAAATTGTAATTACATTAATTAAAGTCCTATTTGGAAGTGAGCCGTTTTAGCCTGGTGAGTGAACCTTGTTAGCGCCTCAGCATCTATATTTAAAAAAATAAAAAGGCTTTGTCTCTCTTATGACATTTTATGGAGAAGTTATGTACCATAATGCTTTCCACAGATTTATTCTTCACCAATATCAAGGGTATGACACTCTATTTTTCATTGTGATCATTTGACTAAAAGCAATTTGTTGAACAGTTTAGAATAAATTTATAGTTTTTCTTCCTTCCCGGTTTTCTTCCTTGTCCTCTAACATTTTGGTAGCCTGCTTTTCTCCTTTTTTAGTCATTAGAAAAGTGTTTAGACCTATTATATTTGGGGTTTTTTGACTATTTGCCAAACTAACCTTTTAAGAAATGTTACCTCAGCTTAATTTGGATACTATCTAAAGGTTTTCTGTCCATAAAAGAAAGTAGGAAAATGTTTGGGATGACTGATAAATATAGAGGATAGTAAGTTTTACAAACTCTTCTAATTTCTTATGAGAAAAAAATACCACAAAAAATTTTTTTTTCCTTTGTCAAACAGATTTTCTCCTCAAAAAGTGAATCCCGGCTAAAACATCTGTTGCAGCGTGCCCCAGATTATTGCCCAGAAACAATGGTAGGTCTTATTTATCTGTGGACACTTCTGTGGAAATGAAGACAACTATTGAGTTACTTTTTAGAGTTAAGAAACATTTTAAATGTGATTGGAGTTTGTGGTCAAAGTAAAATGTTAGGTTTAATTGGGTAGTTTGAAAAGATCTTCACACAAATTGCTCGATAAAATACTGTTTTTCATCTTTTATTGTCTATGATATAGGTCTAAAAACAGTTTTAAATTTAAGTGTTTTCCAGGTTTTAAATTATATTATATGGTATTTTATCTGGAATGTGGAATTTTATTATTGTATTTTGACTAATTTTATGAAAACTGTAATAATCAGATCATATTTATTTTGAATTTGAAAAGTTGAATTTGGGGAGTAAGATAAAATATGTGACTTCTCATTATTCCTGTCGTCCCATTTTTCTTTAAACCATTGATATTTGCTTGCTTTCTGAACCATGTAAATTAAAATGGCTTTAGTACTTGGGCTTTCTCAGTGTTTAGGATACTCATGGGCCAAACTAAGAAAGCCTGAGCTTGCCTGAGAGAGCCTCTTCAGATATGGTGGTTTGCTTTATATAGGGGACAAAAAGCTGATGTTCAAATCATTCTGACTTACACATTTTCCTTTAGTCTCTCTATAGACACTTTTGTTTATGTGCTTGAAAACCGTGATTCCAAGAAGCATCCTTAGTAAGCAGGCTCTTACTAAGTGCTCTTAGAAGGGAAAGTGGGAAAAAGAGCAAGCAGTATTTTTGCATCTCAACTTTTTGGTTTCTTTCCTGACTAGTTGGATGATATGCACATAGTCCTGGAAGACTGACTGTATAGTAACAGCCACAGTCAAATTAGCTGTATATAATTTCTGTAGAAATTAATTGTCATATTTAAGAACTGGTTATCTACATAAAAGCCTTTTGGTGATTACAATTTTAGGTTGACATTTGGGGTTGTATGAATTCGTCTTTGCCAGGTAAGCAATGGAAGTGTAATATTTAGCACTTTATTTTTAAAAACTTATTTTGTGATTGCAAAGTCTGCATCATAGTTTCTGTAAAAACAAAGTGTACTCCCTGAGTTTCTATCCTCTCTTTCCCTTTGCCACCAAATTTTCAAATGTATCGTTTATTCTCAGTCCTTTTAACATTGTACCCTCATCCCCTCTTCTGTCAATCTACTGAAATTGCTCTTTTGAAAGATGACCAGTATTGCTTGGCTCCTAGATCTTATGGCTTTTTCTTTTATTCTTTTTTTTTTTTTTTAATGGCTTTTTCTTACTACATATTCTCTTTGACTTTCTTGCAACACTTTATATTATTGACCACTATTTCCTTATGACTCCACTTTGGCCTCATTACCTTGTTCTCTCCTCCTTACTCCTCTTACCCCTATAAGGACTATGGTTATTCCTGTGTGTCTCTCCATACTCACTCTTGTAATCTCATCCCTTCCCAGAACCATTAACAAATCACCTCTGGGAAGGTAACCCTTAAATTGAAATCATTGCTTCTGACTTCTGGACTTCTCTACTTAGATCTCTGCATCTAGGTGGCATCTGAAGTACAAACCTAAAATCAAACTCACCTTATAACTGCCCCTTCTGTGAATGACACTAGACTGGAAACCCTCAAGTTATCGTTTTGTTTTTTTTTTATTTAATTTATTTTATTTCTCCCTTCCCCCTTGTTTAAGCTCGCTGTCTGCTCTCCGTGTCTGTTCATTTTGTGCTCTCTGTGTCTGCTTGTCTTCTTTTTTTAGGAGTCACCGGGAACCGAACCTGGGACCTCCCATGTGGGAGGAAGGGACCCAATCACTTAAGCCACCTCCGCTCCCTGCTTGTTGTACCTCTCATTGTGTTTCCTTTTTGTGTCATCTCGTTGCATCATCTTGTCACGTCAGTTGGCTGTCTTGCTTGTCTTCTTTAGGAGGCACTGGGAACCAAACCTGGGACCTCCCATGTGGTAGGTGGGTACCCAACTGCTTGAGCCACATCCGATTACCTCAAGTTATCTTTGATTTCTTTTTCTTTCTACCGCCATTGATTTTCCCCTTGCAAAATCTTGTATCCTTCCTCTCTACTCCTAGTATTATTACACTCGGGTTAAAATATTGTATTAACCTTGTAACTGGTGTTTCAGCACATCATTTCTATCTTCCCCAATCCCTTCAAAAAGAACCCCCTTCTGCTTCCATCAGAATAAAGCCCAAACTCCCTAGAATGGCATGCAAGGTCTCCTAGAATTAAAGCTAATTTTCCAGCCCTGCTTAAAGACAGTGCCTTGAAAAAAGGAGTAGGTTTAATGTATGTCTTAATTCCAAGGGCCTGTCACACTATTTGAAGTTTTCATTTCAAGCAAATGGACTATTTCCTGGAATTTCCTGTCTCCGTATCTGTTTTCTTTGTTATCCCTCTACCTAGTGTCCTGGAATGATACATATGTACACACATTGTTCTGCCAAACTATAATGACAATAAGGGACTAAATTATATATTGTGTCCATCTCATAGCCCATATACTACCTACTAGAGTATCTTGTATATAGTAGTGGTTCAATAAATGTATCTTTTACATAGTAGGGGTCCAATGAATGTAAATTTAGTATTTTCTAAGAGGCCACCAGGTATGTGAAAACAGCAATATATTGCATTATGGTATAAAAGTTCACAGAGTTTATCACCTACATTTATCCCATTCAAAATTCTTTCTAATATGTGAGGCATTCTGAATAGCAAGCAACAAAGATTTAGAGAAAACCAGTGGGGCAAGATGGGAGCCTATTGCCCTTTGTACCCTTAAAACACATAGGAATGCAACAGCTTATATGCAGTATTTTGGATCAATTTTTACAAATTATATTTATATAAACTTTGGAATGATTTATAATTATTTTTTGACAGCTTTCTCTGTCTGTGGGCCTTTTGCTTTTTTGTGCATATTTTATTTTGTTTCTTAGAAGAATACTTCTATTTGTTATATCAAATCCTAGTTTCATTTGGAGAACCATGTTATCTGCTGCCTTGAAAATCCCTAACATTTTTCCAAATATAATAATAATCTAATTTAGTATAGATGTGGATCTGGATCTGCAGATCTGTGTATTTTATGGAAATAAATACATAAAGCATAAAGCATTTTTAAAGGTGGTAAGGAGGAATTTGCAACATCCCTATAAGTCTTTTTTCTCTCTCCTAATTTTATCCTAGGAGTTTCTTATTTACATTTATGATTCCAAAAGAGATCTGAAAAACACATTAGAATACTTTAAATAATTGTATCATCTTTTAGGTATCACAGTAACTTGGTTGGAGAAATCACTGCTGTGCATAGGAACCAGAATAGTACATAGTCACTTTGCTCTATCATCAAATGTATCTGTCAAAGCCAGGCCCAGCTCACAGATGTTCCTATCGGTTTATTAAGTATCCATTTTAAACAGAAGCATACGTTTTACTCTAGGTATTTAATATTTTGAGTACAATAATACTTGTAGATTGTTTTTGTTTGCTTTTTGGTTAAATTATTTTTTTTTTTTTTTTTTTTTTTTTTACCGGGAGGTCCCGGGGATCGAACCCGGGTCCCTCCATATGGGAGACGGACGCCCAACCAGTTGAGCCACATCCGACCCCCTTTTTGGTTAAATTAAATTAGGATCTTTGACTCTGATTCACGGTCTGAAGATGAGGAAGGCTTCTCCCTCACTTTCCTTACCCTGTATGTCTTTTGGTGGAAGCACTGTATACCCAAGAGTAAGAATGACCTAAATAGAGTTTAAGGTGGCCAGAAAAAAGAGAGGAGAAACAAAGGATCTGATGCTCATACTGTGAGGGATTCTGAGGAAACTGATGTGGCATTGGAAGTAAGGATGTAAGGGGAGGGGATTAATAATTTTGAGGCCCTTCTATCTGAGCTAGTTTTCCTATGGACACCTGCTTTGACTTTTAGTGGTATCTGTGAACCAATTTGGCATGTTATTTGTGTTTGTTGCTACTTATGACCAAAACGTTTGAACATTTGTTTTTAAGGTGTATTTAAGAAGTCTGACGGCTGGGTTGGCTTAGGCTGCTGTGAACTGGCTATTGCTTCAGAGTGTCGACAAACTTGCAAGCAGGTAACACTGGGTAATAAGGCGCTTAAATAGAGTGGAGTGCAGTTTGGATTTTAGCTGTGCATATGTCTTGAGCCTTGTCCACCTCACAGCTTTAGAAAGGTGACCAACAAAAGTTGCAAATTTAGCCTTTCTTGCATAGACCATTTCATTTTAGACTTGCTGCTTTTTCAGTTATGGCCTCTGCATGTAAGACCCTCAGCCTCTTTCATTCTTTCTTTATCTTTCTTTTCTTGTCTCTGCCACACAAATAAAGAATATTATAGGAATTGAGACCTTTTGTACTTTGCCTGTAGTCATGCTGAGTCAATGCTGAATGACTCCAAATGGTCCGTGTAAATTTAGGGTATGCCTGCACGAGAGTAGTTGACACAGGTGGCTTATTTTGTTTTTTTCTTCTCTACTTCATCATGGTTTTACCTTGAGCATATTCCTATATCCCTTCTCTGCTCCGAAGGTGAGTGCAACTCTTACAATGAGTTATGACTTCTTTTGCTTTGATACATGTCTGGTCTAATTCAGATTAGGTCACTTAGTTCTTTCTCACTGAGTATATTTGCATAGTGTTCCTCAGAGTACTGTGGGAAAACTAGCCTCCTGGCTCCTCATACCCCAGGCAGTGGGAGTAGACTTAACTGGAAAATTAGAAATGAGTATTTAGATGGAACTGAAATGAGATGGACTAGAAACCACAGCTGGAAAGCCTTCTTATATTCTTCTAGGAACTGGTCTCTGGACCAGGAGTATAGGTGACATGGTATCACTTTCACTTTCACACAGAACATTGTACTATATATTTCCTATATATCTTGAACAACACTCATAAGGCAGCACATAGCATAGCTATCTGCTGCACTCCTCCAAGCATTGAGATGAAGCTGAGTTGCAGAGGATTTGAACTGTAATGGGTCTAAAGCAGCTGCCTGCACATTCTGCTTATTGCCCTCTCCATCCTCAGTTACTAGGACCTACGTGATAGAACAAAAGGCAATGAATGGAATAAGGGCCCAGAGGCCCATGTCTCTGGAACTACATCGCTAAATGACAACTGATGTCATATGGCCACCTCTCAGCAGATTAGTTTTGGCTTGTTTTGTACAAAAAGTACATACTTAAATGTGATAACTTGCTGTTTCTCATCTGCAGAGGGGATAATATCTTCTTCATAAACTTGATAAGAGAATTACATGAAAATAATTTTTGTTAATTGCCTGGGATAGTACTCTTTCCTTTTTTAGTTCCTCTCCCCATTACATTTTTCTGAATAAGTTCAGTATGAAAACTTAGAATATGAATGATTAAAGACAAAGCACAATATAAGTACCCTGGCAGAGCTTCACAAGAAAATTTGCTACAGACTTGGATTCAGCTTAAAAAAGAAAAAGAAGCCCTCTGATTTACATCTTCTTCAAAGCTGTGTTGTTTTTGAAATAACAAAAACACTGTGTTATTATGTGAGATTAAAGCCATAAAAGTTAACATGAAGCTCTAGAATATTGAGTAGGTCCTGGGGGTGAGTTTGTTTTAAAGAAATTGCATGAAGTCTGTTTGTTATATTTTATAAACTTTTAAATATTTCATAGTAATATTTTCTTTGACGAAATAAAGAATATTGTACCAGCAATTAACATATACTTACAGTAATTTTTGTTCTTTTTTGACCTGTGCTGAATAGATGTGTAATAAATTAATGGAGAAATTTGTTGGCTTTTAGGCATCTTCAAAGAATGATATTTCCAAAGTTTGCAGAAAAGAATATGAGGTATGCATTTTATTAAACCAGTTTGGATAGACTCTTCAAATGTTATCAGAATTGATAAAGTCACTTAAATTTTAAAAATGAATTCATTTTTACACAAGTTGCCTTTTACCTTATAAAAAAAATTTAGCCCTAACAAAACTGTCATTTACTTTATTTTGAAATATTATCACTTTAATTGATTTTTGTTGAAATTAAGCATTAATTTTAAAGAAATGCCTAAATCTCATATGGAGAGGATTTAACTTAAAATGTTTTCATAACTAACAACTTGGTTGGTACCCAAGGTTGTAAGATAAAGTTTTTCTTAGGTTTCATATCCTCTTTTGCCACCCTTTCCTACTCCTTGTCCCATCCAGATGTTCATTTTTATAAACTGCCTCTCTTGGAAAAAAGTAATCAAAGAAACAAATCATGCTTCCAGAATGATTAGCTTCAAATTTTCCTGGTGTATTGCATTTGGAAAAAAATGCTGAATTACAAAGGCTTGTTAAATCTGAAGGGCTCTTTTCTCCTAATGGTGAGATTTCAGGCACTGTGGGATCTAGGTGGGGAAAATATTAATATAGGGCAAGGTCAAAGGAGATATTTTTTACCATGGAAAATACTTGCAGAAGATTGTCCCTAATGTGAAAAAGCTCATCACTGGGACTACTTTATTTAAGGAACTCCATTATTAAATGGGGCAATATTATTTTTTTCATAGTATAAGGCCATGTAATTAAGGATACTTAAGGGCATATGCCTCATTCATCATTATTAAATATAAACATTGGCATTCCTAATCTTCCTAATCTGTGTTCTCTTCAAGAAGAAAGATAGCACTCTCTTAACTGCTTCTAGATTATACTCTGAATTTTTTTCCTTTCCCAAAGCCTGTAATTATATTTCTTGATTAACATTTTTAAACTAGAGAGTCTTATTTATCTTTTGTCCTTTTGTACTGTTTGCTAAGTTATATCTGTTCCTCTGAAAACAAATTTTCAAATTAACTGCAATTCTTTTCTGTTCTTGTTGAAAGGAACCTTGTTACAAATAAGTAAAAGATCTCTCTTTTTTTCTTTTCCCTCTACCTTTGAAATGACCAGTTTTAGTTTCTCTTGAACAGAGTGGCTAACTGATAATTCCTTCTTTTCTCCCACATGATGTCTGATACTGTCCATCTCCTGTAGCCTGTCCTCCATTACTTTAGTGTGCTTCTTTCTCTTGTCTGGATTTCCGCATTGCCCTAGGAAGTCTGCCAGTATGTGTTGATGAAGGACGGGACAGGAAAGGTAAGAGAGACAAACACTGTCCTATGATAGAAACACTAAGAGTAGTTTACTTTTCCCGGTCTGTCCTCCCTTATTTGGTTTAAGATTAAGCAACCATATTCCAAATATCTACATACCATGAGGGTTCTTTTATTTTTATATTAAAAACTGACCCCACAAATTACTTAAGATAATTCAAGACTCAGTTTGATTTCCTCTGTTATTAGCAATGAAAAGAGATGCAAGAACACTTTAATGTAGAGAGAGGATTCTACATTTTAAACCCCCAGTATGAGTCACTGTCATGTTTACTGAAGTCTAGTATAGAAATAATGGCTATTTGTTAGAAGGTGAATTGGGTAAGTTTGGTGTGATGCAACCTATTTTAACTGGTTTGATAGAATAATGAGAATAATTTGGAGAATAGCATGAGAATAATTTGGAGAACTAGACTTCCAGCATTTTTTCTTTCACACTGGAGGAGTAGTCCCTGGGTTGAACATCTAGGTGTGTAAGCCATTCGTTTAGGCTTACAATTTATTATTTAATGAATTTTTAAGTATTTAATGCCATTTAAGATTCTGCTTTGTTCTAGCCAAACTAAGATAAACCAGGTAAATATAAATCATTGTTGCATCTTATTTTCTAGAGTTTGGTTTCTTAAGCAGATCAATAAATATTTATTAAATACTTAGAGGCACTTTTATATATTAGAGCACACACTTTGGAGTCAGACCTAAGCTAGAATTCTGATTAAGCCATTTAAAGCTTAGCTTCAAATACTAAAGAATTGTATTTAATGGAGTCAAGATAATTAAAACATATTCTGCACACATAAGGGCTCAGAAATCAGAAAGCAGAGAGAGCATGTTGGGAGTTACCAGGGAAAACTTTGCAAAAAGAAAGAGACCTGAAAATATTGGTAAGATTTGGGTAAGAAGACTATGGATCATAGACATGTTACCAGAAATGCACATGGTTTATACAGGGGGCAAAGAGAAGACAGGCCTATTTTGGGCTGAGAATCTGCTTGGCTTGGCAAAGTAGGACCAGATCTGAGAAAGATTACATTTTAAGGCTCAGCTTAATATTAAATAGAGGGAGATGATAAAGTTTCTGTAATAGGAGATTAACATAACAAACAACAAATTGAATATTTTAGAAAGCTTAAATTCTTAGTTATTTACAAGCTAGTTTTAGCTACCCAAAGCCCTTTTACTTGGTAAATAGAGGTAAGGCCTGAACTAGGATAACAACAACAGAGTTGAGTATTCAAGAATAAATCAGAAGTATCAGTGGTACATAGGTGCTCATTATATTCTTTTTAGTGCTTTTATGAATATGTGAAATATTTTATAATAAAAGTTGCTAGTTATATAAAAAGAAGGATAAATCAAAATAAATAAGGCAGAATCCATCAACAGGATTTATTATGATGGATTGAATATAGGGAATGATGTTCAGGATTTTATAAAAAAAGGAAGATACTGTTTAAAATTTTTCTTTCAGGCAGTAGGGCAGACTTTGTACCTACACCAACCCTGCTGATAAAACCAATTTAAAATGCTGGGTTAATTTGCTGAAAAGAATATAAAGAATTCTCTGGCCAAAAACTAAGTGAAGGCAAGAGTCCAGAGAATTAAGCAGAACATGGGAAAAGGCATTAGCTTTGAGGGCATTTGCTGAATCACTATTCATAGGTTTGTATCTTTCTCCAAAGTCAGGAGAGAAATCCTAGGTCCTAATGGAAGGTAGAAAATCTAATTAAAGTCCCTCCTTTTCCTACCAATAAATTTGAGATCCCAATGATACTATACCCTCAGTATTAGGGAGATCAAGAAATAAACTCATCACCTCCCTCTCCAGGGGACTGCAAAAAAAAATTGCTTCTTTCAGATCTTAATGTTGTTTCCAAGGAGAATTCATAACTTTAAGCTGGTCTTCACTTGAGTTTGCAGCCCAAATTCATCCTGAGTGAGTATTCACCTCAAGGTGAGAATTTATTTGCAGTAGCTCTGAAATGATAGTGGCTCTCAGGTACCTGAGGAAGATACACATATCTTGCTACATATATCTTCTCTGGAGGAACCAACTTTCATTCCAGGCCTCTCAGGATTTTCACAGATGAAGTTCTAAGGAAAATAAGCAGCTACCAGTAAAGAAATGAGAAAACTCACCAGAAAACAAAGTTCATCAAACAACAGCCAGCAGAAATAATGGTGAACAGAATCAAATCTGAAAATGCTCCAGATATTGAAATCATCAGATGCAGAGTATAAAATATTTAATATGTTTAAGAAATAAAATAAATCTTGAAAATATGAATAAAAAGCAAGTATATTTGAAAAAGAACCAAAGAGAATTTAAAGAAAAGTATAATAATTGAAATAAAAACACGATGAATGGGTGTTATAGCAGATTAGATACTGTGAAAAGAGTTAGCAAACTGGAAGAGAGAAATGAAGAAATGTATGGAAAATTATATGGAAAAGTAGCACAGAGGGACATGAGGCTGAAAGAGAGTTATGAGATATGGAGGATAAACTAAGAGTCTTCTAATTGGAGTACTAGAAGAAGAAAAAAGTATGGGGCTGAGGCAGTTTTTTAAGAAGCCCAACAAGTTCCCAGCAGGAAAAAAAATCCACATGTTATAGATATATCATAGCCAAAGATCTAAAAGCAGTCAGAAAAAAGATACTACCTTCAAAGGAGTAACCATTAGATCAGCAATTGATTTCTCAATAGCAACAGAGGAAGCCAGAAGCCAGTAGAATATTATCTAAACTGTACTGAAAGAAAATAATTATCAGCCTAGAATTCTATACCCAGCAAAAATATTTTTCAAGAAAAGGGACAAATTTAAAATATTTCCAGACAACAAAAACAGAATTGCTATTACTAGACCCTTTTTAGAGGTTCTTCTCTAAAGGAAGTTCTAAAAGATCTGCTTCTGTCAGAAAGTCATTTGAGATGCAAAAGGGAATAATGAAAAAAATAGAATGTTAGATACATTAGAACACACAGATTGTATAAAACAATAACGTTTTATTGGGTTAAAAAAAGGTAGAATTAAAATATACAGGGAAGCGGCTGTGGCTCAATCAGTAGGGCTCCCGTTTACCATATGGGAGGCCCCGGGTTCGGTTCCCAGGGCCTCCTGGTGAAGGCAAGCCCGCCCGCACGGCGTGGTTAGCTGACCCAGCGAGCACAAGCAGCAAGGGGGGGATAAATGAATAAATAAATAAAATCTTAAAAAATATATATATATATACAGCAACCATAGCATATCTTTTGGGAGAGGAGTTTAAAATAGTCTAAGGTTTAAAAATAAAAGGAAATTGTTTGAAACATATTGAGTGTTAGGTCTTTTTAAATCTAAAGACCCATATCACAGAGGTGATTAGATATACAGTACCGAAGGTGAGGAGAGAAATGCCCAAAATCAACCTTGAAAAGACCCTTAGACCTTGAGACTGAATGAAAGTTCAATGAAGGACAAAGTGTAGAGATAAAGAGTAGAGAGCTGAGTTTTGAAAATTGCTTTCTCAGAAATTTGGAAGAGGAGCCAGGTACTGGTGAAATTTCAGTAGGAGGACCCCTATCTGTGTTCAAAATGGAAGGAGATGTTCCAAGAAAAAGAGAACTTCCTGTCGCTGGAAATGTTCAAGCAAAGGCTAACTGGATTCACATATTGTGGAGGGGATTTCTTCATCAGGCAGGAGATTTGATTGATGAATCCTTCCAACTACAATTGTTTTATTCTGGCCTGTACTTGAGAAAGGGAACTTTCTTCAGTTCTTAAAAGTACTTCTTTCAGAATCAACACTTGTTTGGTTGAGGGTCACCAAGCCCTGGTCTCTAGAGCTCCAAAATCAGCAAGTGGTTTGGTAACTCCTACATGGTCATGTCAAGTATATTCTATGCTCATTTCTAGTTTCTATATGCATTTTACTAGGCTCGGTCCTTGGCCAACCTAGAAGTACTGATCATGCTAGATGGGGTTCATGAATGTATAATGTTAGAACTAGGGATGATATTCAGAATAGTCAACAGCTGGAACAACAGAAGCATCAACAATCTGAATAGATGCTGGCTGTAAACTCTTCATTTGTACAGCCCATACCAGTGCACATTGGCTGACTAAACTAAAAACTAACTCATGAAGTTCTAAGGAAAATAAGCAGCTTGCAGTAAAGAAATGAGAAAATTTACCAAAATGTTGACTGTGGAACATTTTCTTCTAGTTACCAAAATGGTGTTCTGTTTTGTTTTTTTAAATGATTGTCTATAGTAATTTTCCTTCTTGAATGTCAGAATAAGTATCATTGAGGCTTGTGAATTTTTGGAGAACTGGCAGTGGCTATAAAGCAGGGGTTCTTAACTTTTTTTGTTCCACGGACCACTTTGCCAGTCAGGTGAAAACCCCAGACCCCTTACCAAGTCCACACTATACTATGTATTACTTAATAAATATATCATACCTGCACCAACACGTCCCCACAAGAATAATGGTTTTTTTCCATTTCCATTCAAGCTGGTGGACCCCTTGTTAAGAACCCCTGCTGTAAAGTGATGAGAGAAATTTTAATTTGGGCTTGATAAATCCATTTCATACCTTTAAGGCCAGACCTTACCTGCCATTCTCATAACATTATGGCCATAAATACCTTTCCATTTGTCACATGAGCCACTAAATTACAGTGCTACAAATTTGTCATCAGACTTTTACATTTTTACTTGTTTCTTCTTTCTTTCACAAATCTTTCTCTAGGCTTTCCTTTATATTCTTTTCAGAAATGTTATTCTCATGTCCCTCCTTCATTTGCTAGCTTTCTTCAGTCCTGTTATTTGATGCCATTTCATTAAGGAAGGTGAGAAATTATGAAAGAAAGTCAGTAGGAGATATTTTTGTGAGGACTTTTTTTTTTTTTTTTTTTTTTTTTAACTTAAGGCAGTTAAGTTTTAAAGTAAACAGTTGTTAACACTCAACTAAAATGGGGTTTTGGTTTTGTGAGAATGCTAAGATAAAAATAAAACTCTGGATATTAAAAAGAGGCCTAAAGAACCACAGAAACAAAAATGGTCAGCTTTGAGTCCCAGGCACAATTACTATCAGCACCATCTTGTCAACACACAGCTAAGTGAATTAAATTTTGTTTATTTTTTTAATATTCACATGGTCCAAAATTCAAAGTGGTATACCATCAAATGTCTCTTTCCCACCCCTTATACCCCAGACACTCAGTTCTAAAGTTACCAGAGTTATTTTTGTATATTAAGAGTACAAATGTATAGATAGTCTCCCTCTCCTCCCTGTACACAAATGCTAACTTATATTCTTTGTTCTGCCCCTGGGTGACAGGTTTTTGTGCATATTTATGTATGTTACCCAGGCTGTACAGTGTATCCTCAGGGAATGTCAAAATAAAAAGTTCTGCTTTAAAGATATTTATTTATTGATTTTATTTTGTTTTGTTTTCTTTCAAGTTAACCTTGATTCTAAATTTACTACCAGAAGCATAAAGAAAAAGTAGTGAAAAAAGTAGCCTAATTTAGAGATAAGAGGGGAGGGGTGTTAGGACCAACAGGATTCTCTGGACAACTAGTGGACTTCTAAGCTGCCATGTGATTGGATCTGTGCTGCACTGGTTCTAACAGAGGAGACCATCTTGTATGGCAGACAACCTAGGCTGTAGACAGCTGTATTGTGCCTTACTCAGGAAGCTTCTGGGGTTTTTAGCCAAAAGAATCATATGATGCTTGGCCCCAGTGAAGCCTTCAGAACCTAAACGTAAAACTTTTTGTTAAGATTCTAAGGAAACTTAGAGAAGTTCAAGATAAAGTAAATAGAAGACTGGGAAGCTTTGTAAATGGCAAAATGCTATACAGGTGTGCTGTATCAGAATAGGTTTGAGCCGTTACCTGCAGCTGATGAGCTCCAAAAAGAGCGAAACCTACTAGGTCCTGCAGTACTGGCTTAAGACTGTATTAAACCTTGATTATGTTCCCCTTGTATGTCGTTTTGCTTTGTTATATTTTGTATTGTGCTTTGAGGAGGGGTGTGACTCCCATTTAATCTCCTTGCTGCTGCTGTATTTTCTCTCCAGTCCTTTCTGTTTAGAGATCACCTGAATGATCACCCCAAAAGGGAAATCTGATCAGGTCACATTCTTTAGTGATCAAGTTTTTCCCCCAAACAATCTTATCTACTCCCATAGCTTTAATTGTACCAATGTGATTACAACTCCAGAATCTAACCTCTTTTTCTGAGCTCCAGACTCACTACTGGTCCTGGATATTTTTGATGTTTCACTAGCATTTTTTTGTTTTTGTTTTCTTTCTTCCTTTCTTCCTTTCTTCCTTTCTTCCTTTCTTTCTTTTTTCTCACTAGCATTTTGAATCAAACAAACTAGATTGTTACTTTCCCTACCCTCCTTTCCTCCGCCCCACCCTTACACCCCTGTGCACCCTCACCCCACTCCCATCCCCAAGTAAAAATGTACCATTTGGGGGTCGGAGGTGGCTCAACTGGTTGGGCGTCCGTCTCCCATATGGAGGGACCCGGGTTCGATCCCCGGGACCTCCCGGTAAAAATTAAAAAATAATAATAATAAAAATAAAAAATGTACCATTTTTTGTATTTTCTTTGCTTGATTGTAACAGTATGTACTCCCAGACATATAAACAAAAAGCGTAAGAGATACTGTTTGCTTTTTCCTCTTCCTCACTACCTCCCACAGATAACTGGCTACCAAGTCCTAAAGATTTTGCCTCCTATATATGTCTTACATCAGTCTGCTTTCTAGATCCTCAGTTACTGCCTTAGCTCAGGCCCTTATACCACTTTTCTGGACTATTGGAATAGCTGTCCAACTAGTTTTCCTGTCTTTAATTTCTCCTCTCAACTACTTACCCACACTTTGCTCAGAGTGATCTCTTTAAAGGCCAGATCTAATCAGATCAATCCCTTCTTTAAAACCCTTCAGTGGCTCCCCTATAAGATGCAGTTCATGTTCTTCAACCTAGTATACCAAGCTTTCTTCAATCTGGCCTCTGACTCTTCCCTCCTTCAAATACTTCAATATCATGCTACTTGTAACTTCCCATGTCATTTTATTTGTTGGTTGAATTTGAACAAGTGTTTGGTTCTACCTGGAATTCCCTTTTCCTGAATCTGTTCTATCACACTCCCCATCTAGTATGCTGGAACCTGTTCCTACCAGCTAGGGAGAATTGATTGTTAAATAGGAATCTTGCAAGCTATGTTGTAACTTGAAATCAATTACGGTAGGAATTTTTTTTTTTTTTTTTTTAAGATTTATTTATTTTTATTTATTTCTCTCTCCCCCCGGCCCCCCCCCATTGTTTTACGCTCGCTGTCTGCTTGTCTTCTTTTTAGAAGGCACCGGGAACCAAACCTGGGGCCTCCCATTTGGGAAGACGGTGCCCAATCACTTGAGCCCACAGTGGGAATATTTACACTATGAACATGAGCAGATCTACAAATTAGGGCCCCCTCCCTCCAAAAACTGGTCCCAACTCATTATTAAATTTATCCAACTGGCAATTTTTGCCTCAAACTCTGGCTTAGGTGGTACCTCTTTGAAACCTTTCCTGCCCATCCTTCTTCCCTCCACATACATAAAATTGATTGCTACCTCTAAACCCTTACATCTTTACATGCTTTATTATAGCACTTTTCACCCTATAATGTAATTATTTATTTACATACATCTTTTTAATACTAAACTCTGAATTACTGAAGGGCAGAGTCCAAGTTGCAATTGTCTTTGTCATTCATTCATTCACACAGCATTCATTGAATTGACACACACTAAAGTGATACACTTAATATATACCAGGCATTATTCTCAGGGTATAAAGATGTCTGCAAGAAGCTCATAGTCTAGTCCATGAGAAGAGAGAAATTAAAATAGTCCATTATAATACAGTTGAGACAAGTGCAGTGCCAGAAGTCTATACATGACACTGTAGGTACTTGGAGGAAAAAAAAAAACATGCCTAGGGTAATGGGGAAGTCTTCACAGAACAGGTAAGACTAAAAGAATGAGCAAGAATTTATTACCTATGGGTAGGTGCTAAAGTCAGTAGTTTTATGGAATTTTGTTATAGAAATTTTTTCCACTCTGGGAAGCTGAATTATGCAATGTCTTTTGTCTCAAAGCAAATAGTTTTATGTAGAAACCTTGAGTAAATGTCTTTGAATTAGGCATTCTTCAAATGAGTAGAGAATGTACTATTCATTTATTCAGCAAATACTTGAGTACTGTATCAGCTATCGATTGCCACAGTAATGTTGTGTAGCAAACTATCCTAAAACTCTATAGCCTAAATCAATAACTTTTTGCTCCTGAATCCATGGTTCAGCTGGGCATTTCTGATCTGGGCTGGGCTTAGCTGATTCCGATTAGGCTCACTCATGAATCTGTAATCAGCTGGCAGGTCAGCTGGGGGCTGTTGGTTTAGGATGCCCTTGGCTAAGTCAGCTTAGCACTCCTTTACATGTTTCTCCCATTTCTCTAGCAGGCTAGCCAGGCATGTTCCCATGGTGGTGACAGGGGTCCAAGAGAGTAAGCAGAAACTTGTGGGTATATATTCAGGTCTCTGCTTGCTTCAAGCTTGCTCCTGTCCAATTAGCCAAGCAAGTTACATGGTGAAGTCCAGTGTTGGTGTGAGAAAAAATTACCCAAGGGCATAGATACAGAGAGATGTGAAAAATTGGGGCCATTACTGTGGTCGATCTTCTACAAGCACATACTCCGTGCCAGGCTCTGTTCTAGACCCACATTACTCTGTAGGGGTTACTTGCCAGTAAATTTGCTTCGAGCTCATTGGATGTTCGTGGTAATAATAAACAAACTCCTCTGAGCAGGCTAGACCTATTAATCTTATAACAATTTTGTGTTTTCATTTTCATCCAACTATTTGAAACGATATTTATCATTTGGGAAGCTGAAGAAATTGAAAGGTCACTTGTTTAGTGATACCCATGTCATGATATTAATCTCCTTTAAATATTCTAGTCACTTATATTTTTTGCCAGCCATGGTCTCCACAACAAGGAAAAAACACCTTGTAGATGTTTAAGTTATTTAACCTTTCCATCTTAGCATTTGATAAGCTGGATTCCTTGTATGAAATGCAAAACAGAGAAATTTAAATCCATTTGTGAAATGCAAGCATTTTTATTTATTGAGGCGTTAGGAACAGAGTAGCCCCCTTGCTTTCAACTCATTGCCTTGGGAATAGAAAGCATTAAATAACAGTTCATAAAATGTGCTCCTTTTGGTCTTTGTCCAGAAGTGACTAAAATGTCCAAAATTCATGCCTCTATTTTTAACAGGATTCTTATGATCAGTGTAGTTTTCATTGTTCTCATCATTGGTAAGAATAGGAGAGGAAGTTGAAGTGGCCAGTAGTTTAAAGGCAGTGGAAAGAAAATTGAGGCAGGTGAAGAAATGTTAGAAAGGGGTCACTGAAGGGGAAAAGTGGGTTGTTGGGGCAGAAAGTAAATCTGCAGAGCTGACTTTCAGGCTAGGGGTTTGGATCAGCAAAGTCCATGTTCCATGTGTGCCTAAATAGCTCTTTCCCCTAAAAGGAAGGTTAGTGTGGCTTTAAAGATCACAGAGGGTATCCTCAATGTTGATTTCACAATATTTCTTAGTTTTTCTGCCAGGTTTGCCCATAGGATACTTGCTCCCAACACTAGATGGAAGGGTGTGTTGTAGTTCTGTAAACAAAATTGGTTAACGAAAGCAGCTACCTGAGGAATGATTTCAGGATCAAATGTTTTTTAAGGAAAATAAAATTAACCTAAAGAAAAAAAAATTTTTTTCCCACAATTTGAAGTGCTGATTTTAAACATAGGAGAGTGTCTTTTCAAACATTACTCTTTGGACATCATTTTAACCTTGTATTGGCTGCTTTCAGAAAAATAATTCAAACTATTTTTACAGCATACTATCATGGAAAGAGCACTAGTGGAGCAGTCTGGGTTCTAGCCTTGCCTCTGCCCTTTATTCACTCTGTACGTCTGTCTCCAGCTGGATGGTGAGGGCTTTGGGATTAGAAATCTCTTGGGGCCCTGTCAACTTCAATACGCTGATGTGTTCTTTGGGTTTCTGAGGTTGTGGTAGATCCTAGCACTGTGATTTTGATCTATTTTAAAGATAAGTAGAGTGAGAGAGGTGTTGTCCATTTAGGAGGCATATTGGATATGGGATTGGTAAGCAGAAGGTTAAAAGAGGTTCCATACAATTTGAATGTAAACCCAATTACCTTCTGCTTTTGCTACCAGATGACAGTCAGAAGTTTGAAGGTCTTGAGAGATGACTTTACCTAAGACCACAAGATTGACTGTCTTAAGAATAAAGAAATATATATTAGTGCTGTGATTCATTATGTGTGTGTGTATCTTAAGCCCTATCAAATAAACTAATCAGTAGTACTTTAATCAGTGAAAGGGGGGGGCGTTGCCAATAGTAACGGTAGGAATCTTTCATCAAAGAGGGGGGATATATCAGAGTCTATGAAATTATTATGGGTGTAAACTAAGCAGCAGAGAATTGATTGACCAGTATACTAATATGAAGGACCATTCTTTTCTACCTTAAAAGGATAACAGATAAGACAGAGATGTAAAAATGGTATTTATTAACACTAGAGGTGCTGCCATGTGAAAACACAAACGTTTTAAGGTCAAAAAAGTAGGGTCAATCCATGTGTGAAGGTCTATCAGTGAACATTAAGAGAAATGAGAGATGCTTGGAGAACATCTCTGAACTTCGGATGTGCATCAAGAGAGTAGCTGTGCCCTTCTCCTTTTAATCAGGAGTTGGCAAACTTTCTCTAAAGGGCTAAATAGTATATATTTTAGCCTTTCAGGCCATATGGTCTCTGTCTACTCAATTCTGCCATTTTAGTGTGAAAGTGGCCATATATAATAGCTGAACAAATGGATGTGGCTGTGTTTCAATAAAACTATAAAAACAGGCTGTGGGCAAGATTTTGCCTGTATGCCGTAGTTTGCCAACCTCTGTTTGTGAATGAAAGCTAGGGTTAAATAAGTATTTTCCCTTTCTAGGCCTCAGCCTCTGCCTTCTGTCAAATAAGGAAGTTGAATTAGATGATCTCTCACCTTTCTCAGGTTTTGTGTCTCTTAGTACCTCTCTCAGAAGCTAAGTGACGCACAAGGCCGACCAGAGTAGCTTTTCTTTTATTTGTAAGGTCAAATGTCAAAAATCCAACTTGAACAAATTTTTAAGTCTCTAGAACAGGGTTTCTCAACCTTGATACTGTTGACATTTTGCCTGGATAAACCTTTGTTGTGGAAGACTGTCCTATGCATTGTAGGATATTTAGCAGCACCCCTGGCCTCTACCCACTAGATGCCAGTAGTAACCTCCTCCCCAGTATGACAACCAAAAATGTCTCCAGACATTGCCAAATCACCCTGATTGAGAACCCCTGTTCTAGAGACTTGAATAGTAACTAGAAGAATACCAAAAATGGAAATCAGTTCGTGTAACCCAGGATGGCCACCAAGGTAACAAAAACATTTCTTTAAGGGAAGCGGCTGTGGCTCAATCAGTGGGGCTCCCATTTACCATGTGGGAGGCCCCAGGTTCAGTTCCCAGGGCCTCCTGGTGAGGGCAGGCCCGCCTGCGCGGCGTGGTTGGCTGGCCCAGCGAGCACAGGCAGCAAGGGGGAGATAAATGAATAAATAAAATCTTAAAAAAAAAAAAAAACATTTCTTTAAGTACAAGGTCAAAAAAGCCCAAACCAAAAGGAACAGCAGTTTATTAGAAAAAGAACAATGACAATTGTATTTACCCAAAGTAGATTGCTTCTTAATGTTGATTTAGACCATTTTATGGAAATTGTTCCCGAGACCAGTGAACCCAAATAGAGGGTCAACTATAATGGGTAGCTGAAAGGTCAAAATAAAACATGGAAGCATGGATGAAGAAAAATATAAAAAGTCAGCAAGATCATTATTAAAGAACACAAAGAACATATACTTTTTTGCTGCTTTATATTGCTTGATGAGACCTCCAGAAGAAATAGAATTCATACTGGGTGAATTCATTAGGTCTTATCTATGAGGCTTGGTATTTTCTGTTTTATTTTGTTTTGCTTTAAATGGAGAGGTCAAGTGTGGCTTATTCCTACAATGGAATATTATTTGGTGGAGAAAATAAATGCAGTACAGCCTGACACAATTACATAGATGGATCTTTGAAGCTAGGTTTTAAATGTAGATAAGGCTGATCCTAACAAGTCTAGATCACATACTCTGCTTATGATTCAGCTACAATTAAAAGCCATTTTTCATCTCTGTTTAACAATAAGGATGCTCTTGTTTTCCATTCACCTTTTATTTATGTCCATATTACTTAAGAATTCATTCTCTTTAGTTGTGATATTATAATTTTTTTTTTTTTTTTTTTTTAAGTGGGTACTGGGGATTGAACCTGGGACTTCAGACATGCAAAGCAGGCTCTCAATTACTGAGCCACACCCATTCCACAGCAAGTGATATTAATCGTAGATAATAAGCCCTGAATATTTAAATGGCTCTGTAGAAGGAGTTTTTTGTTTATGTCTTGTTTTGCGTCTTGTTTTCTCTTATTTTCTTTACAATGACTTTAAGATAGTGTGGTGTTTTTTAAACAGTGATTTAAGAGCTCTGGAAACACAGATTTTTGTCTCAGGCTTTGCCTTTCACTTGCTCTGCGACCTAGGGAAGGGTTCTTTCCCCTGCTGAGGACATGTTTTTTCTTGTCTGAAATGGCCAGGCAAAGTCCCTAACCCTGGTCCCAAGCTGGTTGGTTATATAAGACCATTTTTGAAGCCTTGTTTAAAATTCAGATTTCCGTGCTCATCCAGTGCATGGCCATATTTGAGAATAATTTGAGATGATCTCTAAGATCCTTTCAACTCCAAAATGCAGTGCTTATATGAAATATATATTTCCCTAAACATACCCTTCATTAGATTGTTTTCTGGGAGACTTTTAATATCCTGCAAGACATAACTGAAATCAATACATTGTAGCTTTCCCCTCTCTCTCCAACAGTGGGTACAGCTTTTACATATGCTTGGTTTGCTATGACGCGGTTTAGTTTCTGGTTTGGGGTGAAAATCCTGATCTCCAATATATATTAGAAGATGGCTCCTCTTTTTACCAGGATGTCGTGTCATACTTTGTTTTCAGCCTTGAATTTAGAGAAAAATAAAATAGTTTGATATCCTGATTTCCATATAACCATAAAATGGAATAAAATTAGAAAATCTGGTTGTTAATTTCTGTTTGTTTGTTTTTCTTTAATTTACAGAATGCTCTTTTCAGTTGCATTAACAGAAATGAAAGTAAGTATATTGTCAATGGTTATACAGTCCAAAAAGCAAAATCGTTTATAGAACATGATTAGCTATCTTAAATATTGCCAGGATCCTGGCGTTATAACTTAGGCTGTTAGGAAGCCATCTGAATGAATGTGCATAGTAAGATTCTGATAGGCTTTCCTTTGGGGTTAAGGTTCAGGCCATTCATGTATTACAACAATTCCCATGTCCTCACTGCAGATCTATAAAGCAGTTACTAGAGCTAGATATGCTAAAGGAAGATCATGCCCCACTTGAATAAACAGGATTACTTTCAGAAGTTAAGCATTATAATGTAGCATTTGCTGAGGGTTGACTCTCAGTTCATTCAGCAGACATTCATTGAGTGCTTGCTCTGTGCCCTGCAGATACAGTTCTGTGGGGAACACGGCTTGTATGCAAAGAACTCTAGCACCTGGTAAGAAATGGGATAGTGTCCCTGGTAAAGTGCTGAGGGAGTTCAGAGGAAGGAGGGATCATATTCTACAGGGGTGCTTAGAAGTGACTTCATGGAGTTGGTAGCTGAACTGGGCCTTGAAGGATGGATAAAGTATTACAGTAGAGAGTGGAGGAAGGGCATTCTGGGTGGAAGGAATAGTGAGAGCAGTTAGAGATGGGAAAACACATGTAAGGAACAAAGAGTTGTTTAGATCACTTTGGCAGTGGGAGATATCAAAGGATAGTAAGAAACATTAACTGTCTATACTTTATCTTCAACCCTTTTTAACCGGGGCTTAGTTCAGGATTTCCTGGATGGTTTCTGGCACCTAATCTTATGTCCTCCCACACTGGTGAGGAAGCCAGCCTGATGGGGGAGCTTAAGATAAGCATCCTTGTCCTATTCCCACTTGTCTCTTCTTCCTCAGCATTCCCCCACAACCATCCCGTTTTTCCTCATGAAGGTTTACAGTGATAAAGGTAGCCATTAAGAATTGTTCTTTGTGATGATGAAAGTAAATTCTTCACTAATGGGCACAGTAAGTTTGGTAGTAATTACAAGTCAAAAACTTAGGTGGCACAATAGGTATGACATAGTCTCCTGATACAGGAAATTGAGGCCTCTCCTGCATCACTTCAGTCCCAGTTTAGTTAATTCGTATATGATTTTCATTATCATTATTTCTGGAATTCACAGGATATCTCTGCTCATCGGTCTGTGGAATTCACCAGAAACTTGATTCTGGTTCTTCCATATCCATCTCTAGTAATTATCAAGGATTTCCTACCTGCCTTCCTCTTACCTTTTTCCAGCCATACCTTTACTCTGGCTCCCTTCAGCCTCCCACAGACCCTCGGCCCCTCCTCTAAGGATCTCTTGCTCTTCTCCATTATAAATTCCACATCCATACCCCTGGCTACTCATTCAGTTCTCCCCATGTACCTAAAATTGTCCTCCATTAATTTTTCAAATACATAAATCCAGAGTCATATTTATTTCAAATGTGGGTTTTACTTTTCAGTATTGAAGCTGGTCATATTTTGAAAATGTGAGGTGAAGATTGTCTCAATTTATGCATATTCTTAGAGATGTTCAAGACTTTTGTTTCAAGATATACAGCTATATAATTGTCAAATTTATGAAATGAGTCTAATATCTCTTAGTTTTTACTGGTCCTATTTTATAAATGTGAGGCATTTGGGGGTTTGTTTTATATTGTTTTTGCTTTTAATAAACCTCTTTAAATCCATTGTAGAAAGAAGCTGGGTTCAGTGGTTCTCAACATGGGCACTATTGACATTTTGGGAGACAGGTTTTGATTGTGTGGGACTGTCCGTGCATTGCAGGACATTAAGCAGCCCTGACTCCCATGTACTAAATGCCAGCAATAGTCAGTCCTCAAGTCATCATGACAATCAGAAATACTTCCATGCAGGCAAACTCTCCCAAGGGATGGTACTGCTCCCAGTTGAGAACCACTGGACTATAGACTGTAAATTGGCAGTCAGCACTTGACTGTCTCCCCATTGCTCTGCCTACGGTAGTGCTGATATTAGTGCTTGTCTTCTGTGGCATGGTCTTATTTCTCAGATTCAAAAAGACACATACTGTTTCATCATTATGATGATGATTTAATGTTAACAAAGAACTGTTCACATTTCAATGCCATCTTTTTCTCCCCCACAGTGGGCTCAGTTTGTTGCAGTTATGCAGGTCATCACACAAACTGCCGAGAATACTGTCAAGCCATTTTTCGAACAGACTCTTCTCCTGGTCCATCTCAGATCAAAGCAGTGGAAAATTATTGTGCCTCTATTAGTCCACAATTAATACACTGTGTGAACAATTATACCCAATCTTATCCAATGAGGAACCCAACAGATAGTAAGTAAAAGGGACATATTCCTTTCATTTCTATCTTTTGGTGAAATAGTTTGTCAAAAGAAAGTGGTTTGTTCTTGTAGATATCTACAGTCTGAGTCACTTGGGAAACACCATTTTTCCTTTGGTGTTTAGATTTGGCAGATTTGACATTATTGTCACAGAGATAAAAGATTTCAAGAAAGACTGGGGCTGTTCAGGGTATGAGGAAAGAAGCACTCTTTTCTGAAGGTGGGAGAGTTGATTGGTATGGGTTTTTTGGAGGGAAGTTGGGAAATGACTGTTAAAATTTAAATAAGCGTACCTTTTCATTTAGTAATTCCATTTCTCAGAATTTCTCCAGCAAGAAAATTCATCAAACAAGTTTGCAAAACATAAATTGTATACCTGCCTATAAAGGATGTTTGCTACAATATTGTTGGTAATAGAGAAAAATTAGAAATAATGAAAACTTCCATCAATAGGGTATTAATTAAAATTGATTAAGTAAATTATGATGTATCTATATAATAACCCTAAATCACCAATGAAAAAAAGAAGTATGTTTATATAGAAGGAAGTTCAAGATATATTATTAAGGAAAAAAAGCAAGTTGCAGAACTAAGTATATAGTTTGATACATTTTTAGTTATCTACCTATTTGTTCCACATTAAAATTTTCTGTAATGTTTGAATTTTTATCATTGAGCAGTTATTACTTTTGTAATAAAAATGTCATAAAAATGAGAAGAGCACCTGATACTTTCTTAAATCAGGGCCTCCTAATAAACCTGTACCTTATGGGGCTTCAAAATCTTAGCTTTGTAGGTCCTGGAATCCATTTTCTTCATCTAGAGGTGATCAGACTTTAAAGAACTAATTAATCAAACTGACAAAAAACTGATTTATAAACCAGGAGCTAATGTTTTGATTTACTCTGGGATACTGAGTGACTTGTTTTTATGAACTCAAAAGATAGCAGTGCTGTGTGCCTTGTTTGGCCACTATCTAAGCCAGAACTCCAAGGCCTACGACATTCTGTGGTGTGGCTATATGGTGAATCAGAGGATTTAGCATTTGCCACAAATAACCTTCATTCGTTTTAAAGGCAGTCTGTCTTTTCTGACATTTAGGCTATACAGAAGTGCTGCTGGAACTAAAGAGAGAGCAGCTATAAAAAAACAGATGTTTTAAGGAGCAAAACATCATCTCTAATGTTTGTGCTAATACATGGGAATCTGGAAGAGAAGTCTACAGATGTGCCTAAATGGGTCTCTTTAAAAAGTCAAAGACACTGAGAAAACTCATTTAAGGAAAACCTGAATTTTATAGTCCTGTGGAAGGTGTTCTTTCATTCCTGATTCTTTATAGAAATAAAAGGCAGAAATAAACTGATATCTTGGCAGAGTATGATATTGCATTACTTAAATTAGAACCTTGATTAACTGACTTAAACTTATAAAAGCTTTATGCCATCCTGGAATATAATGAAAAATGGTATTTGTGGTTGTTGCTACATAAATTAGTCATCTCTCTCATGTCAAAAACAATCCCTTTAAGATAATTGTTTTTAGTAGGAATAATTCCAATTTGATCTATAGTATCTTTTCTAGAAACATAAAATACCTTGCATGTGAGGACTTCTTAGGTGTAGGATGTCTTTGCATGATCCTAGAAGTCCCATGATTGGGGATGATGGTAATAGATAACTTGTCCACCTTTAGTTCCTTACCTATTTGCTAAACTTTAAAGTAATGGAGAGAGAATTTGGTAGACCCTGTATACTGCAGATATTGACATCACAACTCAGAGTAGTATACCACCATGTTCTTTTCTAAGCAGTATGTTACATAAAACTAGCTAATTAAGCTACTTATATTTTGAAAATATAGGTTTATATTGCTGTGACAGAGCTGAAGACCATGCCTGCCAGAATGCCTGCAAGAGAATCCTGATGTCTAAGAAAACAGATACAGAGATCGTTGATGGCCTCATCGAGGGTTGTAAGACCCAGCCCTTGCCTCAGGATCCTCTGTGGCAGTGTTTCCTTGAAAGCTCACGATCTGTTCACCCTGGAGTCACTGTTCACCCTCCTCCCTCTACAGGCCTTGATGGGGCTAAATTGCATTGTTGTTCTAAAGCAAACACTTCAACGTGTAGGTCAGTATCTCATTTTCCTTTATTAAAACCCAGTACAAAATAGCATTTAAAAATTTTTCTTTTGGTATTTTTTTTTTTCAAAATAGCATGTTTTTTGTTTTTAAAGATTTATTTATGGTAGAACGAATGAACAAACTTGTGAAAGTAAGATACCCTCCTCAAAGGGGAAATTATGAGGGTCAAATAAAATGTGAGGGGAATAGAGGATTTTTACTTGTGACTTTGTATATATTTTTAGTATTAAAATTTTGTGTAGTGAACATTATTACTTTTATAATTAAAAATTAATCTAATGAATATGATGTGTGAAAGCACTTTGGAAATACTGCAGGTATTGTTTGAGCTATACACATGCATTAAAGTTACTTTGTAATAGAATACTGAAAATAAGAATGTCATGTATTAACTACAATATTATATAGAGGCTTTGGAATTTATAAGCTTTCACATCTTCACATGTAGGCTGTCTTGTTATATATTAAGAAATAAAATGGCTTTGGGATAGTTTTTCAGGGAGAAACTGGTGAAACCTAAGTCTATAATGATTCTTAAAATTCTAAAGCCTTTGTCATGGTTTTACCTCCTGTGACTGGAACATGGATATAGGGGAAGATATTTTCGTAGAGGCAAAACCACTTACTTTGCTTTTAAGCAAAGTTAAAAGAAAAGGCATCAGGAAGATGTCAAGAGAAATAATGTACCAAGAACTAATAAGGATAAGCAAATATTATAATGGAACATTAAATTTGCTACCGAATTTTCCAACCACCTCATCAAAAAGGCAAGATATGAATGATAAAAGAAGGCCTAACTTCTTCATGGAAAAGATCTTTTTTTTTTTTTTTACTCTAAATTATAGGAGATATATCTTAGTCTTTTGTGAAGTTTTTTGTACTTTATTCTTATTTATATTCCAAGTATTTATTCAAATTGTTCTGCATTTATGCTTTTGTTTCAGGGAGCTGTGCACTAAACTTTATAGCATGAGTTGGGGCAATACCCAGAGTTGGCAAGAGTTTGATCGCTTTTGTGAATATAATTCAGTGGAAGTGTCCATGTTGACCTGTTTAGCAGATGTTCGGGAACCTTGCCAGTTGGGCTGTAGAAACCTTACTTACTGTACTAATTTTAACAACAGGTAGGAGCAAATAACTTCATGGAATGGAAATTTTTTTACCATTAATTATCTTGTTTTAAAATAAGTGAATATACCACTTTACTCTGATTTTGTTCCTGCTAGGTTAAAAGAAAGTAGTATTTCTTTATGATTTTACCTTTAAAGTGAGCAATCCATCTAGTACATTACCTCTGGGAGAGAAAATATAACAAAGTCCCTTCTAATCTAGAGATAACTACAACTTCTAGAATTCTAAGACTCTCCTGCCATTAGTCTACCATTCTTCCCCTCTCCCTTCTACTGTACCATGAATGGATACAATTTATTACAGAATAAATTGTCAACTATTTGATCATCCAAATGTTTGCCTGTGAAAAGTTTACTTTGAAGGATCTTTAGACTGGTTTGACATCCCCTTCGCTGAGTCTCCTGTGTCATTAAAAAAAAGTGTGTATTTTATATATATATACACACATACCTTGCAGAAGCAATTTGAATAGGTGTTTTCCTGAGGTGTATCAAGTATAATAAACATAAAGGGCCAAGAACTGAGCCTTGGGACATATCCACAGTTAATAGCTGAAGAAACAGTGAAGAAAACAGAAAAACAGCATCCAGAAGCGTGAAATGAGAGAACAACTTCCATATCAGAGAAGCCAGAGACAGAGAGTTTCCTAAAGAAGAGGTTGCTGACTTTGTGTGCCATAGCCCAGCAATCAAGAAGGCAAAAATGGAAGAGAATCATTCAGTTGGCGGAGAAAAGAGTTCTATATATTTTTGTCAGGGGATGTTTACTTCAAGCTAACACACATCCTATCCTTTTAAAAGTATTCAGAATATTATTTTAAGTAAGAAAATTGAGATATCTTTACAACTGATGATAGAGTATTAGCTCATAAGGACCTGGTTTAGAGTTTCATGTAATAAGCAAATTTGAAATCTATGAAATGCTTGAGGTTAAACTTAGAACACATTGTTTTGGCTTCTGGTTTGTCATACTCACGCTCTTGTCAATACCAATTATAAAATTCTGCACAGAATCTGAAAGAACTGTTGTTCTGAGGTATTTGAGATTGACCAAAAGCAGGCAGAAATTGGAGAGGCATCTCTTAAAAGATAGGAACTACAATGAGTGAGAGCCACATTATCCAGCTTTTCCCTCGTGGGCACTTTCAGTCCCCTTGCATGGGAAATAAAGTTCAAGCATAAAGCAGTAGATAAATGGAAAAAAAAAATCCTTCCTATTATTCTTCAAAATCAGTTGGTTAAAGCAAAATAATAACAATAATATATTACAGGTTTATAACATATATATAGAAGTAAAATAAATGGCAACAGTAGCACAAAGGTTGGGAGAGAGGTAAATAGAAGTATATTGTTGTAAGTTTCTTAAATTACCTTTGAAGCGAGGTAATAGTAATCCAAGGGAAACCATAAGAAGTTACAGACACATATAATGCATAGAGCAACCAATAATTTAAAAAATGATAAAAAGAGGGTATAGCTAAGAAGCCAGTAGAAGATATAGAGAGAAATACTAAAAAATAAAAAAAAAAAAAAAAAAAAACCAAAACTTGATCAATCCAAAAGAAGACAGAAGAAGGGAGACAAATGAAAACAATAGAAAGATGATAGACTTAAACCCAACCATATCAATAACTATATTAAATATCGTGGCAGTTTGGTATTGTTTATGAATTCCAAAAATAGATATTGGATTGTGTTTGTAAACTGGTCTGTTCCTCTGGGCATATTAGATTGTATTAAATTCAGAGGTTTCATTTTTTACTTGATTAAATTATGATTAGGGCTTTGATTCAGCCACGTCAGTAGTAGTAGAGAAAACAACATGGCAGAAGAGAGTTTTTAGTTTTGATGCTGGAGCCCCAGGAAGTAAATACATAGAGAAGAAGAACACAGAGGGAGAGAGACAGTTCATTAGACATGGCAGAGGCCCCGGGAAGAGAGATGAGCCTGATAGTCCACAGCTGACCTTGTAAAGAGACCTGAGCAGCTGAGCCCAGAAAGAAATGAACTCCAGGAAAAGAGACAAGCTTTATACCAGCTTACAGCTAAGATTAGAAGAAGCAGGGACCATAAAGCCTTACGAAGAAGGAAGGCTGAACCCTCACAGGCATTGCCTGCCATCTTGCTTCAACATGTAGCCAATGACTTTGAGTGAGAAAGTACCTCTTATGGTACCTTGAGTTGGACTCTTTAGGGCCTTATGACTTTAAGCTTCTACCCCAAATAAATACCCTTTATAAAAGCCAACAGAGTTCTGGTACTTTGCATCAGCACCCCTTTGGCTGACTAATACAAATATAAATGGACTAACATCTCAATTGAAAGGCAGAGATTGTCAGAAATACAAGGATTATCACTGGAGATAAAGAGGATCACCTCACAATGATAAAGCATCAGTTTATCAGGAAGATATAATCCTAAAGAGATGCAAACCTAATGCCAGAGCCTCAAAATACATAAAACAAAACTTGATATAACTAAAGAAATAAATAGACAAATCTCCAATCATAGTTAGAGATTTTTTCCCTTAAACTTTTTATTTTGAAATAATTTCAGACTTGCAGAAGAGTTGCAAAAATAATATTAAACTCTTACAGAGAACTCCAATATCCTCCCCTCACCAGATCCCCAGATCTACCCAATTTTAACATTTTGCCTGTATCATTCTATCCATTCTATCTATCCATTCATCCATCTATCTATCTATTTGTTGAGCTATTTTCCAAACATTTAAGAGTAGTCTGTATACATCACACTCTTTGAGCACATTGTACTTCCAGATACGTTTCCTAAGAACAAGGATATTCACTTCTGTAAACACCTTTTCTAGTCATCAAGTTCAAGAACCTTAGCATCAATATAAAGCTTATAGTTTATATTCTCATTTTTTTCATATGTTCCAATAATGTCCTTTAAAAATTTTTTTTATTAAAAAAGTTTTGGGTTTATAGAACAATCATGCATAAAATATAGGATTCTCATTTACTACCCTATTATTAACACCTTACATTGGTATGGAACTTTTGTTACAATTGATGAAAGCACATTTTTATTATTTATTCTTAACTATAGTCCACAGTTTAACTTAGAGTTTACTGTGTAGTACAGTTCCATGGATTTTTCTAATTTTTTTTTGTTCTGTTACCATCTATCCAACCTAATATTTCCCTTTTTAACCACATTCAGATATATATTTCAATGCTGTCAATTACATTCACAATGTAGTGCTACCATCACCACCATCCATTACCAAAACATTTCCATCATTCCAAATGATGTAAAAAATAAATAGAACAAATAGAAAACAATAAGTATATAGAATATTTGAATAACATATACTGGGTCATGTCAAAGATTGAAATCATGCTAAGTATATTCTCTGGACACAAAATAATTAAATTAGAAATCAATAGCAATAAGATATCTAGAAATTCTCTCAAATAATTGGAAATTTAAAAATTTCTCTAAATCCATGAGTCAAAGAGGAAATCACAATGGAAATTACAAAATACTTTGAACTGAGTGATTATATAAAAATATATTAAAAATTGTGGGGTACATCTAAGCAGTGCTTACATGAAAATTTAGAGCTTTAAATATGTGTATTGGTAAAGAGGAGTAGTTTTAAATCAATAATCTAATCTTCTATCTTAAGAGACTAGAAAAAGAAAAGCAAATTAAACCTAAAGTCAGAAAAATGAATAATAAATATAAGAGCAGAAATCAATTAAATATGAAGGGGAGAACATTAGAGAAGATTCACAAAGCTGTAAGTTAGTTAATTGAAAAGATTTTTAAAATGATAAATTTCTATCAAGACTGTTTAAAAGATAGTCTCTCTCTCTCTCTCTCTCTCTCTCTCTCTCTCACACACACATACACACACACACACACATACACACACACACACATACTACCAATATTAAGAATGAGGGTGTCACTATAGTTCCTAAAGATATTATGTATAATGAATACTATGAACAACTTTATGCCAATAAATCCAACAACTTAGATGAAATGAATACAATCCTTTAAAAAAACAAAACTAACACAAGAAGAAATAGAAACTCAAATCAGTCCTATCTCTCTTATAGAAATTGAGTTTATAATTAAAAGTCTTCATCAAACAAAGAAAACTTCAGCCCAGACAGCTTTCCTAGTGATGTCTACTAAACACATAAGGAAGAAATAATACAAATATTACACAAGCTCTTTCAGGAAACAGAGGAAAGAGAATTCCTTTTATGAGACTGGCATTATTCTGTTACCATAACCTGACAAAGATATTACCAAAAAAATAATAACTACAGACATATATCATTCAAAGATACAGATTTTCTCCATAAAATATTAGCAAATTAATGCATTAATATGTAAAAACAATAATATGTCATAAATAAATGAGGTTTATTCCAGGAATGCAAAGTTGATTCAACATTCAAAAGTCAATCAGTGCAGTTCACCAGATGAAGAGAATAAAACAGAAAAATCATGGGCATTGCAATAGATACAGGAATAAAGCATTTAACAAAATCCAACTGCCTTTCATGATTTTAAACTTCTCAACAAACTAGAAAAGAAGGAAAATTTCCCAGTCTGATAAGGACATCTACAAAAAAACTAAAGTTAACAACATGATGGTGAAGCCTTTAAAACTTCTGCCCTAGGATAGGGAACAGGAAAAAAATGACCACTCTCACCATTTCTGTTAAACATTCTATTGGAGTTCCTAGCTCATGCAGTAAGGCAATAGAAATAAATCAAAGGCATAAAGATTGGGAAGGAAAAAAAAAAAAACAAAACAATAAGCAAATTTAACAAAATCACAGGATGCCAGGTTAATACAAAAGTTTATTGTATTTCTGTGTACTAGCAATAAATAATAGAAAATGGAATTGTTAAAACAATACCAATTTACACAACTGCATCAAAAAGCAAGAAATACTTAAGGATAAATTTAACAAAAGATGTGCAAGAACTCTACACTAAAAAAATACAAAACTTCGCAAAGAGAAATTAGAGGCTATAAATTAATGGGAGAGAGCTACCATATTCATAGATTAAATGACTTAATATTGTTAAGGTGTCAGTTCTCCCAAAATTTATCTTTAGATTCAGTATAATCCCAATCAAAATCCCAGCAAACTTTTCAAATATACATTGCCAAGCTAATTCTAAAATTTATATGAAAATACAAAGGACCTAGAATACCTCAGACAATCTTGAAAAAGTACAAATTTGGAGGATGTTTTGGTTTTCTGGGACTGCCATAACAAAGTACCACAAACTGGTTGCTTAAAACAACAGAAATTTATTGTCCAAAATCAAGGTGTTGGCAGTACCATGTTTCCTCTGAAGTCCATAGGGTTCAGTTGGTAGCTTGCTGGCAAACTATGGCATGACTCAATCTCTGCCTCCATACATGGCCATCTTCTCTGCGTCTATTTTTCTGTGTCCAGATTACCTCTCCTTTTAAGGATACCAGTCATTGGATTAGGGTCTACCCTAAAGTAGTTTGGCCTAATCTTTTTTTTTAAGATTTATTTTATTTATTTATTTCTCCCCGCCCCCTCGTTGTTTGCACTTGCTGTGTCTGTTCATCTTCCTTGTTTCTTTAGGAGGCACCAGAAACTGAACTCGGGACCTCTGATGTGGGAGGGAGGCACCTAATCCCTTGAGCCACCTCCATTCCCTGCTTTGTTGTGTCTCTCATTATGTTTTCCTTCTTGTGTCTCTTGCGTCATCCTTTTGCGTCAGCTTGCCATACCTGCTCATCGTGCCAGCTTGCTGTCTTCTTTAGGAGGCACCGGGAACTGAACCAGGGACTTCCCATGTGGTAGGCGGAGCGCAATCGCTTGAGCCACGTCTGCTTCCCTTGGCCTGATCTTAACTAATAACATCTTCAAAGATCTTATTTCCAAATAGGATCACATTCACAAGACCAGGGGTTAGCATTTGAACATATATTTTGGGGGGACATAATTTGATCCATAATAGTTTGCATGGATTGCCAGCAAGCCACCATCAGACCCCTACACACTTAAGAGGAATGGCTCTACTTACACCTTGATTTCAGACTTCTAGCTTCCAGAACTGTGAGACAGTTCTGTTGTTTTAAACTGTTTGTGGGTACTAAAACTAAAAAAGAGGACTTACAGTACCTGATTTCAAGACTTACTCTAAAATGACAGAAATTAAAACAGTGTGATATTGGCATAAGGATGGATAAATAGATCAAATATAGAGATCAGAATAGACCTACACATATAGTAAATTGATTATCAACAAAGATAGCAAGCCAATTCAATATAAAAAGAAACATCTTTTCAACAAAGGGTACTGGAACAATTGAATATTTGTATGAAAAATAAGAATAAAAGAACCTCAACCTCTGTCTCAGATCATACACAAGAATTAATTCAAGCTGGATCATAGAATTAAACATAAAAGTTAAAAATATAAAACTTATAGAAGAAAGCAAAGGAGAATATCGTTACACTCTTGGTGTAGGCAAAGATTTTCTAGACAGGACATAGAATGTATTAGTCATAAAAGGAAAAAAAATAATGAATTAGACTTCAACACTAAAGTGGCAGGTTGAATTACTATCCCATAAAAAACATGTTCTTAATCTTAACCACAGCACCTTCCTGTGAGCTTGAACCCATTGTAAATAGGACCTTTTGAAGATGTTATTTTTAGTTAAGGTGTAGGTCAACTGAAGCAGGGTGGGCCTTAATCCGAATTACTGAAGGCGTTATAAAGAGAACCAGGAAGTCACAGAAAGATAGAGGTTATCACCATGTGACAGAAATATCAAGAAACCCCAAGAAATGCAAACAGCCAGCACCAGAACACGAAGATATTTTCATTGTCATTCTCACAAAAGTGTACAGTGGAGTTTTCTAGAGGTTATAGGTACTCAACAGATTGAATGCAGAAGCAGATATGAAAATCTAGCTTTTATAAAGCCAGATATTAGAGATTCACAAAACTCTAAAATAGTCCTACCTTCTCACTAATTTTTTTTTTGTTTTGGGAAATATAGTTATTTTTCATAAAAATATTTCTATTAATATATAATGAGAAAAAAAAATATATATATATAATGAGGGGACGGATGTGGCTCAAATGGTTGGGTGTCCATCTCCCATATGGAGGGACCCAGGTTCGATCCCTGGGACCTCCTGGTTAAAATATATATATATAATTAACTCATAATTTTTAATGAATTAGCTACTTATATTTTTTCTCTGTTTTCATTTCTAATGTGGTAAATTTTGATAGATATAATCCACATAAACAAAACCTTTTTAGGAACCCAATAATTTTTCAGAGTGTAAATGGGTCCTGAGATCAAAAACTTTGAGAATCACTAGGATGAACAAATTGTGGTATTTTCATATTATGAAATGCTACTAGACAATAAAAAGGGGGCAAGCTATTTATATACACAATAACAAGGATGAATCTCAAAAAGCTTATGTTTTAGCTAAAGAAGCCAGACCCAAAAGATAGATACAGAGTCTATCCCTATGATTTGTGTATATAAAGTTCTAGAATAGGCAAAACTAATCTATGATGACATAAATATGAATGATGGTGGCCTCTGGAGTGGAGTGGCGGAGGGAATGTTGATTCTACCAGGGGCACAAGGGAACTTTCTGGCATGATGGAAGTATTCCTTAATTGATTTGAATGTGCTTACATGGATGTATTCCTTTGTCAAGTCTCATTAAACTATATCTATAAAATCTGTGCATTTTGTTTTTGTAAATTTTACCTCAATTTTAAAAATTTGGACTCATTTATTTTGTGAAATGAAAGAAATGGAAAGGTGTGGAGATGATAGCCCTATCCAGAGCATTTTGAAGTTTTGAACTGCCTCACAAAAATCTATGTTAAAAAGAAAACAAGCAATCAGATTCTTAGTACTAATGTCTGTATTTAATAGACATTACAATTATTGTACAGTTATATAGTTCGAAGCTGGTGTCCTTTGATGGCTTATGTATGCTTTCTTCTTTAAAAGCATATTTTCCTGGTGTATTAATAGGTGAGGATTTTATCTGTTGATTTCTCTCCAAAAATAATCATCTCTCAATTCCTTCTGGACTTTTTTCTCTTTAGGCCAACAGAACTTTTCAGGAGTTGTAATGCTCAGTCAGATCAAGGAGCCATGAATGACATGAAGCTGTGGGAGAAAGGAAGTATTAAAATGCCATTTATAAATATACCTGTTCTTGACATTAAAAAATGTCAGCCAGAAATGTGGAAAGCAATAGCTTGTTCACTACAGATTAAACCTTGTCATAGTAAATCCCGGGGAAGTATTATTTGCAAGTAAGTTTCTTTTATCATAATGACTCTCTAGTTTTGGTTCAGATGCTTCTTAATCTACCCACAGTCTATCAGTAGAGTTTTCTCTCCCACAACTTCCTTTTGCCTATCACCCCCACATGTCAAATGCTTTTCCACATTCCCCTCATCCCCCTGCTTGAAATTCCCTTCCCCCATCTCCAATTTGCTCTTTTCCTGCCTGTTCTTCTTGGCCCTTCTCAAATACCAGTCATTCCTGTGCAATCTTCCCAGATTTGTCCAGCTATTAGTAATCTATCCTTTCTACAAATTCCTACAGAACTATATTTGTACTTTTCTTAGAGTATTTACTCAATTTAAGAAACATTTGAGTACCTTCAGTGTGCAACTCAGTTTTATTTTTATATTTTACTTTGTTTATTTGTCTTATATTCTCTGTTAGACTTTGCTTTCCTTGAAGAGCTTATTCTTCCTTGTGCCTTCTTCCCCTTTGTATCCTCTTTCCTCTTTTCCTCTTCTTCAGGGATTAGCATAATCCTGATACACAATAGCTATACCATAAATGTTTTATGAGTGAAGGAGTTAGTGAATATAACCATTAGGGCTTGTTCCTAGTAAACAATTTGTGAAAGGTTTGCTTAGAAGATCTAGGATAAAATAAAGACAGGACCTGCTATGGTGGGTGAAACCAATAGCATTAACTTTATAGTAATCTATATCAGCCTCTCTTAAAATATCTTTTTCCAGAAAGCTTTTCCAAAACCATATTAATATCCAGTCCCTAAGTTGTTGGCATGTGGCTCAGTGCTCCTGGGTACTTGATGACTGATTTCAGGTTATTACAACCTTAAACAGGATCCAGAGCTTCTCTGACATGACCTGGGGTTGACCTGACTAGGGAAGATATTGGATGACAGGGAAGAGGCGAGTGGAAAATTTGTAGACTCTTAGCACAAAAAACTTATTAGCAATGTCAAATCACTCTTGAAGACAGAGAAAATTGTAAAGTGGTAGAGAATCCATTTGTTTTAGCTCAAAGACCTTAATGTGGATAACTAATGAGATATTTTAAAAATAGAAAAAAGCAAGCATAAGGTCCTAAAAGTAAGATGTATGATTTTGTGAAGAGCAGCTCATATCAGCCTAATTTAATTTCCTTTCAAAAAGAGCAAAAATCATGAAGGATGTTGTAAATGTAGGGAAATGTGGGAGGGTTAGGGAGGAAGGCAAATGGGAATTCCCTATATATATTTTTTTAAATTTATTTTATTTATTTATTCCCCCACCCCCTCCACTGCTGGGGGTCGCTGTCTGCTCTCTATGTCCATTTGCTGTGTACTCTCTGAGCCTGCTCGTCTTCTCTTTAGGAGGCACCGGGAACCAAACCTGGGACCTTCCATGTGGGAGAGAGGCACTCAATCACTTGAGCCACCTCAGCTTCCTGGTTTATTGTGTCTCTCATTATCTTTCCTCTTTGTCTCTTTGTTGTCGCGGTGCCAGCTGGTCATGCCAGCTTGCCTTCTCCAGGAGGCACTGGGAACTGAACCCGGGACTTCCCATGTGGCAGGCAGGAACCCAATCGCTTGAGCCACATCCGCTTCCCCTCCCTATATTTTTTATGTAACGTTTATGTAATCTAAGTTTTTGTTTTTTTTTTTAATTAAAAAGTATATTTAAAAAAGAGTGAAAAGCCACATCGATTGTATTAACAGTCTAAGTATAAAATTTGAGCAAAGACTTTGATCTCATATAAGAGTAAGTTAGGGATGCTTTTTTACTTATTTATTAACCCTGGGGTCCCCTATGATTCCTGTTCTCTCTTACCATACTTAAAAAAACCAATTGTGAATCATTGTTAAATTATGAAAACTCACCTTTTGGAAAGCTTAAGAAACAAAATGGATATTAACTAGTCAACATGAGAAGGTCCCTTGAAACCTAAATTTGTGTATATTTTTGTTTTTAAGATCAGATTGTGTAGAGATTCTCAAGAAATGTGGAGATCAAAACAAATTTCCTGAAGACCACACAGCTGAAAGTATTTGTGAGCTCTTATCACCTACAGATGACCTAGAGAATTGTATACCTTTGGATACATACCTTAGTAGGTCCTTTTTTTTTTGGCTTTCAAACACTTTTCCCTTCTATCTCTGCCCTTGTTGTTTGTTTTGCTCATGAGCATCTATCTGTTAAGAACACCTAGTTTAATGATACTATCTCAATCACAGAACCTTATCTTATTTTGCTTGACCTGTTTAGCCCAAGACAGAATTGTCATCATAAAATATATAAACAGAAGTGATTATAACTCTTGATTTTCCCTTTGTTCAAGTTTCTTGTCTTTACTCTTGAAAAAATAATATTAGAAAAAGGCACAGAAGGGAGCAGATGTAGCTCAGTGGTTGAGCACCTGCTTCCCTTGTACAAGGTTCCCTTGTACAAAGTTCAATCCCTGGTACCTACTTAAAAAAAAAAGGCACAGAATAATTATTATCTAGTTTTTCATTTTATCGATCTGAGGATCTAGTGAAGTCTTATTAATCAGGCATTCTGAGAGGTGACTCAGGGGCCAGCATTCTCATAACCATCTCCGTATCATTGTTGTGTCCTTGCCATGATTTGAGCAGATAGTAGAATTTCCCCCAGAGAGTCTCCAGCTTTTCAGTCATCAGAATATCAGGGGACCTGAGCCAGAATTTGGCTCAGACTTACCCATCAAACAGGAAGTAAGGAATGATGGTCTGGGTTAGTACATGAAAATGGACCACATCTCACTGCTTCACCTTCTCTCTGCCAAATACTTTTGCCAAAAACTAGAATAAGTTGGTATCTCATTAAGGAATCCTAGATCTGAACTTCCTGGCTGGCAGGTGACAAACTATGTCCCTTAGCATCTGTGATCATTATAGCAAAAAAAAACATTAGTTGAAAACATAGGCGTCTGTGATTTTGAGCCGTTTGCTTCACTTCTTTGAGCCTTGTCTTCTCTACTTGTAAGATGATTGGACTGGATGAGATAAATTTTAAGAGCCCTTATACCTCCATTAGTCTTAGATTCTGAGTCTGGCCTAAAACCAAATACGCAAAACTAATATATTCACAATCGTAGATTCTCTGAGAGCAGTCAAAAATATATATGTAGAAGGAACATAATTCAATGGGCAGAACTGTTTTATGTTTTTTTGGATTTCAGTACTCTTTAAATATCATAATACTCTACATTACGTAAGACTTTTTCTTGGTCATTATTTCACAAGTTAATAAATATACTCATGGAATAGGATCCATCTTACCATAATAAATTATTATCATTTATGGTAAAATGTGCCAAATTATCCCTCTAGAAATAAGTAACTAATTGACCACTCTATTCAAAATATACCTTTCACTTTCCATCCACTTACATTACTTGCTACTATATGACTATTTACATATAGGCTATTTATTGTCTGTTTCTTCTTTCTCTACCAAAGTGTAAACATGTAAACTCCAGGGGGACGGATGTGGCTCAAATGGTTGGGCGTCCGTCTCCCATATGGAAGGACCTGGGTTCGATCCCCAGGACCTCCCGGTAAAAAAAAAAAAAAAAAAAAAAATATGTAAACTCCATGTTAGAGACTTGTATCTTTTTTTCACATTGTATTTCCTATGCTTGAAATCTTGCCTGGAATATTGTAGATATTAAATAAATAAACATATGTATGTATTTTTATGCTAAATTCACAAGTGATCAGACAATCTGAGTGTTTTAATAGCTTGTTAGAATTAGGCCTTACTTTATGCTCATGAGTTCTCCATTTTTTTCCAGCCATGATTAACTCAGATAATTCATATACCTATTTTACTCTTTTAGGTTGGTTAAATTGATCTGTTATTGGCTTTTCAGGGCCAAGTACTTTAGGTAACATTGTAGAGGAGGTGACTCATCCCTGTAACCCAAATCCTTGCCCTGCTAATGAGCTCTGTGAGGTAAATCGAAAAGGATGTATACCTGGAGATCCCTGCCTTCCATACTCTTGTCTTCAAGGTAAGAGGTAGGTGGGTGTAGGGTGAATATGTATATGTACTGCTGGTGTTTTTTCTTTTCTTTTCTTTTCCCTTTCCTTTCCTTTCCTTTCCTTTCCTTTCCTTTCCTTTCCTTTCCTTTTCCTTTTCCTTTCCTTTTCCTTTCTTTTCTTTCTTTTTCTTTTTTATTGCTTAATACAAACACTTAGAGTTCTGGAGGTCAGAAGTTTCACTGGCCTAAAATCATGGTATTAGCAGAGTTGTGTTCCTTCTGGAGGGTCTTGTGTTTTCCAGTTTCTAGAGCCTGCCCACATTCCTTGGCTTGTGACCCCTTTTCATCCCAGCATCACATCACTCCAACCTCTGCTTTTGTCATCATATCGCCTTCTCTGACTCTCCTGCCTCTCTCTTTCCCTTATAAATACTGTTGTGATTATACTGGGCCCACCCAGATAATCCAGGATAATCTCGCTATCTCAAGATCCTTTATTTAACACATCTGCACACTCTCCTTTGCTATGTAAGGTAATATATTCACAGATTCTGGGGAGTAGGTTGGGGACATTTTAAGGGGACAATATTCTGGTTACCATAGCCCCCAAGTTTGTTTGCTTAGGGTGAGGTTGCCTCTGCAACTTTGACAGGGTCATATTTCAAACCCAAGTGGCAGAGCCTACTTCCTGGTGTTTATAGGGATTATCTTTAGAGTGAAGTTCCAGAGTTCTTTATTTTCTAGTTATGGTTTTCTGCAATTGTCTTCATTTCCTGACTGCTAAAACAAATGCCAAACAATGGGCTGGATTACACAATGGGAATTTATTGGCTCATGGTTTTGAGGCTAGGAGAAGTCCCAAATTGAGGCATCAGCAAGGTGATACTTTTTCCTTGAAGACTGGCATTCTGGGGCTAGCTGCCAGTGATCCTTGGCTTTCTGCTACATGGCATTGCAAATGATTGTGTCATCTCCTTTCTCCTCTGGGGGCCACTGATTTTGGCTTCTTCTCTAGCTTTTTTTTTTATTTTTGTGAAAATTTCATTTTAATTTTATTATAAATACCCACATTATCTCAGATTTTTAAAAATCTGGTAGCTCTTAATTTTTACAACCAAGCCATTGCCTTGGCCAGTAGTGATTTATCATTTCTATATCCAACATCTATTTCTTGAGTTGCCGTCTTATCAATCAGGACTAGTTGTATTTCAAACTTTTCTGACCTTGAACCACAGAAAAAATATATTTTACATTGTAAGTCATATACATATATCTATCACTGAAACAAAGTTTCACAAAACAATAATCACCCCTAATGTGGGTGGTTTGCTTCGATATTTTCTATACTCTTATACTGTTCCATTTCATTTTTCAAAATACTAATTATGGCCTACAAATTTGATTTCTTGATTCACAAATGGGTCACGACCCACAATCTGAAAAACACTGGCTTAGATGCGCAATACACAGACCCTGCCCTCAGGGTATTTACACACTAGTTGCAAGTCTCAGATGTACAAAGTTTGCAGACATCTTACAGTTGGGAAGGCCTTAAAAGTCATTTAGTCCAACCACCTACTCTGTAATTCATTCTACAGCATCCCTGACAGAGGGTGATATACCTGAAAGCCTTTGCTTGAATATCTCTAAGACAAGAAGTTACTATTTGGAGCCTGGTACCAGGCCTGGGATTGGCCATACAAAGACTTGTTAAACAGTACAAAAACAAATTCCTAAATATATACTCAATTTATTTTCCTAAAAGACAACTTGGACCTTTATTCCTAATCCCATTCTAGTCTTTTCCAGGAGGAGTATAAAAAGGGGCAGGTAAATTAGGGAGACAGAGATTTAGAAAGGTTCTGCTCAAGTGACTTGAGGAAGAGGTCTTAGCAGCCTTCAACATTGAGGGCCTAATAAATGATACTCACAAGGAGGGCCAGGAGGCTGTAAATCAAGAAAGGACCCCTGAGGAGGTCCAAAATGAACTGAGCCCAAAAGAATGATGGGAATTAGATAGGTAGAGAGAAGGTGAAGGGTGTGATCAAAGACTCAGAGGAAGAACTAAGCCCAGCACATTTGGGGCACAATAATGAAGGTTTCATAAAGAGGAACAGTGAGAGGTAAAGCCAAAAGGAAAAATTAAGCGCGATCCGTGGAGAGCTAGAGAGAATCTGGATCTTATCCTATAGGTAATAAGGTGTTGCTGAATGTTACTGAGTGTGCACAGAATGGAATTTCAGAATTATTAATCTGCACATGGACCTGAAAACTGGCTCTTAAAAGACCCAGAGTCCAGACAACAGGATACCAGTTGAGTTTTAGCGTAACGAAAAATGTGAGTACAAAAGATTTCATACATTCAGAATTCTAATAAGCGCAGTCTTGGTTACATATAAAAATAGACAAGCTGAGATACACATATTGAGTTTAGATAGCAACAGAATCCAATTTCTTTTTCCTTTCATACTTTTTCTTTTGTTAACGAAGCGTGAGCCTTATCTGTAGGTACCACTAAGAGATTGTTTCCGCTATGAGAGCTATAGACTTCATTCATAAGCTTGTCTCAATGCTGCTATGGGGCCTAATAAATTATTAAAAACCACTTTGCAAAAATTAAATTTTGTATAAATAACAATAACACCCTTTTAATAATAAAGTTGCCTAAAGTTAATATACAAACAGGGACCTCCAAAGGTGTTAACTATCTAGTAATACAGGCTTGACTGGATACAGTGATGGTGCCCTTATGAGCCTTCACTAGAACTCAGGGTTGTCTCTGGTGAATAAAAGCACTGTATGTGAGTCACCTTGCAATTGCCACCACCATCTGGAAGCATGTTTAAGAGATGAGAACTACAAAACTAAATCTCTGTAAGATCCTACATTAGTCTTCTTCTCCCTTCTTCCAGTCTTAGGATCAATAAAGATCAGAATTCTTCACTAATTTCTCATAAGTATCATTTCTTACCATATTTATAAATTTAAAAAAGACTGTCTCCAAAGGCCTCAATTACTTTGAGTTTTTAATACAGTAAACTTCAGAGATATAAGATACATCCGTTGAAACTGTGTTCTTTTCCACAGGGAAACTACTTTGGAGAAAGATTTTTTTTTTAATTTCTGAGAAAATGTTTGTACATATCAGATGTGTATGTCATCTATTACATACATGTTAATGATTAAGTCATGAGCATTATTTGGGACAATGTAGACCATTTACCAATGACCAAGATTCAACCCAGTTTTTTGTTACTGTATTTGGACATCCGCATGGATGGGCAAACCACAGAAACATGGAAGCCTCACAGTTCCTGTAAAAATTTCAAGCCCAGATCTGAAGTGGAGCCTCAGGATGCATATTTTGGGGCAACTTGGTCTGTTTTACCGTACCCTGAACTGGACATTGACTCAAGAGCAGGTGTAAAGGAGAAGGCAGCCCTGGACAAGTGCTAAAAAAAAAAATTAAAAAAAAAAAAAAATGAAGCCCCACCAGCAAACCCCTCCCATCCGTTCATCACCTCAGTACTCTTGGCAGCAACTATATGTCACATTTAGTTGTGAAAGTTCAAGTTTTTCCACACCAAAGTGAAAAGGTTGTTAATCCTGGTTCTAGTCTTGGCTACCATTTACTGAGTAGACAGGGCCTACCACACCCTTTGCCTTCAAGTTCTTGTCAACAAAACCTCCCACCTGTTGGAACCCTGTCTTCAGCCAGTGATGAAGAACACGTGGTCCCTCCACTCCTCTTGCAGATGTAGGCCACAGGGTGTACCACGCACACCCTCGCACGCAAACTCCCATCCTGTGCACTCCTAGCCACAGAGGATGGCTACAAACTTATTCCTCGCCCATCCCGCCTGCCAGGGCCTGGGGGAGGGGCCTGCCACCAACACATGTGCCGGGTGACAGGCCCCCTATAGGTTCTATACCTGCCACCGGAAGTGAGTGAAGAGGGCATTATCATCCCATAGCTTTTTCTCTCTCTATGTCTGAATTTCATTCTGTTTGTAAAGGACTCCAGTAATCTGGATTGAAGACCACCCTGATTCGGGTGGCCCACACTTTAACTGAGCAACATCTTCAAGAAAGCCTATTTACAATGGGTCCACACCCACCAGAATGGGGACCAAAAACAAGAACATGTCCAAACTCGTAAATTCCTTCACCGCAATGCTTGAGGTATTTATATAAACACACAAAAAAAGACAAAGATAAATGTAATTTTCAATTCTCATTTATACTGTAAACTAAAAATATCAATCCAAAACTTTTCTCATAATGAGTTATAGGGTCTTGACTGCAAAAGAAAAGAGAACCTTGGGCTAGCATTTTATACTTTCACTTCCATATTGTAATGTTTGAGAAAATGCACTGCATATTGTTCATGTGTTTTTCTTTTCCTTCCTTTAGTATATGAAGAAATGATGTACTCAATAGGATGTATAGATTCATAAATATTAAATGTTGTGTTGAAATGCATATGATTTTTTTTTTTTTTTTTTTTTTTTTTTTACCGGGAGGTCCCGGGGATCGAACCCCGGTCCCTCCATATGGTAGACGGACGCTGAACCTCTTGAGCCACATCCGTTTCCCGTAATGCATATGATTTTAAGACTGAAAAATTTTTATGCCATAGAATTTTTAAATAAAATTTTATTGAAGTATATCATTCATACATGAACATACATAAACAATAAGTGTATAGTAAAATTTGTGAATTTTCAAAACAAACATTCATAGCATCATACAAGGTTCCCATACCTCTCCTCACCACCAACACCCTGCATTTTTGTGTAACATTTGTTACAAACTATGCAAGAACATTGTCAAAATATTACTATTAACTATATCCCAAATTTACATTTGGTGTATTTTCCCCCAACCCACTCAATTATTAACACCCTATATTAGTATTATACATTTGTTATTGTTCAGGAGAAAATATTCTCATATTTGTCCTATTATCCACCGTCCATTATCTACCACTGGGTTCCCTGTGCTATACAGTCCCATGCTTTGTACAGTCCACTCAAAGTGTACACTCAATGGCTCTCATCTTCATCACAGAGTTGTACAGTCATCACCTCAGTCCATTTTGGAACATTTTCATTACTCCAAAAGGAAAAATCCCATATTCCCTTATACCACCTATTATTGTCCCTTAGTATTGAAAAAATATCTTACTGCCATTGCTGCAAAATATTACAATATTACTGTTAACTGTCACCCATAAGTTACATTAGTTGTAATTGTCCCATGTATCACCATATTGTTAGAACTTTGTAAGAGAAGAGCATTCTATTTCTGTTATTAACCATAATCTTCATACACCACCAAAATCACTATGTTGTACATTCCCTAAATTATTCTCATTTCCTTTCAATTGATATTTACATCCATAGATTACCCCTTTCAGCCACAGTCAAATTTATAAATACAGCTATTTATATAGCTATAAATTAGTAGTGTTAGTTATACTCATTATAATGTGTTACTCTCAACTCTATATTCATTTCTGTACTTTTACAATTAACCTTATTAATAATGCTACATACATTAAGCATCAGCTCCCATTCTCAACCCACATTCTATTTCCTAGTAACCTATACTCTAGAGTTTACCTCTGTGAGTTTGCTCATTGTATTTAGTTCATATTAGAGAGACCATATAATATTTGTCCTTTTGTTTCTGGCTTATTTCACTCAGCATTATATCCTCTAAGTTCATCCATGTTGTCATATGTTAGACCATAGAATTTTGGTAGACTTTATCTCTTTATTGGTCCCTTTAAAATACAGTTGTGGCAGTCTTTTGCTTCCTTTTATCTATTTGCCAATTGAATATGTTTCTTTATCATGTTAGAATTGACATCTTAAAAAATCTCTGAAGTAAAAAGGAGCAAAAGAGTAAAATAGCATTATGCCCCAAAAGATCATCTATACTCTTTGTGTAAAACAATAATGTATCAGCTGTGGAGTCGTAATAAACCTTGTTAAAATTGGAAACATTGAGGTGTTTGAAATTTCCAAATAGTTTTTTCTGTCCATTATCTTTATGTAATAATTGATCAATATTTTCTTTAGCAAGAAAACAATGTATAGTTGCTTAAAACAGTGGTATCTGTATTCTAAATTCTTTAAATATAGAAATAAACTAAAAATTCTCTTTTGTTCAATTAAGAAAGTCCACCTTGTAATAAGATAGAAAATGGATTTTCCTTAAGCCCACCTAAGTATTCAGTTTTTCTTTTAATTTAAGGTATCCCTTGTGTTCTATCACTAAAAGGTTTATTGGGCAAGATTATTCTAAAAATACTGTCAGTTTCTCCTTTTTAAAAAAATCTTTAATTAGTCCAAAGAAATTTTTTTAAAAAGCTGCTTATAGCATTTCTGAACTATAGCTAACTTAGGGGTTTGTGTCCTTAATTATCCCACAAAACATGGAATTTTTATTTGAGAAGATATGTTTTTAACCAATGAACCAAAGCAAATTCTCTATTTGGTGAATGGTCTATTACATAGTCTTTAATAGCCATACGGTACCTATTAGACTTTGTGAAGTATATCTATGTCATAAAACAAGGTCATAGAACAGTACCATCTCTCTCAGACAATTTTTGTTTGTACAGGTTGCAAATTGGGAGAAGCTTCTGATTTCATCGTCCGTCAAGGGACACTAATCCAGGTGCCATCATCAGCAGGGGAAGTTGGTTGTTATAAAATTTGTTCATGTGGACAAAGTGGACTCTTAGAAAACTGTATGGAGATGCACTGCATAGACTTCCAGAAATCGTGTATTGTTGGAGGAAAAAGAAAAAGTGAGTCCTGAAACATATTTCTTATTTGTTTTTTTGTTTTTAATATGAAATTAGTTATCTTAACATAGTAGGAAAAACATTGAGGATTCTCACCAAAGAGTAAGCTCTACAAATCAGATAGTCTAGGGCAGTATTTTTCAAGGTATACTCTACAGGGTGCTAATCTAAAGAACTGCCTTAGAAGCCTCCTCAAGAATGGGCTAATAGCCAGTAATAATTAATGAATACTTACTGGACGCTTACCATGTGCCAAGCACTATGCTAAGTCTCAGCGTTATCTCATTTCATCCTCCCATTTCACCCTCCCAATTGCCTTTTGTAGAGATACCTTATCATTCCTACCTGATAAGGAAGCTGATGCTCCAAGATGTCACCCAGCTAGTAAGTGGCCAACGTGGAATTCAACCCTAGGCCTGTTTGATTCCAAAGCCCATGCCCTTTACAGGCAAGGCCACAGGTTTGGCTCTCACCATCCCTTCCCAACCATGCTCTCCCTAACCCCATCACCATAAGTAAAACTCAGATTTTGATATCATGGAGAATAAACTGGGGGATGGGAACTATTGTGGTTAGGGGCTGGGTGAGAGCACATTAAAAAGCATTACCCTTTGATTACCTTTTCTAAAAGTCTTGGGGTCTTGCTTTCCCAGTGCTTCCTTTTGGGGTCTTGCTTTCCCACAGCTTCCTTAACCATTTTTTTGCTTATGGCTTTACAATTGTCAATGTCCATATATGACTTCAAAAAACTGTGGAAAAACACTAATGAAGGATGTTGTTAATGTGGGAAAATGTGGGAGGAGTAGGGACTGGGGCATATGGGAATCCCCTTTATTTTTTATGTAACACTTATGTAATCTAAGTATCTTTAAATATATATATAATTGTGGAAAAAATGGCACTTTTTAGAATGTGCTCCAGGGCCCACCGGCTTACTCTGCTATCCTACCATTTATCCCCTTCTCCACACCCCGTTAACAAAAATAGTTTGGTTTTTATATGCTTCTTTGTTTTCCCTTCTGTGTGTGATCTTATTTGAAAGAACAGTGTTCTTGGCTAAAAAGAGTTTGTAAACTTCTGTCCTAGAGCAAATCAGGTATTTGCTTCTTAGTCCATTTTTTACTTGGATAAATGTAGAGGAGTATGTGTCACAGAAAATATCTGAGGACAAACAAATTCATTCCTTCCATAAATTGTCACTAACAGAATGCCTATTTTGTACAAAAGATTATGCTACCTCCTTGCAAGGCTGAAACTGATAGGGAATTAGAGTTAGCTTTTATACGATAAATGGGAGAGAATTTGAGTCACAGAAAGGAGCAGACCAAGCGCTTATTCCTGTCAGGGCACTGGGAATGTCTTTGACCCAAAGATGGTATCAGGTCAGGTCCTGGAGATGAGCAGAGTTCCAAAAGGAGAAGCAGATCAGGCAGAAGGGGCAGGCCGAAACATTCTCAAAGAATAAGGAGCAGTCTGGTGAGACCAGGACATAAGGGGTTTGGAGGGGTAAGGTGGGAGGAAAATGCAAAAATATAAATATCTCAGATTTAACTCCTTGGTTTGTATATTTAGAAGTAGTCTTCCAAGAATTTCCATTTTAAAGCTTTTTAAACTATTAAATTGTTTATTTATGTTCTATTTCTGAAGGTATGATTCAGGTCACCATTTTATTTCTCTTTTCTCTCAGGTCATGGAACAACCTTTAATATTGACTGCAATGTCTGTTCTTGTTTTGCTGGCAATTTGGTGTGTTTTACCCGCCTCTGCCTCAGTGAGCACAGTTCAGAAGACGACCGTCGCACCTTTACAGGTAACTTTGGTCACCCAGATGCTGTCCTCAGTCGGCCATCCTTCCTTTGGACTCATTTTTCTCTAAGTGACAAGACTGACACTACTTCTCAAGAGTGGGTTTAACTGCAAATATACATAGTACAATAAATACAGAATCTGACAGCAAGATACTTTCCCTCTCTGGATCTCAGTTTCTTCTTATGTGAATTGAAGGCATTGAACTAAAGGATTTCTTAGGAATCCTTTAGGAATTTAGGAATTTCTTTTTGACTCTGGAATTCCATGAGTCAAAAAGAACAGGGAGGGGGACAGATGTGGCTCGGGTGGCTGGGCGTCCGTCTCCCATATGGAGGGACCTGGGTTTGATCCCCGGGACCTCCCAGTAAAAATAAAGAAAAATATAGAAGGCATGCAGGCCCCCAGGCCCCACGAGCATGTAAGCTGCCCCGCCAAGCCACACAACAAGATGACATAACAGGAGAGTGACAAGGGATAAGGGATAAAAGTAAATAAATAAATAAATCTTTAAAAAAAAAAAAAAAGAACAGGGAAGGGAAGCGGATGTGGCTCAAGTGGTTGGGCTCCCGTTTACCATATGGGAGGCCCCGGGTTCGATTCCCAGGGCTTCCTGGTGAAGGCAAGCCGGCCCGCGTGACCAGGTAAGCTGATGGCCCGTGGGGCACAGCAAGATGACGCAACAAAGGGAGACAAGCAGACACAGAAGACTGTACAGTAAATGGACACAGCGAGCACAAGCAGCAAGGGGGGATAAATAAATAAAATAAATCTTTAAAAAAAAAAAAAAGAACAGGGATGGAGCAGATGTGGCTCAAGTGGTTGAGTGCCTACCTCCTATGTGGGAGGTCCTGGATTCAGTTTCCGGTGCCTCCTGAAAAAGACAAAAAAAGCAAAACAACAAGCAAAACAAACAGAAAAAACCAACCCAGGGAAGCCAGTGTGGTTCAGTGGTTGCGTGCCAGTTTCTCACAGTCCCAGGTTCAATCCCTGGTCCCCAGTACCTCAAAAAAAAAAAATAAAGAAAGAACAGGTATGGTTTTATTAGTTAAATGTAACTTTTCTACCTAGCAAAATAACTCATTTACTCTACAATTTTGGTGTAAAATATCCATGTATTTTCTAAGTTTGTTTCTTTTTTAATGCTTTTCTCACCACCTTCTTTCTTTACCTATCTTAGCTTACTGATTTATTTAGGCTCCCACAAACAGTAATATCCCAGAATACTACTTTCTTGACTTTACTGAACTTTATGCTACTCATATGCATACAGCTACATATTATACTACTGATATTATGCATACAGATACATATACTAGTAAGTGGAAAGCCCGAGGAGATAGGATGCTTTCCTCTGGAGAAGAAGCTATAGTTGCCAACCGCAACAGCATGGTCTACCAGTACCTGCTTTTGCCCGGGTCTGAAATACCTCTGTTTCTGGGTAAAGAGGAGCCAGATACCTCTCTTTCATGCTGCTGCAGTGGCAACTTGATTCTTCTTTCCCTGGAGTTAGTATTACACATGGGGTGGGGTGAGGTGAGCAGAAGAAACATTTACCAACCCTGCACCTCCAGAAAAAGGAGGTCAGAAATAAGAAAGAAAGCTAAGCTGATAGGGAAGTAGGAGCAGGACTTATTCCACCCCATCCTCTAACTACCCTAATGAGAGCAGTCTTCACTGCTCCTTTATTATTATCCTTTAACTGGTCTGCTCTGATAAGGACAATGCATTCTACTTAGGAAGCTATAGAGAGGTGTGTATATGAAGAGTGAACTGAAGATTTACAGGGAAAATGTTTCTTTTTATATATATATATATTTTTATATATAAATGTTTTTGGAAGGTGACCTTTACAACTAGCATGGCCCTTTTTCCTTGTAGTTTTGGGGTCCCTAGTATTCTGGGATAAGCTAATGACTATTTAGCTACTAGAATCTTAGGGGATTTTACTGGCTACAAAGCGTATACTACATTATTGGGACTCCGTATAGCAGTCCAAATATGACTCAGAGAAGACATTCATAGAAATGCATATGTTTTTTTCAAAATTACAATAATTTCCCAAGTCACTCTCTCCTTTTTCCCCCCTCCCTAAGGAGATGGAAGTGGCAGGAACCTGTATGAGGCACTAACAGCCTTCACTCTTTGTCTTGGTTTTGGTATTACCTTTAACATTCCAGAAATCCCCCAAGCCAGACTTCAGAAATCTAAATTCTAGCTTTTATATACCAGACTGGGAGAAACATTCTTTACTTTTCTTATCTATATAGTCGTGTTTACCAGGCCCTCCCTTAGCTGGCCGTGACTAGAACAAAGGAAAGCCCTTATGCAGGCAAATGGCTTTTTAGAGGCTTGCTGCCTTTAAAAACCCTGTCAGAGATTGGAGGGAAGTTTTTTTATGAGTTAATTTACAATTCTGTTTTAACATTAGACCTCCACATCATTGCTAATGGTACACCTTAGTAAGGAAATCTGGGGGGAAGAGGACTATACAAGCCTATTATTGAGACTGTTTCTTCTCTTCAGGTCTGCCCTGTAACTGTGCAGATCAGTTTGTCCCTGTGTGTGGGCAGAATGGGCGCACTTACCCTAGTGCCTGCATTGCTCGTTGTGTGGGTCTCCAAGACCATCAGTTTGAGTTTGGGTCGTGCATCTCAAAGGATCCATGTAATCCTAATCCTTGCCAGAAAAACCAAAGGTAAGTCAAATGGCTCCTTACCCTTTCAACCAAAGTCCAGCACTTACAAAGCATCTACTTTGTACCAGATGGTGGAAATAAAAAGATGAATAAGAAGTGCTCACTGCCCTGAAGAGCTTAGAGTCTAGAGGAAAAGGGACCCATGTAAAGCTGCTTGGTAACATTATGTGATTGGGAACCCAAAAGTTGAGCAGTTAATGCAGCCTGGGGAAAGGTCTGGGAAAGCCTCCAGAGGATGTGCTACTCGGTTGAATCTGGAAAGATGAGTGCAAAATTATAGGCAAGTGTTTGCAGTGGAGGAAATGTGGTGTTGCTGAAGTCAGAGTAACAGGAGCAAAATTTTTGACTGCGGTGAAATGAGGAGAAAGCATAGTGTATACAAGGAGCTATAGCAGTTCTGTAATGCTAGGATGTAAAGTGTGAGGCAAGGAGAGGTATCAGAAAAACAAAACAAATAGCCGTGTTCTTATTAGTAGCTATTTACCCTCAGTAGCCTGATGATAATGGGAAAATTTCTTCTACTTACATACTTCCATTTTAGGAACTGAACATAAGAAATCTTGGAAATACAACTTCAGTATTACTTGAAATTATTTGTTCCTGGGCTCATTTCTCTGCACTTTCCTCTCTGAACTCAGAGTACAGTTGATCTGGGCTTAGTAATGGCTTTCTGTACATGGTGGCTATCAGAGCAAGTGTCCTGCTGGCTCTCTTAGGTTTCAGCCTTTAGAACTGAAGTTCTCACTGGCTGCCTCAGAGCCCTGAGTGGGACACATCCCATTGCCACAGTCTTTTCTTTATGAAGGTTTTTGTGGAGCTTAAGCAATTACTTCTCCATCCTGAAAACTGATACAGTGGTGGGAGGGGGGTTCTTATTTGTTAAGAGAAAATAGCAAAGAGAATTGGTTGCCCATCTGGCAAAATTTGTACCATGAAAACTAAGCCAAGAAAAATCTTTGGAAAGAAGACACAGTGCTGTGCATGAAAAAGGCTAAAGAAATATGCCAAAGAACAATATAGGTCATATTGGAAGAGGGAATTTAGGGCTGTTTTTTTATTTGTTTGTTTGTTTGTTCATTTGTTTTCCTCAAATTTCTAATATTTTTTATTAAGGGCATGTTGCTTTTATTTTAAAAACAATTTTTAAAAATTTAAAAAAAACAACCTTGGATCCCTATCTTACATCACATATACAAATTAACTCACAATGAATCAATGACTTAAATATAAGAGCTAAAACTATAAAACTCTTAGAAGTAAACATAGGGATAAATCTTCATGACCTTGAATTTGGCAGTGGATTCTTAGATATGACACCAACCAACAACAAAAGTTTATTTAAAAAATAGAAAAAAAATTTAAATAAATAAATAAATAAAAAATAGATGAATTGGACTTTATAAAAATTAAAATCTTCTATGCATCAAATGACTCAAGAAAGTGAAAATATTTGCAAATCAACTATCTAATAAGGGTCTGGTATCCAAAATAGATAAAGAACAACTTAGCAGCAAAAAGACAAATAACCTAGTTTAAAAATGGGCAAATGGCTTGAATAGACATTTCTCCAAAGAAGGTATGCAAATGGCCAAGCACGTGAAAAGATGGTCAACATTGTTAGCCATTAGGGAAAGGCAAATCAAAATCATGATATAGTACTTCACACTCACTAAGTTGGCTATCATAACAATAACAAAAAAAAATAGGGGGAAAAATATTGGTGAGGATAAGGAGATATTAGAATTCTTGTACATTGCTGGTAGGAATATAAAATGTTACTGAATTATACACTTTTGAATGGTTAATTTTATGTTATATGAATTTCAACCCAATTAAAAATAAAAAAAGAAATCTCAAAGTGGGGAATGCCTTTCTGGGTACAATACAAAACAAATACAAAAGAAAAAATTGAAAATAATATTTCAATCTTTAGTAACAATGGTAACAGTGGTAACAGACAAATGACAAACTGGGAAGAATATTTGCATCACACATTACAGAGAAAGGGTTGATGTCCTTATATTACAAAGAGTCCCTACAGATCAATAAGAAGATCAACCTAATATAAAAATAGGCAAGGATCAATAACCTAATAGAAAAATGGGCTAAGGATATAAATACAGAAAAAGAATACGAATGGTTCTTTTTTTTTTTTAATTATTATTTTTTTTTTTATTTTTAAAGAAACTTTAGATTACATAAATGTTACATAAAAAATATAGGGGATTCCCATATGCCCCACTCCTTCCCCCTCCCACACTTTCCCACATTGACATCTTTCATTAGTGAGGTACATTTGTTCCAATGGATCAACACATATTGAAGGATTGCTACTAGCTGTGGACTATAGTTTACATTATTGTTACACTTTGTCCTGCACAATTCTGTAGGTTATGACAAAACATATAATGCCCTGTATCCATTATTGCAACATCACGCAGGCCAATTCCAATGTCCCAGAAAAGGCCCCCATATTACACCTATTCTTCCTCTCCCTCCCCTCAGAACCTCTGGTGGCCACTGCCTTTATATCAATGATAAAAGTACTTCATTACTAGAATAAGTCTACAGTAGAATAATAATAAGTCTACTTTAGTCCATTGTTCATTCCCCAATCTTGAGGATTTGGGGATGGTGATGCCTACTCTGTTTCTAATTGAGATGGGGCTTAGATCCCATGGGAGCAGATGGATGGAACTATCTTGCTTGCAGTTGCAGACATTCTCTGTTTGTTGAGATGGGCGATGTCCATCATCATCTCCTTGCTAGTTGTCCTGAGTGAGTCCAATGAACTGGAGAGTAGGTGTTGTGACTCTGTTGAGATTCAGGGTTCAACTGGCACAATGCATCTGGAAAAAGACCTTAACCAAAAGGGGGAAATGGTGAATACAAATGAGTTTTTATGGCTCAGAGATTTCAAAGTGAGTCTGGAGTTCATTCCAGAGATTATGCTTATGCAGGTCTCAGCAAGATCTCATTGACTGCCACGGTAAACAATGCATCAAATAGCGGGGCTCCTGAGGGCTCTAGAAACATCCAGGCAGTATAAGCAGGGCAGACAAGCTCAGGAATTCAGCACCCTGTCAGTAGGTGTTACTTTGGAATCCATGCTCCGCAGTACAAACAAAGTTAGATTCATTTATAGTTTCCCTACACATGGCTCTTCTGCCCCTTTTATTTGAACCTACAATTAGCACTATACTTGTTAAATATATGACCCAGAGGCTTAAATCTTTGGTCTGTCCACAAATGGTTCTTAAATATTTTAAAAGATACCTTTGGGAGCAGATGTGGCTCAAGCAGTTGAGCTCCTGCCTCCCACATGGTAGGTCCTGGGTTCAGTTTCCGGTGCCTTCTGAAAAAACAAAAACAAAACAACAAGCAAAACAAACAATAAAACCAACTCAGGGAAGCCAGTGTGACTCAGTGGCTGAGTGCCAGCTTCCCACATACAAGGTCCCAGGTTCAATCCCTGGCCCTTGGTATCTCAAAAAAAAAAAAAAAAAAAAAAAAGCACACAGCACACATACTTTTGTTAGTTAGGGTAAGTAATTCTATCTACTGCCAAAATGTCAGTTCATTGACACAATAGAAGTTCAAATAAAGTCCATTTGGGTGTTCAGCAAATGGCTTTTCACATGGTGATTCAAAGATTCAGTATCCTTCTGTATAGAGGCTCCATCATCTCCTATGGCCTCAGCATCTTCTATATCGTCACCATCTGACCAGCAAATGAGAGAAAGGAGATAATGAAGATCACTCTTTGAGGCTTTTCTGAGCCAGGTCTAGAAGTGACATACATCACTACTTCCCACCACATTCCGTTGGCTAGAGCTATCTCTTGGCCACAATCAATTGACAGGGAGGCTAGGAAATATAACCTAGATGTCTGCCTAGGAAGAAAATAAATGAGTTTGTTGAGTATCTGCCAGTCTCTGCCATGATGCCTAACCTTCCTCATATTCAGAGAAATTTAAATTAAATTAAAACTACAATTGTGTACCATTTTTTATCTACTAGACTAGCAAAGACAAAATGTTCGATAGCATAATATAGGGAAACAAGTACTTTCATAAAGAAGATGATATGAGCTTATATATTGAAAATCCTAAGGATTACACACACATTTAGAACTATTCAACTAGTTAAGCGAGGTTGCAGGATACATGATAAATATACAAAAATAAATTTTATTTCTTTACACTAGTAATGAACAGTCTAAAAGCAAAATTTTTAAAAAACAATTGCATTTAGAATAGCACCCTAAATATTTAGGAAGATATTTAACAAAAGAAGTATAAGACCTATACACTAAAAACTTCAGACATCATTGAAAAAATTAAAGACAACCCAAAAAGATGGAAAGACATCCCATGTTAATGGATTGGAAGATTTAGTATTGTCAAGATAGCAGTCCTCCCCAATTGATCTAAAGGTTCAAAGCAGTCCCTCTCAAAATCCCAGCTGTTTGGTTTTTTGTTTGTTTGTTTTTCAGAAATTGACAAACTGATCCTCAAATTCATGTGGAATTGCAGGGGACCTGGAATAGCCAAAAAAAGTTATGAAAAAGAACAAAGTGGGAAACAGATGTGGCTCAAGTGATTGGGCTCCCGTCTACCATATAGGAGGTCCAGGGTTCGATTTCCGGGGCCTCCTGGTGGAAAATGAGCTGGCCCGAGCAGAGAGGTGGCCCACAAAGAGCGCTGGCTCATGCAGGAGTGCTGGCCCACACAGAGAGCTGGCGTAGCAAGATGACACAACAAAAAGAGACACAGAAGAGAGACAGTGAGAGACACAGCAAAATCAGGGAGCTGAGGTGGTGCAAGAGATTTTCCCCACTCCGAAAATTCCCAGGATCCATTCCCAGTGCCACCTAAAAAGAAGACAAGCAGACACAGAAGAACATACAGAGAGCAGACAGCAAGCGGAGAACAACGGGGCGACAGGAGGGGGCGTGGATAAATAAATCTTAAAAAAAAAGAACAAAGAGGACTTCCACTTGTCAATTTCAAAACTTATTATAAGACTACAGTAACCAAGGCTATGTGGTACTGGGATAAGGATAGACATATAGATCAGTGGAATAGAATTGAAAGTTCATAAATAAACCCACACATTTGTGGTCACTTGATTTTTGACAAGGGTGCCAAGACAATTCAATCATAATAGAATAGTTTCTTCAACAGTGGTGCTGGGGCAGCTGGATATCCACATGCAAAAGAATGAGCTTGGACTCCTACTTCAAACCAGATACAAAAATTAACTCAAAATTTCCAAAGACCTAAATGTAAGAGTTAAACTATAAAACTCTTAGTGAAAACACAGGTGTAAATCTTCATGACCTTGTATTGGGCAATGGATTTTTTGATATGACAGCAAGCAGCAGCAGCAAAAGAAAAAATAGATTAATCAGACTTCATCAAAATTAAAACCGTTTGTGCATCACAGGACATTATCAATAAAGTGATAAAGCAACACACAGAATGGGAGAAAATAGTTGCAAATCATATATACCTGATAAGAGACTTGTATCTGAAATATTAAAGAACACTTGCAATTCAATAATAAAAAGAAGATAAACCAATTAAAAATGGGCAAAGGACTTCTCCAAAAAAGATATGCAAATGGCCAGTAAGCACATGAAAAGATGTTCTACATCATTAGCCCCCAGGGAAATGCAAATCAAAACCACAAATGATACACCTACTTCACAGCCACTAGGATATCTATAATCAAAAAGACGGACAATAACAGGTATTGGCAAGGATGTAGAGAAATTGGAACTCTTGTACATTGCTGGTGGTAATGTATAATGGTGCATCCACTATGTAAAACTGTTTGGCCATTCCCCCCAAAAATCAAGATAGAGTTATCATATGACCTAATACTCCTAGATGTGTAACAAAGAGAATACAAACATATGTTCACACAAAAACTTGTATGCAAATGTTCATAGCAGCATATTCATGTACCCAAAAAGTAAAAACAACCAAAATGCCCATCAATTGATGAATGAGTAAACAAAATATGGTATATACAGACAATGGTATACTATGCAGCCATGAAAAGAAATGAAGTACTGATATATTCTATAACATGGATGAACCTTGAAAACATAAGGCTAAATGAAAAAAGACTACAAAAGGCCACATATTGTATGATCCTATTAATATGAAATGTCCAGAATAGGCAAATCCATAGAGACAGAAAGCATATTAGTGTTTACTAAGGGGTAAGTATAAAGGGTAATAGGAAGTGACTGCTAATGGGTATGGGATTTCTTTTGGAGATGAAAATTTCTGGGATTAGATGTAGTGATGGTTGCACAACCTTGTGAATATAACTAAAACCAGTTGTGTACTTCAAAAGGGCAGACATAGTACATGAAATATATCTCAATAAAAATATCATAATAAGGCAGCTGAATTAGATAAGAAATTATCTTTAAGACATATTGTTAAGTTTTTTAAAAGCCAGAGCATTGTGTATAGAATCTTATATTTGTGTTTTTAAAAATAATAACTATTACATACATAAATGCTTATTTGTACCTAAAATATCTCTGGAAGGGTAAACAAGAAATAGTAATAGTGGCTGCCACTGGGAAGGAAACTAGGTGGATGGAATACAAAAATAGGAAGGAGACTTGTTTTCACTGTATACCTTTTTTTACCTTTTCAGTTTCACCATGGGCTTGTATTAGCTGTTCAAAAACTAACTTTTTTTTTTTTTCTTAAGTAAAAAGATGTACTCATTCATCAGGTATTTACTGATGTACCAAGCATTTTTCTAAACATGAGACTCTAGCCATAAGCAAGTCCCTACTTTGATCATGTTTAATTTGCCACCCCCTCTCAGAGCCTCACTCCTTTCCTGTGATCTGTATACCCAACTTGGTAAAGTTTTGTCTTCCAAAATTACCAAATTTCTGTTGATATTCTTGGTTTTCATCCCTTCCATGTTAATGAACAATGAAATTCTAACTATTCTTTTTCTTATTTCCATAAAACCATAGCTAAATGCATTCTAATTTCAAAACACACACAAAAAAGCAACCGTGCATAGCAGTAGTGGTGGTAATCATTTGAGTACAGGAGGCTCATCCCTAAAAAGAATATAAGTAATCTTTGAAATTAAAATAACACTGCTATATTCTTCCCCTTTTATTTTACAAACAATTTGTACCTCCTGGTACTTCAAATACCAGTGAAAGCTAAACATTTTAATAGGTCTTATCTTTATATATATATATATATATGTATGTATGTATGTGTGTGTGTATATATATCCTTTAATAGAAATTAGGAAAGCAGAAAATATTAAAGAAGAAAAGAGCCATAATCTCTAACCCTTCTAAAGAAGTTCAGTAATTAAGAATAAAGCAAGGTCCAGAGAGTACTAGGGAACACCAGCTTCATGGGGGTGGGGGGTGGGTGGGGAGTTGCATTCTCTCAGTGAATTTGCAACTGGCTGGTGTCAGGTCCTCAGCCTTGTAGGCACATAAACTTCAAAATTTCAGGATGTAGAATGAAGACTTCTTTTGAGATAGACTCATTAACCAAGCTGAAAATTAAGGCCCTGAAAATGTTTCTTTTGTTATTTACTACAAGTCTGCCAATGTCAGGCCCCAACCCACCTGCAGGGCCTCATCCCTTGCCACTTCTACCCCATGCATCATTTGCTCCTGTCCTCAGGGTCACCTGCCATTTCTCCCATCACCACACTCTGTCAAACCTTTGTTCATAATGCATCCTCAGCCTGGCCTGCCTGTGTGGCCCTCCTTGTACTCCAGGTTCTAGCTGGAACACTGCCTTCTCCAGGGTGCTTTCCCCAGCTCCCCAGTCAGAACCAGTCATTCTCATAGTATTTTGTTTGCAGTTATCTACCCTGTAGCCTACTCTTTATGTATGCTTGATTCTCCCACTCTGCATAAGCTCCTCAGGGGCAAGGACTGTTTTCTATTTGTCTCTGCTTTCTCCTCAACTTCCCATGCCTAGCCATTGCTTTGCCGGCCCCACCATAGCCCCTCCCTAGATAGGCTCATGGTGCACATTCATGTTTTTCAGGTGTGTACCCAAACCACAAGTCTGCCTGACAACTTTTGATAAATTTGGATGTAGCCAATATGAGTGTGTGCCAAGACAGCTCACCTGTGACCAGGTCCGCGATCCTGTTTGTGACACAGACCATGTGGAACACAACAATCTCTGCACTTTGTACCAAAGAGGGAAAAGCCTCTCTTACAAAGGCCCATGCCAGGTACAGTTGTTTGGCTGACAAACCAAAGAATACTAAGCATAAAAATTGGCATATGATCCTTGAGAGATAAATCAGCAGTAAGACCTCTCATGGGTCTTCTGTGAATGCTGTCAAGTGTAAAGAACTCAGTCCTCCACTAAAAATGAGTCATCCTAAGACTTTTCTCCTAATTCTGGAGGGTTGTCTTGCTAGTAAGTAAACCTTTGTTCATATAGTGTGCAAGCAAGCTTAGCGTGTTATCTTGCAGGCTACTCCAAGGAAAAGAATTTAAAGTATCATACCCTGACATAGGTCACTACCAGTTTCTCATCCTATAGTTCTGTGGGCACTCACTATAAAACAAATCAGGAAGAATCTAAGTTAAAATAACCAAAAAGAGTTATTTTTCTCCTTTTCCCCATCATAATCCTACCTCCCAAAGTACTGAAAAATGACTGAAAACATCTATAAGACTTAATATCTTTTTACATCAGTTTATCTCACAGTCTTTAGGGTTTTGGAATCTGCATTCATGTTAAAAACAAATCTCCAATGATTTCCCATTAGGATTTCCCACATGCACCGCTGAAATATGTGCTGGCCACTCTTTCTGGGAAATTCCCATGTTTGGGTCCAGAACCCTCTGCCTACAACTAGCTAACACCTCATATGATTGCTTCTCATTCTCTGGGTTTCATGATCAGAAAAATCCTTTCAGCTCGTTTTTCCTACACTTGTTTTCTCTCAGGTCTTCTGTTCCAATTGCATTTATAGCTCTACTCTGAATTCCCAGTCTTCTCTTCCTACTTGTTCCCTCTTCCTCCCTATGATTTTTCTTTGACATCTTTCTAACTCACCCGGTGGATCCAGAATCTATCTGCTGCAATATTGATCTCCCCACTCACTTCTCCTCATCTCATATCCAGTGTGAAATAATAAGGCCTCAACATCTGCATTAAGATTGATCTTCTTTTCTTCAAACAGGCACTTCTGGAGTATTAATAGAAATGTAGAAGGGGGTTAGATTTTTATTTCATATCAGTTCACATGGAATGAGCCCCCAAGTCCCAGAGAGGCTGAGAAAAGTAATCTGTTCAACTCATCTTGGGACAGCACTGTTGTCCCCTATTCAGTCCACCTCGGAAACTTAAGAGTCCCTGGAATTTATACCTGTGTCTTTTTCTTTACTGGTAATAGGGAGACCTGCTCTGTCCTCTTGGTTAAGGAAAAGTTATACCATAGAGGTCCAGGCTAAATGTGATTTGTTTGCCTTCAGCCCTTCTGCAGAGCCACAAAGCCTGTCTGCGGGCACAATGGTGAGACCTACAGCAGCCTGTGTGCTGCCTACTCGGATCGTGTGGCAGTCGATTACCATGGCCCCTGCCAGGCCGTCGGGGTGCTCTCAGAGTACAGTTCTGTCACTGAGTGTGCTGCTGTGAAGTGTCCTCCACTCTCAGTGACTGGGTGCAAGCCCATCATCCCGCCTGGTAGGCTGGCAATATTTAGGGCGGGGCAGGGGTGAGATTTGGAAGACTTGCTTGTCCGCCTCCAGAAAATGAATCACTGAGGAGAAAAGAGTTGACTAGTTTATTTAAATTTTTTAAAAAGCCTTCAAAAGATTCTAATGCTGTTAAGACTGCTTTACTCTGGCTTGACCTTAAAAAGCTATGGAGAAAAAAATACAAAATAAAAAAAAATTTTAAAAAGCTATGGAGGAGTGGGTGTAGCACCCGCTTCGCATGGATGAGGTTACGGGTTCAAGACCTGGTACCTCCTAAAAATAAATAAAAATAAAAAGCTATGGATTACTTTAGACATCCTCTAGTCCAGTGATTATAAAATAATCTGTAAACTTCTTTCAAGCAAAATCTTACACCAAACACCAATATATAAACAGATAAAGCAGTGTTTAGTTACTAGAATTATGAGTTCAAATTTGTGTTTACCTATTATAAAGTTAATGAATTAGTAACAAATGAATGAATAATTGAAGTAGTTTTGAGAACATAAACATTTGAAATTGAGAGAAACAAGAAGATAGTTGTTGTCTTAGATTGGCCTTAGCATCTAATTTAATTGTTGTTTACATATAAGCAAGAAATTCTTGTTTTATATAGATACTTTAAGTAGTAACAGTTTTTAAACTGCTTACCTTAGTCTCACTCTTACATTAAGCAGAAGTGGCAGAAGAGGCTTTATTCCAAATCTGCACAGATCAGGTTAACTTGAAGTCTAACAAGTTCATGCGTTCATCTATTAATTCATCAAATGTTTACTGACCTTCAACTACGTGCCAGGCACTCTTCTGGCATAGGGGACACAACACTGAGCAATACAAAACCTCTTCCCTCCTGGAGATCACATTCTGAAGGAGGAGACAAACCAAAAACAAGTTACCAGGCAAATCCAATCTGAGTCAGTTGACCACAAGTGCCAAGAAGTGAAAAGGAAGGGGGATAGGAAGGACCTGGGATGGCGAGGTGGTTAATTGTTGGTTAATGATCTCTTTTGTGCTAAAATGTAGCATAATATTTCATTTAATTATGCCATATTTTAATCATTTTTTTAACAGTTTAAAATAATTTTTAAAATTAAATTTCAAGCAAACACATGTGGAAAGCTGGAAACACCAGCTCCCTCATTTTACAGACAGGAAAATAAAGGCCCGGGAAAAGCCCTTGCCCAGGATCACACAGTGAGTTTTGAGGCAGAGGAGGCTCTAAGCCCCAAGTCTCTTGAAAAGCCAGCTCTATTTGTGCTCTCTTACACTGCACCTGCCTTACATGGAGAAATGGTCAAGGATGAAAGCAAGAATGTAGGAAAGAAAGATTCTGGTAAATGTATTGATTGTAAGGCCCCAGGTTGGCCGGGGAACATATATAAAAGAATAGTCATCAAGGGCACTTATAACTCTTGTAGCACAAAATGAAGGGTTGATGATGTCACCATGTATTTTGAATCCTCCTTGTGTCTAATTCTGAACACACATAAAATGATTTCTGTTACACAGGTGCTTGTTGCCCACTATGTGCTGGGCTGTTAAGAGTTTTATTCGACAAAGAAAAACTGGATACTATTGCTAAGGTAAATTGGTAAATTGCCTTATATGCCAGGTACTGTTCAAACCTTATTGTTAAACCTACAGGGCAGAACATATTGTCCCCATTTATAGGTGAAGAAACTAATTTTCAGAGAAGCAACTTGACCATGGCCATGCCGCCATGGAACTAGGGTCTGAACCCAGGCCTGACTCCTGGTCCTTGCTCCTCCCCTCCCTCCCCAACTGGCTGGTCACCTTGCCTCTGCACATCACAGTCAGCCTGAAGCTTTCTTTTTTTTTTTTTAATTTAATTTTATTTTTTTAAATCCCCCCCCACAAACACCCTGCATTATTGTGAAACATTTGTTGACAAATCATGAAAGAGCATCTATTACTACCAACCATAGTCCGTATCTTCCTCCCCTATACATTTTTTAAGGATTTATTTATTTGCTTTTATCTATTTTTACCACCACCCCCCCGCCACCGCCCGTTTTTGCTGTTGCTGTGTCCATTCACTGGGTGACTCTGTCCGTTTTCTGCCCTCTTTTCTCATCCTTCTCCTCCTGTCTTCACTGGAATTCGATCCTCAGAACCTCCGATGTGGAAGAGAGGTGTCCTACTGCCTGCGCCACCTTAATTCCTGGTCTTTCGGCACGTCTCTTCTTGGCTCTCCCTTGTGTCACTCTCCTGTTACATCATCATCTTGCTGCATGGCTCGTGGGGCCTGGCAGCTCACCCACTTGCAGGCCTTGGTGGTCCATGCGCCTTCTATATTTTTCTTTTTTCTTTTTTTTAAATTTTTACTGGGAGGTCCCGGGGATCAAACCCAGGTCCCTCTATATGGGAGATGGATGCCCAACCACCCGAGCCACATCTGTTCCCCTTGCTATATCTCTTAAGGTTGACCAAAGATACAGTCTTTTCCCATACAGGATGGTCATATAATAAGTCAGGCTTAGTTTATCACCAGCATTCCAAAAACCAGGCCTAGGAAGAAAAATTAGGTCTGGGGACATATGCCTGGTTTCTAATATAGCGAATATTTAGCCTACCCTGATTATCACAAAATCAGGACAGTGAGAATATTCGCAATGAAGCTTTCTTTTAAAAGGTCCCCTGCTGGCACAGGAAGCATAGTTAGGGGCTGGAGGGACAACTAGGCAGCCTGTGGCTAGTAGAAGCCCAGGAGGGTTCAAGGTTGCTTGCCCTTACACTAGCCCCCATTCCTAACTTTGGGGTTACTTCCAGAACCTGCCACCTTTCCAGGATAGTTTTGCCCCTTTCCCTTTTTCCTTCCATCACTTTTGCTGCTCACTGTTGGAGGACAGGGCTCCAGCAATGGAGCAGCCAACACCTGCCACTACCTAGAGGATTATCCCCATTTTGATTAAAACAACAATATTTTCACAGGAAGACCTTATCTCCCTGTGACCTCTAACTCAGAACATTCACTTTCAAAAAAAGTGCTTCTGGTGAGATTATCTTGACTACAAAGCTCCATAGTTAGGCAAAAACCCCATTGTAATGGACTCTGTGGAGATTTAGAATTCAGCCTAGGTGAGCTCTTATGGGGCCTTGGTTAAAAGAGCCTTCTCTGCTGACAGCCTGGAGCCAGGTAGCTTAAGTAGTTATAAGGAATTCTTTTTTTCAGGTAATACAATTTTTTTTTCTTCCTAGGTAACCAACAAAAAGCCAATAGCAGTTATGGAAATACTTCAGAAAATTCGCATGCATGTGTCTGTCCCCCAGTGTGATGTGTTTGGATACTTCAGCATTGAGTCGGAAATTGTAATCCTAATCATTCCTGTTGATCATTCCCCAAAAGCCTTGCAGGTAAGGTTCAGCACAAAATTGTGAAGCAATTTTTTCACCTTCAAGTTCAGTGAATTTAGAAGGGGGTGGGCACAAACCAGGACGTAGGAAAGGACAAGGGGTGAAGAAACAGCAACATTTGGAAAGTTTTGTAGGACAGGAGGGAGAAAAGCAAGGCAGCCTCTGAAAGACATAGCTTATGCCAGGTGAACAGTTTTCCAGGCAAGCTGCATACATATACTCATTTGACAGCAGAATGTGAAGGAGCTGGGAGAGGAGAGAGGTTAAGATACTATGACTCAGAGTATGCAAAGATGGGCGGGACCTGAGAAATCATTGAACCTAGTCTGCTTGTTGTATGGGTGAGGCAGCTGAGGCCCAAAAGAGGGAAGGGACTGGTACAGTGAGAGCCAGAATGGACGCTAGATGGCTATGCTCCCACTGTGGAGGAAGCTGGTTTTATGGGTCCCAGTTTTCCCTTCTTACACACTAGAGGCATGTGGGAGCTCACTTATGTAGGCCTAAGTTTCAGCATCAAAGTAGTGAGAATTAAGGGGATAAATGCAAGTGATTTATTCACTGCCATCATTAGAAATCTCATTAAATATAATGTTTAAACCTCATGTTTAAATAGGAGTTGACAATGTATTCCCTATGACAATGTTTAACCATGTAAAGATAATGTCTAAATGTGGATAAGAAGTGAATATGGAGAATAATGTGGCTATGAACATCGGTGTGCAGATGTCTGTTCGTGTCACTGCTCTCAGTTCTTCTGGATATATACCCAATAAAGTTAAAAAATAAATAAATAAATAAAAGAAGTGAATATGGAAAAATGAAAACAGTTGATTGATTAGGACAATGGCATTGTGGATCATTTCTTTTCTGGTTTGATTTCCATTTAGTGCTGTTACTATTTATGTAATAAATGATGACTACAATAAAATGTTACTTTGGCTAAGAAAAGGACAAAGAGAAAGCACATTCCCTTTGAGACTATCCTGTTGCTAGGGATATATACAGAATTTGTCTTTATACAGGTTCTGCAGTTTTATATTAAAAGATTCTGATTTTCCCCTCCCAGATTGAAGCCTGCAACAAAGAAGCAGAGAAGATTGAATCCCTTATCAATTCTGACAGCCCTACTCTGGCATCCCACGTCCCTCTCTCTGCCCTCATCATTTCCCAGGTACAGGTCTCCAACAGCGTGCCATCAGCTGGCATCAGGGATAGACCTCCATCCCACTCCTGCCTTTTCCTCTTAAGCCTGGGCCTTGCCTTGCACTTGCTCTGGACACATAACTGGCTGGCCACAAAAGGTGCGTAAAGTTCCTCTATCTACTTTTCTACCTTGCGAAAGACATTCAGGATTGCTGGTTTGTAGCTGAATGGTGGCCAAGTAAAAGCACATGTCACCTCTATTCACCAAACAGTATTTTTTTTTTAAATCTATCAATATTAGTAGGGTTTTGTTTTGTTCTTACAAATGTTAAAATACATTCTTCCAAATACTAATGAAAAGAGGATGTCTCTTTCTGGTAGATCACTGCCTTATGATTTACATTTTGTTCTTTAGGTGGGTCCCCCACTCTTAAACTAATTTAATATCGTTGATAAATGAGATGAACACTTTTTAGGATGATAATTCACTTTATTAGTGGTTTCTTATTGCAGAAACTTCATTTCAGAGTTCCTTTAAGTATTAAGGTTCTCCTAGTGTGCTTGTGTTTGTTTACAGATTCAGAAGCTGGGGTTCTGCTATTAGAACCACTGCTGTTAGAGCATGAAATAAAGATAAAGCGTGCTCTTGGAAATTATAGTGTAAACCATCAGGCAAATTGAAATAAATTTACAGAAAGTTAATTCAGGAACCCACCTAGCATGTTAAACAAAAGCAAGCTGACTAAATGACACTCAAATGATTATGTCTGTGAGTTTTGTGAAAGGAAGAAATTACATGGCATCGACGTGTCTTGTATTATGCAGTTTTTATATTAACCAGATATATATTCTTCGGTTTTCATCTGAGTTAAATTTAGAGTTTTTAAACATCAATCTTTAAACCAATTGCTGCTACTTATATAATTGCCAAAAAGTGAAATAATTAGTAGTTCATGTAAATAATACATGATTTTTCTATTTTATTATGAAGAAAGTAAATAGCCATATTTGTAAAATGACAATCATATGTGTTAACTCAGTACTTTCCGTTCATGAAGACACATTTGTTTTCTGTGATATGCACAGTGTAGATAAGTGTTCAGTCTGACTTTCTCTTTTGATATAGAATTATAAAGAGTTGTGGTTTATATATTTTAAAATGTCAATATAAGTATTAAAATGTTTGCATGCTGTCTAAGAAATTGAACACTTTGAATGTGTTTCACAGTTTGAAATAAGCTATTCAATGGAATACTTCTTGTTAGTATGCACCTGAACACATGAAGTATTTTTTCAGTATTATAATATGTACCCTCTGAAATATATAGGGATATGCTTATTATACCAAAATGTTGTTTAAAAGTGGGCACTTAAAGCCTTCAGAATATCTCAGTGCTGATGTAGCATGTTTGTTGCAATTGCTTTTTTCTGTATAAAGTCTTCAATGCAATAATACTGGAAAGCTTTTCTATTTTAATAAAAATAACTTTTATACGATCTTGTGCATTTTCAAGCAATGTGGACATTTAAAATGAAACCATCGATCACACTTAGGAGATCTATATACCTTGCTCTGGAATAAGAAGTCATGGAGTGTTATTAACCTAGGCCCAGGGCCTAGGAGAGCAAGGCAGCTAGAATGGAGCTCATCAGACCAGAACCAGACATGCCCAGAGGGCTGGCAGTGGCAGAAAGTCAGATACAAAAACTTCACCTTTAGGCCTTCAAGGACAGAGAGAGCTTCGGGCACTCTTCTACTTCCTGCTGCCTCAGGCTTGATGGTCAGCTCCAGGGTACATCCTGGGGCAGAGATAATTTTGGAATATGGAGGCACAAGGCTTATTGATCAAGACCTGAGAGGTTGTATCAATCATCTTAGGCTAATTTTCCAGTTTCAGTGGCTTATATCTTGCTCCACCACATTATCGGTCAGCTGTGGCTCTTCACCCCAGGACTCATTCCAGTGTCCTGGCAAGGGGGAACAAAAGACAGTAAGAACTATTGGTGGAATCCTGTGGGTTCTAGACTTCTTGGTTCTTGGCTATGTTGCATAAAAGAATTTAAGGACACGCCATAGGGTAGACAAAGGAGTAAAGAGTTTATTAAGAAACAAGAAAACTAGAAATGAGATAAGTACACAACCTGAGACACGGGTGCTTGTGTGCTACAGGATGAGATGCGCATGTGGGGCCCCAGGTTAGGCCTCTTTAAAGTCCTTCCTCCTCTCCTTTCCTTACACTGGGGAGGGGCCCCAGCTGTTTGCTGTTCTTACTGGTTGCCCCACCTGTTAGCTCTCAGAGGGCCAATGGGTAGGCCTGTTTGGAGTTATCCAGGGCTTCCCTTAATGCCAGAAAGAGTTCCAAATGGGACCTCGTCTTGGCTGGGTCTTTCCAGCAAGGTTCTTTAGTAGCAGCCTTCCCCTCCGGGTTTCTGGGCGGAGTCTCTCGGCCATGTTCTCTGCTGGGTCCTAGCTGTTTCCCCCTTTCCGTATACTAACCTGCCTCAGAACCACAAGCTAGCTCTTAGGTCTCTGCTCAGAGGTGACCCTGCCATTTCTAACCTATATTTTAATGGCCAGATCAAGTCACACAGCCAATCCTGAATTCAACAGGATAAGATGAATAATCATACTTGGTGTTTGGGGGAAGGGGAAGGAGGTAGGGGCAGGGGGAAAGACAGTAAGTATTTTGAACAATAATACAATCTATCACAGAAATGCTCTCTCATCATTGGATAGGACAATAGCTGAGACTGACTTGATTTTTTAATTAGAAAAGCAATAGATGTGGAGCAGATGTAGCTCAGTGGTTGAGCACCTGCTTCATATGTATGAGGTCCCGGGTTCAATCCCCAGTACCTCCTTAAAAATTTTTAAAAATAGGTTGTTCCTGCTCTGGGGTAAAAATCACGAGAACTCTGTAGATGATTATGGGAAAAACAAGTCCAGGTCGGGTCAGTTCAAAGAGATAAGAAATTGATTATCACCTGCTGTGGTGAGCACACCCAGGCTGCCTTGAGAACAGATTGCAATGGTTTCCCAACATCAGGGCAGGATGGAACCCTTGTTGGCTAGCTCTCCAGCATTCTGTCCAGGACAGGGTAAGAGTACCAAGTGTGTCAGGTTGGGAGAGGACTTGAATCAAGATCCTATGGAAGGAAAAAAAAAAAGAGGGGGAGAGAGAGAGAGATATTGGGCCTGTCCCCTTTTAATTTTGTCTGGGAGCTAGTAGAAAGGATGGCCTGGAAGTCCAGGAGAAAGCAGTTCAGCAGGAGGAGGATCATTTAGAAGGTGAGAAAACTTCATGAAAGGTGGATTTCAGACAAAGACTCAGAGGCTTCTATGGACATGAGTAATGAATTCAATTTACTAGAAAGACAAATGATATAGGCTCTTTTGGGGAACGAGTGTAGCTCAGTGGTTTGAATGCCTGCTTCCCATGTACCAGGTCCTAAGTTCAAACCCTAGCACCTCCTGAAAAAAAAAAAGAAATAGGCTCTCTGTTCAGTCCATAGAAAGTGGTTGAGCAGCAATGCACTCCAAGAGAATCATGGACCTAGCCTGGGCCACATGCCCACCTCTGTGGCAGAGGAGGGAGGTTGGAGTTTCAGCCCCACCTAAACCAGAGAGAATGAATTTCCCACAGGAAAGAATTCTGTTCCTAAAAGAAGCCTTCTATTAAATGTGTCCACTGAGGAGTGTGTGTCACTGACAGGCCAAACCAATCCAATCTGTGAGCACTCGGTAGCTCCTCACCTGCAGGCCAGACACACACTTCATCAAAGTTTTTGTACATCAGCCATCAGAGTCCAGTGACTCAACCAATGGGGTGCTTTATAAGACTGGCTTATTGAAAAAGCAAATTATCCAGAACAATTCATAATAAAATAATTATTTTATACCCAGAACAAAAAAATGGCAACAAAGAGGAGAGACTATGATAAGTGTAGAAAATTTAAATCAGTTAATGCAAAAAAAGCAGGCCAACTTGACAAAGATTCCTCAACTTGGGGAAGATTGCCTCCTGTATGCCTAGCTCCAGAGCCAGTTCTGTCAGGAAGATTCCTAAGGGCCCCAGGACAGAGGACCCTGACTTAAGACTTGATTGTCACTAGAGACCACTAAATAGTTGCTGTCTCATAAATCATCATTTTTCTGTAGGCTAGGGATCATTCGTGCCACCAAACCCTCATTTTATATCTATGGTAAAGAGATCATAGCTCTATCCTCATGGTTTCATTGTGACTGTCTCAGCTAAGCCAAGCTCCAAGCATCACATCCTCACACAAGAATTCTCAGCAAGAAGAAAGAGGGTAAGAGCCACAGTGCTTTCTCCTTTTGCTGCTTGTACTCTTATGATAAGAAAATTATTTCTCAGCAAACCCTCCATAGTCCTCCTTGTATCTCACTTGGCCAAGACTGCATCATATGCCCACCACTGGCCAAGGGGAACAGACTAGCCATAATTGGCTTAAGTCTGGGGACTGCACACTTTGCTGTCCAAACCAAGTCAAGTTTAGTAGGACAATAGGAAGACAAAGGGCTGTTGTGTTGGCCACCAACAGCATTTGCCTCAGTAAACCAGTATTTTTAGGAGAATCTCAACTTGTTAAAGTATAAATATGAAAACAGTTTTATTTTTCCAATAACTGCCCCCTGACAATGCTATATAGACTCCTGTTTTCCAGCTAGGTAGTAGAATCCCCATAACATCTCTGTCTGATTCCATAACTTTATTGGTTACCTCCAGTTATTCAAGCAATCTCACTTCATTCCTCAGGCCTCTTTCCTGATTATTTTAAAATTTCAACCTCATATCCAATGCAAAGTTCTCTTCTGCTTCCCTACCCTATACTAGATGGTCACCCTAATTGCCTAGAGTGGAGAGTGTTGGGGGTATGGTCTCTATGCCCTCAACATAGGCAAGGCTCCCTTCTCAACGAGTCAGTGAGCCGGGCATGGTATCACTATTAGCATGAGTCACAGACAGTCTTACGACAGCCTCATTTCAAGTTTAGAAACTTGTTTCTAGTAAGAAATTTTGTCAACTAAGAGCCCCTCAATGCCATTACCCTTAATTATGGTTTGCCTATACAAGATAGATTGGAGTAGGTGATCTAATTGTACAAACAGTATGCCATGAGAGGTGTGAGAAAGGGAAGATAAAGTCTAACAAGGAAGAAGACAGAAGGCTCCTTAAAGTTTGTTTGAGCTGGCCTGGAAGAAATAGGAAAGGCCTGCCAGACGGCTTTGAAGAAAGGCTTTCTAAGCAAGGGATACACCTTGAGCATAGGTACAGAAGCAGGAGAATCGGTTTTGTTCCCGTGATAGAACAGTGAAGCTGATATGTTGGGAAGGGGATGATCTGTACAGAGAATCAAAGTTACCATTTTACACATTCAAATTGTGACTCTGACATATACACACTGAAATAAGTGATGTCTAAAGAGCACTTTTAAAGTGTCATCTCATTTAATCTAAAATAAAATCCTGTAAGATAGCTGTTATTACCGTCATTTTACACTAGAGGAAACCGGGACATGGAGAGGCTCAAGCACCTTAGTTAGGGGCAGCAGAGCTGGAACTTGGACTTGGGCCACATGACTTCAAACTCATGCCCCATGCTGTAATTAAGTTTTTTTTGTTTGTTTTTTTGTGTTTTTTTAAATATATTTTTAGTGATGCGTATCAGACATACATGAACATACATAACTTGAAGTCTAAAGCAAACATCAGAACCTAAGAAAATAAAGGGGCTCAACACGTTACAGTTGTCCCATACCCACATATCCACCTGAAACTTGAATTGTGATTCATTTTTAAAAATTGGCCAGAGCATTTCTGATTCATGAATAATAACTTTTATCCATGGTTCTACTTGGGTGTACAATTCCTGACATCTCCAGGATTTTAAAAACAAATCTGTTTTATTGAGACATATTAAACCAATATCTTTTTTATCCAATGTGTACATTCCCAGGTCCTTAGTATATTCACAGTGATGTGCATTTATCTCTTCAATTGTTATTTAACATTTACAATAGCTCTATAATAATTATAATAATTAAATAAAAACCAGAAGAATAATGGTTGTATTATTCACCTCTCAATCCATTTGTTGACACTCACATACATAGGTGTTTTTTTTGTAATTAAGTTTTAGTTTTTTTAATTACACTGTGTTGAGAATATTTAACTAAAAAGTTACTATCTTGAGGAATTTATCATAGTTTGAGTCCTAATATTTGATCAATTTTGTATTTGTTTCATAGAAATTTGATTGATTAAATATAAATGGTCTCAACATATAAATTAAAAGACATATGTTGTTGGAGTGAGTAAAAAGAAAGACCCAGCTACATGTTGTCAACTACGAGCTGCTCATTTTTAATATAAAGAAACAGGTTAAAAGTGAGAGGATGGAAATTAGATGAAGCTACGTTAATTTAAAGAGAGCAGGGAAGCAGCTGTGGCCCAACTGGTTGGGCTCCCATTTACCATATGGGAGGCCTTGGGTTAGGTTCCTGGGACCTCCTGGTGAATGCAAGCCAGCCCGCACAGCAGGGTGAGCTGGAGCAGCAAGATGACGCAACAAGGGGAGACAAGCAGACATAAAAAACGCACATCAAAATAGACACAGCGAGCACAAGCAGCAAGGAGGGGAATAAATAAAAATAAATAAAATAAATCTTAAAAAAAATAAAGAGAGCTAAAATGGCAATATTAATATCAAAGTAATTACACAGAGAAGAATATTACCAAAGATAGAAACTTTTCATAATGATAAAATGGTTCATTTATCAAGGTGATATAAGAATTATGAATGTGTATACCCTGAATAAAGTACATGAAGTAAAACTGATAGAACATAAAGGAGAAATAGATAAATCTACAATTATAGCTGAAGATTTCAACATCCCTCTGTTAGTATTTGATAGAACAAGTAGACAGAAAATCAGTAAAGTTATAAAGACCTGAATTAATCTAGCAACCAACTTTACCTAATTGGCATTTATACAACATTCCACCAATAAAAACAGAACACACAATCTTTTTTTTTTTTTTTTTAAAGATTTTATTTATTTATTCATTAATCCCCCCCTTGCTGCTTGTGCTCGCTGGGTCAGCTAACCACGCCGTGCGGGCAGGCTTGCCTTCACCAGGAGGCCTCGGGAACCGAACCCGGGGCCTCCCATATGGTAAACGGGAGCCCTACTGATTGAGCCACAGCCGCTTCCCCATACAATCTTTTCACGTGTACACAGAATATTTACCAAGATAAATAGGACATAAAACAACTCCCAGTAAATGTAAAAGGATTGAAATAATCTAGAGTATATTCTCTGACCACAATGGAATTAAAGCGGGAATCAATAACAATAAGATATCTTGAAAATTCCCAAATAACTGAAAACTAACATTTTAAAACAACCCATAGGTCAAAGAATAAATCACCAGGGAAATAAATTATTTTGAACAGAATAAAAATGATAACACAACACATAGATTTGGTGGCATGCAGCTAAAGGTAGCTTAGAGGGAAATTTATAAACTAAATGCTTATATTAGAAAAGAAGGATGGTTTAACATCAATGATCTTGGCTTCTATCTTTAAAAACTGGAAAAAGAACAAATTAAACCCAAAGTAGGCAGAATAAAAAATAAAGATAAAAATAGAAATTAATTAAATGGTAAATGGGAAAATAATAGAGAGGAAAAACCAAAAGCTGGTTTTTACAAAGACCAATAGTATTGATAAACATCTAAAAGACACACAAATTACCAACATCAGGAATAATAAAGGAAACATCACTACAGATCATACACACAGGGAAAGGATAACAAGAAAATATTATGAACAACTTCATGCCTATAAATTTGACCTCTTTGATGAAAATGAACAAATTCCTTAAAAGATACAAGTGACCAAAGCTCATTTAAGAAAAATTAGATCATCTGAATGTTTATTCTGTATTTATTAATGAAGCTGAATTTGTAGTTAAACTCCACCCCACCCCTACCCCCAAAAAACCTCCATGCCTTGAGGGCTTCATTGATAAGTTATAGCAAATATTTAAGAAAGAAATAATACTAATTCTATACAAACTCTTCCAGAAAATAGAAGAGAACACTTTCCAACTTATGTAATGAGGTCAGTTTTACCCTGATCCCCAAATCAGAAAAAGACAATACAAGAATAGAAAAGTACAGACCAGTATCCCACGAAAGCTGAGAGAAATTAAAGAAGATATAAATAAATGGAAAGATATACCATGCTGATGAATCAGCAAACTCAATCATGTTAAGAGGTCAATTTTTTCCCAAATTTATCTAGAAATTTAATGCACTCCTAATCAAAATCCCAACATGCTTTTTGTTTTCCCTCGATAATTGGCAAGCTGATTCTAAAATTTATATGGAAGTGCAAAATACCTAAAATGAACAAAACAACTTTGAAAAGAAAACAAGAATATGAGAATTTATACTACTTGATTTTAACACTTATTATAAAGCAACAGTAATCTAGACAATGTGGTGTTAGTATATGTTATATATAACATATATATAATAGAATGATAGATATCAGTGGAACAGAATAGAGTCAAGAAATGATATTGGAACAATTGGATATTCATATAAGGGAGGGAGGGAAAGAGGGAAGGAAGGAAGGGAGGGAGGGAGAAGAAAGGAAGGAAGGGAAGAAAAGAAGGAGGGAGAGGAGGAAGAATGCCACAGCCCTTACTTCATGCCATACACCATAATTAACTCAAAATGAATGTAAGAGTTAAAACTGTTAAACTTCTAGAATGAGGAGAAATTGTCACAATGGAGAAAATCTTCACAATCTTGGAGTAGGCAAGGAGGTCTTACATAGGACACACAAACAAAAGATAAATTACAGGAAGTTTGTCAGTCACTCTCCTTTGTGTCTGACCTCTGTTGCCATTTGTCCCTTCTGGGTCTGCTGCCTGGGCACCAGCTGGACAGTGACTCCATCTCCATACAGCCCACGGCCCTTGGTAGGAGTCAACCTTGGCACTGCCCTAATGCCATTCAGCACGTTGTTCTCTCCTGCTACTAAGGCCAGCTCTAACAGCCCAGAGCATCCCATCCCACACAGACTCCAAAGATGTCAGTAAAGTGGGAATTTGTCCCTCACCCACTCTCAGGTCCTCTCTCACCTCCAGGCCTAACTGTTGAACAAGGAGACGTGAATGCAACCTGGTGATCCCCAGATGGATTTTCCGCTGCATGCAGCAGTGGCTCCACTGTCCTCAGCTGTCTCTGCCCATGGCCTTGAAGTTTTGGTTACATGGAAATAGGTTTCTAGAGATTCTAGGGGCGATATGAATTCCAGTGGGGATTTCCAATGGGCAGAATGGGAGAGGGAATTGAACAGGGGGGCTTAGATCCCACCTGGCAACAGAAGTCTCTCATAAATAGAGTGAGTACCATCCTGGCCTACTCTAACACTGCTGGCAAGTACAAAACTATAACCATTGATTCCCACCTTCCTTTGGCCTGTCATAGGAGAGGGAGTAGAGAGGGCAGTGCTCCCATCCTACTATTGCCCCGCTGGACAGTTCTAAGCCCTTGCACATTCTTCCCTTAAGGCAGCAGGTCTACACTTCAGTGCCTGTTTATTGAAAGGCCTTAAGGTAGGAAACGTTAGCTCCCTCCACTAGGGTTTGCTGAGTTCCTGCCCCAATATGGAGTTGCTCAAGGAGTCTCACACAGACCTCATGGATGGGCGCTTTGTACACAGGGGTGGGGCCATGACTAGGATCGTCTCCCTAATACCAAGTGTGCAATGACCACTGCTTCCATGGGCCCAAGAGATCAGGGACTCTCTTAGTTGAAGGGACACGTAGACCTGAGAGACAGGTAGCAATTGAATGGGCAGACATGGGTGCGCACACCAAAGGCCCCCTCTGGCAGTCTGAGCCAAGGCATGGAGGTGGGAAATCCCGGAGCATGTTTTGGTGATTACAAGTTTAGTTTGACTGGGGATGGAATAAAGTTAGGTTGTTGAGGAAACAGGTCTAGGGCCAGACTTCAGGGGTGGAGAATTTGGCTTGGTCCCAAATGCAATGAGGGGCAAGTGGACAGGTCGGAGCCGAGCTAGGGGAGCCTCACGGGGCGGCCCACGCAGAAGCGTTCGGGAGGATCCAAACTCGGACCAGATCGCGCCTCAGAGGGTATGTCTGGGGAGAGAAGAAACTGCCCCCTCCCGAGACGGAGACGCCCTTCGGAGCCTGGGGTCGCTGGGGAGAGGAAGGGGGCCAGCTCCGGGCTTGAGGTAGTTTGTACGTAGGGTCAGGCTAAGGCAGGGGAGCACCGACGCGTGGCGGCACCGGCCGGGACCGGCCCCCGCGCAGTGACTGGGCACCTCGGAGAGCGCCAGCCGCTAAGGAACTTCCGGGAACCCCGGGGGAGGCGTGGGCTTCCCCTACGAACCCCCTTTCCCCGCTCCTGCCCCGAGAGGGGACATCTCCGCGCTGAGATCCGGGAGGCCAGGCAGTCGCTTAGGTCTCTTCGGGGCGCAACGAGGAAAGTTTTCCGGAGCAAACCTGGAGGCTCGCGGGGCGCGCTGCGCCTCCTCCGGGCGGCCGGCGGGGTGGCCCCAGGCGCCTCGGTCTGCAGCTGTCGCTGCCTTATAAGGCGGGGGCAGGGCCGCTCCGGGGGAGGGGCTGCGGCCGCCGGGCCTCCTCCGCACACTGAGCGCCGCGGGGCCGAAGAGGGAGCGCAGCCGGGGCCGCAGCCGCAGCCACAGCCGCCACCGAAGCCGCAGCGGGAGCCGAGGGGCGCGCCGAGCCGGCCATGGGCAAGTCAGGTGAGGCCGCCCGAGTCTGCGGTGGGGGCTGGCTCTGGAGCCCCGGGATCCCGGACACTCGGTCCCCCTCTCCGCGGCGGGCTGGGTCAGGGGTGCGGATGGAGGCGTGCGCGGGGCGAAGAGCCGCTAGGCGAGCGCCCGCAGTTTCGAGGCAGCCAGGAAGCCGGGCTAGCGGTCAGGCCGCTGGGAGAGAGGGAAGGAAGGAGCGACCGAGGGAGGGTCCCCTAGTCTGCGAGCTAGAGATTGGTCTGGGAGGGCTTCCAGGCGCTGATGGGATCAGCGCTCAGCGCTGGCCAAGGCGTGGCTTTTGCTTTGTTTCAGGAGGAGGACAGAGTCAGAGTTGGAAAAAAACCACCAAACTGACAGCATCTCTCGCTGCAAGGCAGCTTGCCCCATCCAACTCTCCTGAGAACAGCTCTGAGCATCTTTTGCATTCTTTTCGTTTATTCCTCCTCCCCCCGAGGGTCCCTGGAGTGCCAGGTCCGGGTGACAGGCTCAGTCTGGCTCCACCCTGGTTATAACCTGTCACAGCCCATCTTCACCACTGTGGCTTTGGGGAGGGGGGGGGTGAGCTTTCTAAAATGCCTACAGATCTCATCCTGTCTCTTCCTGCCTAACACCTTCCATCCCATTGTCTGCAGGGTGGAAAAGTGCACATTCTCCAGATCTGCTTTCCCCTGCTCTGGGAGTGGGTCATCACCTCTTACCTGAAGCTCAAGCTATCCTGAGTATATCCTGTTACACTGTTCCTGTCCCTGGGGTTCCTTTTCCTAGCACTCACCACCACCTTCTCCAGCCTTTCCCTCTTCTCTGGGGCTGGAAGTTCTCCCCTTCCTTCTAGGCTCAATTCCTGGCCTGGAAGCTCATCTTTGATGCCTCCAGGCAGAGCAACTGCCCTACCCTGTGTGACCTTTGTTGCTGTAACACACACACACACCCCCGCCCCCAGTCTGCTTGGATGGGTATCTAGCCCTAGACCTGTTCCCCCCAGACTCCAGGTTTTATCTTGATAGTTTCCTACTCACAGGAGGCTCTTAACAAACAGCAGTTGAAATGAACAGAGTTCAAAAGCCCTGTTTCAGGGAAAATTGGGGTTGTCAGTCTCAGAAGGGATTCTTGAATCTGCCCTCCAAGATCTGGAGTCGCTTAAAGCTTAACCCTGTCCCACCTATAGGGCTGGTGTGATACCAGCAGTGGGAGTACCTGCTTTCCTGGCATTGGTCCTACCCCACCTTTAGTGACAGGCCTGGCTTTCAGCCCCAGCTCTGCTAATCATTTGCTGTATGTTCTTAAGCAAGGCTCTTTCCCTCCCTGTATCTCAGTTTCCCCATCTGTATAATGAGGGTGGCCCAGATGGTCTCCAGTTCTGGAATCCTGTGGTTCTGTATGGAAAGGTGATTAAGTGTTTATCTTGTAGTTAAAGAACAGGATGATGAGTGGTGATGGGACAAGAGTATGGCAAATGATAGAACATTTTGAGATTTCTGCATGGGGAATCAACTCCTATCTCTGCAGATTTGGGAGAAAATCCACATTCCCTAAAGCTACATTTCATTCCATTGTTGCAGGCTTCTTCCCCCAAAATCAGTTTTCCAGAACTGCTTATATTCAGCTCTGCCTATCCTTTGATCTGTTCATCATCTATCCATCCATCTACCCACCCTTTCTTCCCTCCATTTGGCCATGTATCAGCTTTGTACCAAGCGGTAGGCCCAATGCTGTGGAGAGCATGGCCCCTGTTCTCAGGAGTGTTCATATGGATTGTGAGATGAATAAATGAAGCTGATTAGGGAGACACAGGCACCACATGGCTCAGTAAGAGGTAGAAAGCAATCCAAGCCACAAGACAGGTACAGGTGAATAGAGGTGAGCTCAATAGAGGAAGAGATCTGCTCTGCAACGGAGCCCATGGAAGACTTCCTGGAAGAGGTGGTCAAATCCCAGAAGGTCTTGGGAATTTGGACTCTATCCTGTGTGAGCTGGGGTGCCACTGAAGGGCATCAGTCTGGGAGTGGGAGGACTAGAGCCATGCAGTGTGCAGGGTGGATGGGATGAGCAGAGAGCAGAGAGCAGAGGTGGGGGACTGGTGGGGAGGCTGCTGCAGTTACCCAGGCAAGAGATAATAGCCGCATCTAGGAACAGGGGTGGGGGCTGGAGAAGGGGAGGGATGCATCTGCGAGATGGTGGCCTCGAGCAGCCTTGGTGACCAACTTACTGTGAATGAGGGGGAAGGGTGAGAGGTATGACTGGGTGCAGGACAGTGGTGATGCCTTCTAGGACAGGAGGTGCAGGGTTGGACAGCTTCTCACTCAGAAGACAGGTGGGGGGCAGGAGCAGAAAGCAGGTTAGGACAGGTTCAGGCAGGTGTCCTCCCCCTTTACCACTACCACACACATATATATCCAAGGACCTTGCAGAATCCTGGCCCAGGCCTATGTCCCTCATTGCATGTGCCATAGGACTGTGAGCCCCCTGACAGTGTCTGGCTCTCCTAAGAGTCCCCAAGAGAAAAGTGATTTTTCTGGGTGGCCCTAGTGACCCAGGCCCAGTGGGCCTTCAGTATAGGCCCAACCTTGAAGTTCCAGGCCACCAGCCTGGGGCTGCTGTCTCAGCCCTCAGGTCATACACTCACAGATGTGTGTCCACACAGGGGCTTTAAGAAGTCCCATCAAGACAGTCATGGGAAGTCTGTCCCTGCCTCTTCTGGGCCTCAGTGCCCTTATTACTGCAGAGAAGCCATTCTCTCTTTAATCTTTAGCAACAGCTATACCCAAGAGCTGCTAGGGTACTGGCATTGCTGAAAAACCATCACACAATGGAGACAGTCTCATTTCCAGAAGATGCTTGGCCATCGCTGCTCCAGGTCCTGTTCTTAACCCTGGTCTCGCCACTGGGCTTCAGTCCACAGCAAGTGTGATGGGATCAGGGAAAGGGAATGGCCTGGACTCAGTGCAAACTCTTGCCCTTAATAATAATAATCACCAATTATTAAGCTCCTACTGCATACCAGGCATGGAGCTAGGTATTTATGTATATATTACCAACCTTTGTAATAGTCCTGCAAGGCAGCAATGATCAGTCATTTTATAGATTTACAGAGAGTGAGTACTTGCCCACGCTTGACCAATAAGTGGTTAAACTGGGATTTGGACCAAGCTCTCTGACTTCCAAATTTACGTGTTCTCCCCTCTACCACACTGACCACTTGAACCCCTCCCTCCACCCAGTAGATGCCCCACATACCCTCTTATCATCTCTCTCCACCTTTCCCAGCTCCAGAAAATGCCAGAACAGAAAGGTCTTTAGGGACCAACTAGCCCTGGAATTTTCTACTGAGTGGGGACCCCCCTCATACAGGGGGCAGCCGTGTGGGCCAGGTCAACCCCTGTAGCTGTTTCATCTGTTGATTTGTTGAAGAATTCATTCAAAAGAAAGGAATTCCCGGCTTTGAAGACATTCTGAAAAACACAGATGTCATCCTTCCTTCTCACACAGTTGGGGAACCTGGGGCCCAGAGGTTCTCCTGCTATCGGCAGGAGGGGCTGGAAAATGGGGGCCTTCTCTGCCAGCCAGGGCAACCCCTTCCCCTGCCTAGGAGAGGAGACAGGGCCAGTCTGGGGCTAATCCTCCCGAACATGGATTCATTGTTCCCTTAAGCAGTTGAACAACTCTTCATAGGAGATGTATGTGAAGCACAAAGAGTGGGAGATTTGGAGCAGGGGGGGGATGACAAGAGAGGGTGTTCTTAGACCTCATACTGATGTGCACCCACTCCTACCTCCCCATCCACCCCCACCCCAAAGACCTCAGTTTTCTCATCTGTAAATGAGGAGAAGAATCCTGTTCTTGTGGCTTCCCCGCGCTAGTATGAGAATCTCATTTATTTGTTCACTCACTCAGCAAATATCCCAGCTCTGAGATACTGAAAGACATCAGCAGAGATCCATTTAAATGCCAGCAGCTCTGCTTGCATTCAGAGCAAGGATCTGACTGGAGCAGGTTCTCCCAAGACCAGGGGCCTTTAGGCCTTGGGCCAGTAGCGATGATAATAATTATACCTGAGATTTAGTAAGTGTTCACTATATCCCAGAACTGTTCTAAAGCATTTATATGGATTAATTCATTTAATCTTCACAGCAACCCTATGAGGTAGATTCTGTTATTCCCATTTTTATTTGGGGAAATTGAGGCCCAGAGTGATTAAGTAACTTGCCCAAGATCTTGCAGCTATTAAAAAGCTGAGCTGGCTGGGATTGGCCACTTGAATTTCCTGGAACCCAGGCTTAAAGAGCAGGAGATACCCGTGTGGAACTCATTCTTCCTGGTACCCCAAATCTTTTATTCTTTCTTCCTGGTAAACAAGCAAAACCAGATTTGCCTCAAAGGCAGGTGCAAATTACTTCCAACCTCTTGCCAAGGGGGACAGAAGAGGCCTGTTCACGCTTCCTGCCCTGGCCCTAACTCCCTTCTGTAGGCCTGGCGGTCACAGGCCGCTTTTATGAGGAGTCTGTCTGGAGAGGGCAGAGAAATGAGGTGGGCTGGGCCCCGCGAAGCCGAAGGATGGATGCTGAGAGATGAGCCTGGCCCCAACCAAGAGCCAAGGCTGGGGAGGGGTCATGACCTACTTGGGATCCTTATTAAGCAGTAGAGGCTCAGGCCCCAAAGGGACGCTAAAGAGCCCCTAGTTCAGCCCCACCTAGGATGCCTGAACCTCTCAACCCCAGCAGCCACAGCCCAGCCTTGCCCCCTGCCCTCAGGGACAGGGAGCACACCACGCCCAGGCAGCCCCTTCCATCTTTCAGCAGGGTCGACCTTTATTTTAAGCCCCAAATCTGCCACCTGTAGCTTCTACTTCTCAGGCCCTGACTAGCCCTCTGGGGCCTCTTAGGCAGGCCAGACTACAAAGGGCTTGGCACAGCGAAGGCTCTTGAGAAATCTTATTTCTTTTCTCTTCTTCCTTCCTCCTCTTCCTTCAGAAATTTGAAGGTAGCTGCCACCCCTGGGCCTGCTTTCCTCGACCCCCCAGCTGTCCCCACTGAGCCTAGGTCTAGCTGCCCTTCCAGCCTACTGCCCTTTGTCTTGTGACCCTTGGGTTGTGGAGTGAGGGCTAACGGCTGGCCTGGTTCCCCTCCCAATGGGCCCCCTCCCCCCAACAACTGGGTGGTAATCATTCCTCAATCCTCAATTTCCTCATGCAAATTTAAAGAAAAGGGGTGGGGGCAGTACAGTAGTGGAAGCTCCCACAGTGTGAGAAGTGAATGAAATGGTGGTCAGCAAGCAGGTGAGCATTCTGAACCTCAGTTTACCCTCCCACAAAATGAGGATGGCCATCCCTGCCCTTCCCTCCCTTATGAGGTTACTGTGAGGACTCTCCCTGCCCAACCCAGTGGCTTTCCTGTGACTTTTTTCCCTTATGCTTATCTTGTTCTTGAGTTTTTCTATAGAAGTTGGGTGTGCCTCTTACTGGGCGAGGTCACTGGCCATATCTTGCCCCCCCAGGGCTGATATGAGGCACCTGGGCTGGGTCTGGCTGCTGTGGCAGGAGGGGACTCCAGGCACCAGCACAAGGTGTCCCCTCCCCTCCTGGGCCTCCCAGCCGGGGATGGGGAAAGCAGGCCTCCTCCCCTCCAGATCACCAGAAAGATCTCTTGAGCCCTTCCTGAGGACCCTGGCCAGGGAACCCAGCCCAGCTGGGGATAATGCCCAGCTTTGGCTTCTGGGAACCAAGCTTGGGGTGGGCACAGGAACTTTCACTTTTGTTTTCCTTTTACTTTCCACATTCTGGGAGTGCAGTGACCTAGTTTTTAGCAGCCTTATATGTCCCTCTCTGCCAAGGAGACTACAGGGTCCAAAGTATGTGGGCCCCAGTATAAACTGTCCCTGGCCATCAGGGCTACCCTCAAACTGGCTTCACCTTAGCTATCCACCCACTCCCTTATCTCCACCTGCTCCTTACAGCCCCAGGGGCCTAAGTCCCTTCCACCCTTGCCCTTTCTGGGCCTTTTGCCTCCTCATCTCATTCCTCTCGATCTAGGAATACCTCCTCCAGGGAGTCTCCCTTGATACATGCATGGTCACCAGTGCTCATGCTATTTGGTCTCATGCATCTCCAGTCATGTCCTAGTAGACCCACCATGGCCTGCCTGGGACATGGGAGCTGGAAAGGACTTGAGGATGGGCCTGGCCAAGCCTGTCACTCAGAGGGGTTCCCCCACCACCTAGAGTGTGGGCACCCATATATGCCCCTGCATTTACACTTGTGTTTGATCTCTCAGTCTCCTTAGAGAAACTTTAATCCTGGAAGTCTGGGGTCAGTCGGTCATCTTGTCTCCCTTCACCCCCACCCCGATGGGACTTTACGGAATCTCCAGATTGGAGGGGACCTGAAGGTCATCTGACTGGGCCCTCTACTCAGTGACTGAATCCCTCTGAGAAAGGCTCAGCTGCTTGATCCTCCCAGTGATGAAGAACTCACTACCTTGTGAGGTAGCCCTAATTGGTGTTCAGAAAGCTTTGACTGAGAGAAAGACTGAACTGAAATCACTCACCCTGCCATTTCCATCCACTGGCCTCAGTTTTGCCCTATGGCAGAATTCATCAGGCCCATCTGCTGTGTCTTCTCCTAAGTCTCATCTTCTCCAGGTTGAACATTACCAGTACTTGTAACCATTCCTTAAAAGATCCTGTTTCCAGCCCCTTCCCCACCTCTTCACTGTCTCTGGATACACTCCAAAATGTCACTGCCTTTCAGACTAAACAGGGGCTAGGCTGGGTGAATAGTCAGCTGGAGACGGCTCTTGCAGGGCAAGCAGCACCTCACCCAGGAGCCCTTGGATTTCAGGCTACCACACCACCCTGCCGACTCCTTCTTAGCCGATCATCACCCAAGATCCCCAGTCGGTTCCCACGAGCTGCTGTGGCTCAAGCCATTTCTGCTTGAGAAATTCTTGAAAAGCCTCCATGACTCCACTGTCCCAAATACTGCATTAACATGCTCAACCTGAAATCTTCATCTTTCCTACCAACAAAAGAAGGCTAGGCCTTCTCTTGGCCACAAGGACCTGAAAGGTGCAGGTGGCTTGTGGCTTTGCCCTTCTGCCTTGTGCCCAGTTACCCTATGTTTTTTTATCATTTTCCTGCCTTTGTCCACAATGTCTCCCCATCTCTGCCTGTCAACCAAAACCTCCCAAGTCCTGCATTTGGGCCCCCACTTGTGATCCTGTCTGTCCCCTACATTATTGTGACAGGACCTCCCTGGAGGCCCAGAGTCTTTGAGGACTCGAGGTTGGTACCATTCCTTCTCGATGTTTCACCACTGATGACATGCAGCATCTTTACCTCTCCTGGGTCTGCATCTCACTCGAAGCTCCCTGAGGACGAACACTAGGTCTTCTTCCCCTGGGATCCCCTTTGAGGCCCAATGGGATATGATTTGAAGGCCCAGGAGACAGGTGAGATCTGGCTGAGGGATAGGGAAAGAGGATGCCCTGTGGGGTTATCCCCTCAGCCTCTGGGGTGGTAAGGCAGCAGAGAAGAAGAAAGGTGACTGGTAAATGTGATCTGGAGCAGTGCTTCAGTTTATACCCTTCCTGTCCACCACCCACTACCAGGCCTCAGGGGGCAGGTTCCCATCCACTCACAGTTCACCCAACTGACCCCTATTTACACAGAGGGTGATTCCCAAATTCCTAAAGTTGGCACTCACTGCTTTCACAATCTTAGCCTGGCTAACTCCTGTCCAGCCCTCTTTGAGGTCTTAAACCAGGTGTCACCTCTTCCCTCGTCCCCCAAACTGTGTTTGGTCCCTCTTCTCTGAGTTCTCCTTGCATCTGTGCTTACCTGCTCCTTGACACTTTTCACAGTTAAGTAAACAGTTAGTGTTTGTTTATGAGGTCATGTCTCTTCTGGTGAGGGCAGGATGTGGCTGATTTGTCTCTGGACCATGAGCACACAATACAGGACCTGGCACAGAGGAGGCCTTCAGAGAGCAGATGAACAGATGGATGAATGGGTGAACAGATTGGGATTGGATGGATGATGGATGGATGAGTGTATTAGTCAGCCAATGGGGTGCTGATGCAAAGTACCAGAACTCTGTTGGCTTTTATAAAGGGTATTTATTGGGGGTAGAAGCTTACAGTCACAAGGCCCTAAAGAGTCTGATTCAAGGTACCATAAGAGGTACTTTCTCACCCAAAGTCATTGGCCACGTGTTGAAGCAAGATGGTGGGTGACATCTGTGAGGGTTCAGTCTTCCCTCTTCCTCTTAAGGCTCCGTGGTCCCAGCTTCTTCTGATCTCAGCTGTAGGCTGGCATAAAGCTTGTCTCTCTCCCCAGGGCTCATTTCTCTCTGGGCTCAGCTGCTCTGTTTTCTTCACAAGATCAGATGTAGACTATCAGGCTTATCTCTCTTCCTGGGGCCTCTGCTATGTCTAATGAGCTGTCTCTCTTCCTCTGTGTTCTTCTTCTCTGTGTGTCCACTTCCATGTGAGAGTCTGTTTTATCAGCCCATCAAGGGGGTGGGAACTCAACCCTGCATGCCCTAATGACGTGGTTGAATCAAAGCCCTAATCTTAACATAATTTAATCAAAGGCATCTCAGTTGAATCCAATACAATCAAAGGGTATCATGCCCAGCGGAACAGACCAGTTTACAAACATAATCAATATCTTTTTTTGGAACCCATAAGTAATATCAAACTGCCACAATGAGGATGCTGGATGGATGAGGATGTTGGATGGATGATGAATCAATGGATGGATGGATGAATGGTGGATAAATGGTGGAGGTATGGATGGAGGACATTGGTTGTGTAGATGAACGGAAGATATGGGATGGATACTGGGTAGATGCATAGAGGATATTGGATGGACATTGGATGATGGATGGAGGATATTGGATGAATGGATGGATGGGTGAGTGGTGGATGGGTGGGGTCCCATTTCAGATCCAAATTGGTGTGACTTCTGTCCACTTTTAGACTTGTCTGCCCTTGCTTCACCCACTTATTCTCTCTCTAACCCCAGTCCCCTTGACCTTGTCCTTTCTGAGGTCATGACCCAGTTAGGTATAGACCCCACCTTTTCCTGCACTGCAATCCTGGGCCTAGCTGACCACTGCCCTCACCATTACCACCACTTTCTCTTATACTCTCTCCCCTCACTCCACTTCCCCAAAGCTCCCTTTCCATGGTCCTCTTCTCCCTCTTGTCTTCTCTCTGCCTCTTAGTCCCACCAGCCTAAGGTGGGTACCCCTCCACCACAGCCAGGCCTCATCTCTGTGTTCCCAACTCCAGCCCACCACTCACCATAGGTCAAGTCTGAGATTTCCGTTATCCTTTGAACATTTTCTTTCACAAGTCCTGTTGCTGACTGCCCATTCCCCAACATCTGCTCTGCTCCTCTTCCAGCCCCTCCTGCACTTAACAGCCAGCAGGCTCTTTCAGAAACACAAATCTAATCAGCTCACTCCCCGGCTCCCTACCCTTCAGTGGCTTCTCAGTGCCTCTGATCAAGACCTAAATCCCTAACGTGGCCCATAAGACTCTTTATAATTCATGAGGTTCAGATATGAGAAATGTGGAGGCTGATGTCAGGGGTGGAGACAGGATGAGCAAAGGGCCCCCTGGTTGCCCATTTGACTGGGGAGCCAGGTGTGGGAGGGGAGCAGCTCCTGTCCTTGTGGCCTGAGGTTCAGTTACTCTGAAACATGCCATTATACTCTGGTGGGTCTTTTCTCTGCACTGAGACATACTCCATTTTGAAATCATTCCAGCTTCTAAGCAGTTTAATAACGAGGTCCTGAAGGCCCACAATGAGTACCGGCGGCAGCACGGTGTCCCCCCACTGAAGCTCTGCAACAAGCTCAACCAGGAGGCCCAGCAGTGAGTCCTCAGGGCCGTGCGGTGACTTGGAACCTCCACAGTGCTGCTGCTACAGGCACTGAGGGGCTTTGGGGTGGCAGGAGGGACGTGGGTTTTGGGATCAGAAACAACCAGGCTTGAGAAGCACTCTGCTACTTACCTAGGCAAGTCCCTTTGTTCCTTTGAGCCTTGGTTTGCTGCTCTGTAAAATGGAACTGTGGTGAGGCTCAGAAGAGGTGCAGGTGTGATGCTCATGCCTATTTCCTCTGAGAGCCCTAGGCAAGGAAGGAAGCTCAGCCCCACGTGTCTAGGGTCCCTACCTTGGGGGGAGGGGGGTTTCCCTGGGCTGTGCCTGCTCTGAGGAAGCACCATGGACTCTGGCAGGTATTCTGAGGCCCTGGCCAGCACGAGGATCCTCAAACACAGCCCAGAGTCCAGTCGCGGCCAGTGTGGGGAGAACCTGGCATGGGCATCCTACGATCAGACAGGTGGGTTACTTTCTTGGCTCTCCTCCCCACTGCCTGAGCTGGGCCTGGGACGGGGCCTCTTCAGACCCCTTCTGGCCCCCATCTCCTCTGAGATCTCAGAGGTCTACCCTTCTCATTGCCATGGTAAGCCACAGGCCCACTGAGGAAAAGGAAACCCAAAGTTCTCCTTTCTGTCTCTCCTAGAGGCCGATTTCCCTGCAAGGGCTCTGATGGCTGGCTCTGGGCCAGGCCTGTGACGGGTGCAGAGGACACAGAGATGAGTCAGACTGACCTCCCCCTACCACCCCCCTTCTGGAAAGGCTGAGGAGTGGGGGTGGGGAAGACAGGCCATTTCTGTACAAAGTCTCAGCCTGATTCTGTAGGCACCAGAGCTTCATCCCTAGCTACAGAGGAATTTTCCTTTCTTCACATTGTTCTGAAATGTTTACAGTGCTAGTGTATTACTTTCATAATCAGAAAAGCAGCAATACAGCTTTTTACATCTTGGGGCAAAAAATAACGAAAAAGACACCTCTTTCATCCAAGTTCTCAACCTGGACTGATGATCCCACCACACTGACCAAACGCTCTTGAGCTTTCTGGCTTGGGTGGCCCTGGAGTGGCTTTTTAGGAAAAATAATGGAGAAAGTGTCTCATTCTCTGAAGCCTTCTCCAAAACCCAGCAAAAATGACTCACTCCTTCCCCAGCCTCACATTCCTGGGAGTTCCCAGGGGAAGGTCCCATCCCAGTCCTCTTGGCTTCCCCAGCACCGCCTGACCCTGACTGGGGCCTCCTGCACAGCCCTGCAGGAGAGGTGATTTGTGCTCTTTCCTGAGGAAGGCCAGGAACCCTCCCTCAGAGGCCTCGCCCTAGCCCGCAGGCTGCTCCCCACTCCCCAGGCTGTGTCCCTTGGTGGACCCAGGAGAGCCCAGAGAGGGCAGGAAAGAGCCTTGAGGGGCAGTCTGGGTTCCATCCCAGGCTTGCTCTGGCTCCCTGTGGAAACTTGAGCAACTAACTGCCCTCTCAGGCCCCAGTTTCCCCATCTGTACAGAGAGGCAAGTGGGTAGGTAGTCTCTGGCTGCACATTAGAATCTTTTGCGGAGTTTTTAAATACCAATGCCTGGGTCTCTCCTCCAGGGATACTGATACAATTGGTCTGAGGAAAAGCCCAGGTATCAGTAGTTTTCAAAGACTCCCCAGGTGAGGCTAATATGCAGCCAGTGGCTCTCTAAAGCCTTGCTACTCAAACTGTGGTCCATGGACCAGCAGCACCACTGGGAGCCTGTTAGAAATGCAGGCTCATGAGCCCCACCCTAGGCCTACTGAAATCAGAATCTGCATTTTAACAAGCCCCCCAGGTGATTCAGGCATACATTCAAGTTGGGGAGTGACTGCTCTGAGGTCCGAGGTGCCCAGCTCTGTCTGGCCCTATGATCAGCAGCTCCCAGGTAAATGCTGTGGGTTTTCACATATCACCACCTGCCGAGCCAGTGGCCCCACCAGGTGAGGCCCCTCCTGTCTGTAGTAGAGACTCTTGCCTACCAGTCCAATTACCTTTACTCCTGTGACTATTTCAGGAGCCAGACATGGGGTGGGCTGAGGGCAGAGTCTCCCAGCAACTCAGAGCATCTTTAGAAGGCACACAATGCACTCAGCCCTCTTGTACAACGGCTCAGGAAGGGAAGGCCTTGCCCGGGATTGCACAGAGTCCTCCCGACCCCAGGCCAGTGCTCTTCCCAGTTTCCAAGACCCTCACTTCAGCCTGGACACGCTCATGGGCAGGAGTCCCTAGGAGTCTGCCAGGAACATCCAAGATGTTTCAGCTCGTTGATGCTTTATCAGATGTGTAATTGCGGGATAGGTGGTCTGGGGTGAGTGGGAGAGGACAGAGGGAACAGAGAGCTGGGTTGATTTTGCCATTGAATTTTAGAACAGTTTCTTCTCCTTACAGGAAAAGAGGTGGCCGATAGATGGTACAGTGAAATCAAGAACTACAACTTCCAGCAGCCTGGCTTCACCTCAGGGACTGGTGAGTGATAGGGTCTCAGTGGCCTGGCCCTGGGCAGGGTTGCAGGTTGAGTATCTGGCCTCAGAGAGAAACTAACCTTCTGACAATTCATCATTTCCTTCCCCCTTTATCACTTCCATATTTCTCTTTTTGATCTTACCCAAAAGGCAAAGATCTCCATTCCCCAACACCTCCACACACACACACACACACACACAGAGAGAGAGAGAGAGAGAGAGAGAGATCCCTTGTATAAGAGCACATAAGCTGCTGATTCTGCCCCATCAGCTCAAAGGTCATCAAATCACTGGAGTGTGTCATAAGGAGGCTGTGGATTTTAAAAGCTGTGTAAGGATGCTCCTCTCCTGACTCAGTGCCTCAGCCCTTTAACTGACTATCTTACCTCTAGCCTTGCTCTCCAGCAGCCAGAATAATATTCTAAAATCCTCTCTGCCCGCGTGGCTCTCCTGATTAAACTGCCAGTGGCTCCCTAGGGCCATCGGGAAAAGGGCCCTGCTGCTCGCTCTTCTGGCCGTAACGCCCTCCTCCCTTCGTACCCCCCCCCCTTCCTGCCATGCTGCCCACTCCTGGCTCTGTTGGGCATTCTCCCTTCACCTCTTCCCTCCAGCTGGTGAATCGGCGAAGCTTGGGGAGGAGGAAACCTGAATCTTATCTCACCTCTGGCACTAATAATTGTGTGAACTTGGGTCCATTCCTGTCCTTTCCTGTCCCCAAGGGAAAGGGACAAGGTGGTGTCCTCTAAGGGACATTCGGAGACCCAATGGTTAAGATGCAGGGAGGCACCTTCCAGGGAAACCATCAGCCTTTCCCTTAGGCCTCCTCCATGGTGAACGGTAAACCTTCAACTTGTTAAAGCCTCAACCAGCCGCTTTGTGCTCTGGAGTCCCTCTTGCCCCTTTGCTGGCCTCACCAGTCATCCTTGTCCTTCCTTGGAACCAACCGGGACTCTGCCTGGGGCACAGGATGGGGTGGGAATGGGGTGTGAGTTTCTCTGACCAGAGGCACCAGGGAGACTGGAAGGAGCTGCTTGTGGCCTCCCCTTTCCTCCCACAGGGTTTCTTCAGAAGCAGGAAGTGACAGGTTCCCCAAGCCAGTCACCATTTCCTGTGGTTTGCTGCTCACCCTTTTGGGCAGGGGTTCTTGCAATCCTGTGAGGTTATGACTGGGGACAGAGGTAGAAGCATCTGCTGAGGCATTTCTCATCTCAATTTACTCAGGCTGCTGCCAGGGCCTTAAGTGAGAATTGAGGACTCTGTGGCAATTATATGGGGGGGGGGCTTATATAAAGATGAGTATACAGAAAATGTTTTATTTCACAGCTTCTAGATTTGCTTTTCCCATGAGCAAGATTCACGAACAATCGTTATGTTTCAGAGCAAGTTATTAGCATTGCTCATGTGTGCACACCACTTGACAGTTAGAAAATGCCATTTAGGCCTTGCAACACCATTGAAGGTGGGGCTTTATTCTTCCCATTTTGCAGAAGAGGAAATGGAGACCCCGAGAGAGAAAGAGATGTCTCTCGTGCCTCTGCTCCTCCGCCCTCCCCTCTCCATCTGCTGCTTTTTTCCACAGCTTCTACTTCGAGACGGGAATCTCTCTGGATACCTTATAAGGGCCAGCTCTCCATAACCACGCTCTGCCCATCTCACCCATAGCTTCACATCTCACACCAGGTGCCAGTGGACGATGCCTAGGGAGTGACAGAGCCTGAGCCTAAGACGTTAGGGTGGCCTTGGGTGGTATAATCAGACCAGTTGTCCAGGCCTCGTCCTCGGCCACTGCCTCGGCCCCCGGCCTCTGCTTGCTGTGCCATCGCTCACGGTTCCCCCACCTGGGTCTATTTTATAGGTGAAAGGGCCTTTGCAACATCTCCAAATATCACCACCACCCCCACTCCCTGGGTCAGCATCCTGTGATGAAGGGGAAGGGCACAGTTGACAGAGCTCTGTGCCTTGCACCAAGTGGAGAGAAACTCTCTTAGAGTTATTTGTTATATTCTACTTAAATGATTACGTTTATTTGCTTATTGTGAATAATTAATACTTTTACATGATATGAAATTCAAAAGCTGCAAATGGCTATAGAAGGTGAAAAGTCTCCTTTCCATCCATGTCCCCCAGCACTCTTCCTCCCCAAAGGCAACTAGTGTTAGCAGTTTCTTGTGTATCTTTCTAGAAGTATCTGGGTTTATACCAGCATTCATGTACATGTTTTCTCTTTTTCCCTTTTTTACACATTGGTGTCAGTCTGTGATCTGTTTTGCACTCTCTTTCTTCACACAACAGATTGTCAGAGATTGTTCCCTGTCAATACAAAAAGAACTTTCTCATTCTTTCTTACTGTTGAACATTATTCTCGTGCAAGGATGTACTGTAACTTAATGTTTTTTTCAAAGGTATGTTCTAGGAAGTTTGGGTCCATAGCAGGGAAGAGGATGTAATCCTTTTGGGGAGGGGATGTGTTAGTAGATGAGAGTTAGAAACCAGTGTGTATCTGATGGTTGCTAAGGAAGTTTGTCCTATAATTAATCTCTAAATACCCATCACTTAATTGTGTCTGTGGAGACAGAAAACTCCCCAGTGAGAGGATTACTCAGTCCCTAAAGGCTGCCACAGGCATTCATACTGCCGATGTGCACTTTGTGTCCTTAATCAATTTCTTGGCAACCAGTGGATACGTGGCAGCTTCTTACTTGTCTGGGAGACAGAGAGAGTGGGTGGGTCAATGTACAAAGTACACAGTCTCTTGAGAGAGAAGGCTTGTGTGAGAAAGGGCTTGAGCCCTCGTGAAAAGACAGCCTATAGAAGCAGTGACACTGGTGAAGCTGCTGAAAGCCTGGAGCTGTGACTCAAAAGTAGAAGGACCAACGGTGAATTAACCATTATTGAGTAATGGTTAATACAAGTTTATGGATAAATAATAAAGATGCACAATTGTATCTAGGATTTGTTCTCCTTTAATTCCTGCTTCCATTGTTTCACATCAATGGTGTTAACTGAATTGATTAGTGTTTATATTTGGTTATTTTCAAAAAGAATTTAGTAACCTCAAATCCTTTGTGGGTGTAGACAAAGAAATAAATTATACCTAAATTTAAAAATTATAAAAATGGATTTCAACTATAGAAGGAAAATATAATTTAATCAAAAACCTTTATTCAGTCCCTACTATATACAAGACGCAATGGGAGATAACAACTTTGTCTATTCCCTGAAGGATTAAAAGAGTGTGAATACCACTCTGTTTTAGTTTCCTGGCTGCTAAAAACAAATACCGTACAATGGTACAGTATTTGTACTTGACAATGGGAATTTATTGGCTCACAGTTCTGAGTCCAAAATGGAGGCATCAGCAAGGAGATGCTTTCTCCCAGAAGACTGTGGCATTCTGGGGCTGGTTGATCTTTAGTAGTTGGCTTTTCTGTCACATGGCAATGCACATGTTGGTGTCTTCTTTCTCTTCTGGGTTCTGCTGACTTGCAGCTTCTGGCTTCTCCCCATGGCTTCTCCCTCCATTGACCTTCATTCTGCTTATAAAGGACTTCAGTAATCCACATTAAAGCCCAACCTGGGGAGCGGATGTGGCTCAATCAGTTGAGCACCTGTTTCTCACATGGGAGGTCCCGGGGTACTGGTTTCTGGTGCCTCCTAAAAATAAATAAATAAATAACAAGGAAACAAACAAAAAAACCAACTCAGGAGCCAATGTGGTTTAGTGGTTGGGCAATGGCTTCCCACATACGAGGTCCGGGTTCAATCCCCAGCCCCCAGTACCTAAAAAAAAAAGAGGCCAACCTCATTCAGCTGGACCACACCTTAACTAAAGTAACATCTTGAAGAGATCTTATTTACAATGATCCACACCCTTCAGAATGCAACCAAGACCAAGAACATGTCCAAACTGGGGTACACAATTCAATCCCCAGCACACCCTCTTTCTTTCTTAACCACCCTAGAAGAAGCTTAGCTGCTCTGGTCACCATTTTCTCCTTTCTTCCCTCCCTCTGTCTCTTCCTTTCTTCATCAAGTATTTATTGAGCATCTACTATGTGCCAAGCCCAGTGCTAGGGATATGGTGGTCAACATGACAGACATGGTGCCTGCTCCCACAGCGTTTGCCCAATTTGAAGCCAGGTATTTAGAAAGAAACATAATCTGTTGAGGGTTACTTTAGCAAATAAATGCCATCCTATGGCATGGTATGAAAGTAAATACCCCCATTGACTAGATTGGCTGTCAAAGGAACTTTAGGGGTCCTAAACAGTAAAGGGGGAGGGATGAATTCTTGACCTCTCCTCCCAAGAGATGAGAAGAATATATGACCATTGAGCAGAGAGTACATTACAGCATCGTCTCTTTGACCCCAAAGAAGGAGGACAGTTAGGAGCTAAGCTCTGTTAGCAGCTTGAAAGGACCAGTGAGCAGCCTGAACAGTAAGGAACTGCTGAGAAGCGTCCCCAAGCCTCAGAAGTGTCTTGGTGGGTGGGGCAGTAGCTTAAGAAAGACCTAGTTGTTTGGCTCTGAACGGAGAGAATTGAAAGAGGCTGTAAATTGTCAAGGTTCAAATTGCTCAAAGCACAGAAAGCCTGCATTGCCAGTGAGGGCAAATCTTGAGGCCAAGGTAGTCCCTCCTTATACCCCTTCACTGATTCAACAAAAGTTTATTTTCTACTTTGCATGTATCAGACTGTGCGAAAGTATTGGATATACGTTGGTGAATAAAACAACTTGGTCTCTGTACATGTGGGGCTCATAACTAGTGAAGGAATGAAGCAATAATTGGGCAATCAAACAAATATGTCATTGCAAGTGGTAAGAATGCTATGAAGGGAAAAACAGGGTGCGGTAAGAGTATTTTGGGAGAGGGATGTTGAGGAAATAAAAGGGTGATTATGAAAGGCTTCTTGGAACAAGAGACATTTGGGTTGAGACCTAAGGGTCAAGAAGCTATTGGGCATCAGAAGAGTGTTTCACATAGTAGCCAGTGTGTGTGCAAGTGCTCTGGTGTGGGAAATAAGCTGCTGTGTTCAAGGGATGGAAAAGAGGCCACCCGGCCAAAGCATTCACTTTCATTCTAGGTGCAATTGAAAGCTATGGGTGGATTTTTTAAGCAGGGAAGTCAACAGATGTTTATGCTGAAGAAGATCATTCTGGCTACGTAAATGGAAAATGAATTGGAGGGACTAAGGTGGACACAGGGGAACCGATCAGGAGGCCTTTGCAATTGTCCAAGTGAGAAATGTTTGTGGTTAGGACCAAGGTTTGGGGAGTGAATTGGAGGCAAGTGGATGGACTTGAGATGTATTCTGGAGTTAGATTCTTCGGGATTTAATGTTGGATTGAAGTGGGGAAGATGAGGGAGATAGAGGAATGCAGAGCAACCCCTAGCATTGTATAAATAGAGGTACAGTTGATGGAAATAGGGGGGTTGGGAGAGGAATAAAATTGGGGGGCAGCGAGGATGCAGAGGATCAAAATCAAGTTGAGGTTTGGATAGGTTAAATCTGAGATGCCTGTGAGTCATCCAAGTGGAAATGTCAATAGGGAGTTGTGTCTGGAACACAGAAGAGAGGTTTGAGCTGGGGAAATAAATTTGGGAGCCAGAGAAAGATGAAGTTGCCTAAGGAGGATGTAGAGAGAAAAGAAAAGAGTCCAGGATTGAGCCCTGGGAAAAGGGGCTCCTCCAACATTTACATGTGCGGTAGAAGAGGAGGTGGAGGCAGAAGCAGCAAGATGGGAGGAAAGCCAAGAGAATGTGGCATCATGTAACCTAAAAGAGGAGAGTGCTTTGGACAGAGGAGTCAATTGTGTTAAATGTTCCTGAGATATCAAGTAAGATGAAGATAAAAAGCAACCTTTGGGGAGCAACATGGAGGTGATTGGTGACCTTGAAGAAGGCTGTTTGGGGGGAGGCTTAGAGCAGGTATCAGGTAGGGTGACATCCTTATTGTAGGGGTCACTGAGCATTGTCATGAAACAAAGAAACCTGGGAAACCACAAAACCTTTGGCCATCAGAAAGTGGTGAGTTTAGTTCTGTGTGGTTGAGAGGACCTGAGGCTTTTGCAAATATCGGACAATTGGTGTGTTTTGTCTCGCCTTCCTCTGATCGGTGTCTGAAGATCAACCTTCCCCAAGCCTGGTAAGGTGGTGTAGGGTCCAAGAATCCTTGGAAACATCCTTCTCAAGGCTCTGCTAACTCACCTATTTCCCTCTGCCTGTTTTCCTACAGGACACTTCACAGCCATGGTATGGAAGAATACAAAGAAGATGGGAGTGGGAAAGGCATCTGCAAGTGATGGGTCCTCCTTTGTGGTGGCCAGATACTTCCCAGCAGGGAATGTTGTCAATCAGGGTTACTTTGAAGAAAATGTCCTGCCTCCAAAGAAGTAATTTATCAAATGTAATGGGAAGGTGGCAGACTTAAGAGCATGGATATCAAGTGCCTAGAACAACAAAAATTGAGCTGTGTGTCTGTCCCTGTGGGTGTATGTGCTTATGTGTGTGATGTGTGCAAATGTCTATTGTACACACACTTGGATATACAGTACTGCATGAACTCATTCTTACCAAAGGAACAAGCATATGAAGCATTTATCCTGATGGTTTCCTAGACTACCATTATTTAGACTTTGGGGGGGAATCAATTTTTAATTTTTTTGTTATTTTTTTAAGCAAACTTCTTTTGTACCTTTCTTATAATCTCTATCCCTGGTCTTTTTGTATTCCAAACTTTGTGATGCTGAGAAGTGAAATTGATTTTATATCATCTTCATGCATTGTAATCTACTTTGGGTAGATATATATGAGTCTCAAATCCTCATTTAACTGTGACATAAAACACAGCTTTAACATATAAATAGAAAGCAGCCTCCATTGGAAACATGGGACAGGCAGGGGCTCCATTTCACAAAATTCTTGAGATTGCTCAGTTGTAAGACATGATGTCATCCCACATGCCTCCTGAAATTCTTAATGGGGCTGCCAAATAATAAATGGGGGGAAGAAAAGCTTTACTTCTTTGCATTCTTCTACCTTTAAGTAGCAAAATCACTGCCCCCGTTGTCCCCCACCCTCGACCTTTTTTTTTTCTTTCTTAAAATCCTTGGGCATTTCAGAGCTCAGGATGCTACCTCTGGTTTCTGGAAAGCTGGGCTAAGCCTGAACCCCCCCCCCCATTAGGAGGCCCAGGGCCCGCTCTGGGAGAGAGAGACCCTCACACTGCCTGGGCTCTTGGCCAAGTGGCCTTGGACGGATGACATCAGTGAGCTCAGTCAGCACTCCTAGAGGAAGCCCTTGAGCCTCCGCCCTCCCCCCACACCCAGGGTGGGGCCCAGGCCGGTTCCTGACAGCTGTGGCTGCAGCTGTGTGATGCTGTCTCCTGGAATGTGTGACAGGCCCAAATGTTCCAGGGAGATGCCCCAAGCAGGGGCTTAGAGACACTAATTTGGTTCTATGTTTTGCCTCCAACTATACAAAGTTCTCCTGAATAGCACTTTCACACAGTCCATAAGGGGGACCAACCCAGATGCCAAGATGAGTGGTCCTGAAATCGTGGCATCTCCATCCTGTAAGACAGCAGGGACCGTGGTGTTAGGGAGTTGCCCACTTACAGTGGTCTGAGCAGGCCAGTCTTTGACACATGGTTCCTGATGGTCTGTGCTACACTGTGAACACAGTCTCATGCTGTGCTCTTCATTTCTTCCAGGGATATCAACTAATAAGACAATAAAATCTTATTCTTTTGGGTAATATCTTCCTCCAATGTGATTCATGCCTGATAGTCTTCATTGGTGACTGAGGCGATCCATGACTCTGAATTCCTGTCTGGAGTAACTTAGGCCCTTGCATATCTCCAGTCCCTCCCCTTAGACTGTGCTGCTTAGGTGGCCATGTTCTGAATCGTATGACCCAGCCTCGAAGGGCTCTGTGGATGAGACTGGGCCCTTGTTCCAAGGGCATCTAATGCCTAGGCTGGCCATGGATGTCAGGAATCTGAGCAAGGAAATTAGGAGAGAAGTCACCAGCTTGCAGTAAAACGGAAAAAATAAGGATGCCATGAGTTCAAAATAGGGTCATGACAAACCAAAGCTATATGAAAGTCATGAGTGGAAAATATATAGAAATGGGAAACCCAGTTGTTAGAGGTACAAAAGAATTGGAGATACTAAAAGATTGTTCCCAAGCTTTCTAGTTTCAGGCCAAATCTGTGTATCTTTAAGCCCCTCTTTTTCTTCAGGGCTTCCCAACAAATTGATGTATCAGTTGATGTTCCTTAAAGTTAGAATATTAGGATCCCCTCATAAAGGGCATCTGCCTGCACAGAGAATTGTTTTCTGTTTTTTCCTCATGGCCAACCTTCACGGCTTCCCTAGAGATGTCACAGGGATGCTGAGCTGGGCCTGCAGGAAGCTGAGGATGGGTGGGGTGAAGAGACCTGGCTTGAGGGGCTTGGGCTCAGGTTCTTTTCCAGCCACACCTGGGCAACTGGCCATAAGCAACAGGGACTCAATGACCAGTCAGTGAGCTGCCTGTGGTTCCCAGAGACATCCGCCACCCCCATATGCACACCCCCAGCCCAGCCCCCACATAACCAGGTGGCAGAAGCTGGCGTGTAGCCAGCTTCTTTAGGCCAGAATCTTTTTTTCTCACTTAGCTAGGACTGGAGTAAAGTCAGATGGTAAAGCTGGCTGAGTAGGTGGGCACTAACCTTACTTCTTTAATGGATTTCTTGAAGATAGCAACCCCCAGGAGTCAAACAAGGGCAGAATAAACAGATTTCCAGTTCTTGTGTGTAGCTAGAGGGCAAAGGAAAAAGTCAGGAACCCTGGGTCCAGCCTTAGCTCTTTGAACTCTTAAGAAATCTCCTTCCTCATTTTGGGCCTCAATTTGCCCAGATGAACAAGATCTATTAGATACTCTCTGGTGTCCATGACACCCCCTGGACCCAGCTTTCTTACTAGCTGAAAGGGTCTGATGAACGCTCCTTCCTGCCTGGTGCTCTCAGACATGAAACAAAAGCAAAGGGGCATGGCCGCCTCCACCCAACAACCGCCAAGACTGAAGGGTGTGGGGGCAGGGGAGCTGGCGAAGCAACAGGGGCTGCCGCCAACCCCCTACTCCTGACCAAGATGTCCCAGGAGGTGAGGCTGGCCTACCTCTCCTAAGGGCCTGGACGCCGATGGCAGTGGCATCAGCACCCAAAAGCTCTCCTTTGCCAAGTCTCTGCTGCTTCCCACAAGATCAGGGCTGGAGAAGCACTTAGAATTCAGCTGTTCTCATAGGAAGAGAATGGATAGGGAGTGAACAACCTAAGCCACACAGCCAGTCTGTGGCCAAGCAGGGAAAGCAGAGACTGAGGTATCAAGGTGAATAAATTCAGTGTGAAAAGGGAGGTGCTTTTAAATAAATTTCAAATTACCAAACCCCCAAATAAAGGAAAAAATCTGTCTCAACTGAGTGAAAGGATGAAGGGAGGAAATAATGAATAACAGAGTTGGAACATGTAACTAAGGGAGGGAAAGCTGGAGAGGCTCCCCTTCCCCAGGCCCTGGGTGATCCTGTGAGCTTTCCTGCCAGAATACAGGCAGGAAGGGTTTAGAGTGGGGCCCAAGACCCAGGGTGGTGGCGATCAGGGGCCCCAGGTCCTCTCTCTACCATCTCGCCAATGCCCCCTGGGCCTGGATGTTCTGAACCCCGCCCTGGGAGCCCCCACTGGGCTCGCCTGCCCCTCCGCAGGCCCCTGGCCTCTGTAGGGGCTCGGGCGGGCCGTTATCCCTCCCCGGGCCCAGTCAGCAAGCTCACAGACGCGCCACCGGAAGTGCCGGGGCCCCACGCCGACCAGGAGGCGGGGCAGAGCAGGCGTCAGTCAGAGCTGGCCGAGTAAGCGACACCCCAGCCACAGGGCAGCGGGCGGGGGCAGGGAGGGGGTCAGGAGCCCCGAGCTGATGCCGGGAGTCTGAGACCGCTGCTCTCCCGCCGGCGAAGAGGCAATCGCCACTATGTTGTGGAGAGCTCCCGAGGCCTCCTACTTCTGAAGGCCTTAGTCTGTGCGGTCCCGATGCTGGCGTGTGAATTCCAGGATCTCGCCGCCTTTACACCACGGAGCCCGCGGCGGCGTGGCAGCAAATGGGGGAAAGAGGAAACCTCGCTGCTCTTTTTCTAGAAAAGGGGTCGGGGCGGTACCAAGGGAGGGAGAAAGGGGGCGCGCTCCCCGGGCGGAAAGCGCGTCCGGTCCTCCGGCTCACTCCTAGGCAGGAGATGGCCCATCAGCTCCCCCCTGTGGCCGGAAGAGGCTCAGGAAGGCCACCCAGAAGGTACGAGTGCATTCCACAGACTCGCCGTTAACGACGAAATGAGAACGACGGGTCTGTATGAATGGAGAAACCAAGAACGCCAGCACTGGAGAACCATTGTCGTTTTAAAATAAAGGCAGCTAACATTTATTAAACGTTTACTGCATGTGAAACGCTGTGCTTACCACTCTCTAGTCATTTGCTCATTTAAACTCTCATTAGCCTTTGAAGCAGTTACTATTATTCCTATCTCACAGATGAGGAAACTGTCCCAGGAACTTGTCCAAGTCCACACTTGAGGGACAGAGCTTACCCACCTCAGCCCCCTACGTTTTACAACTAGAGACATAGAAATGTGGAGAGAATGCTGGGTGTGCAGTAGAACAGAAATAAGCAGGGCTTTAGAGGCCCTCCCATCCTGCAGAGTGTAGCTAACTGCTACATGCCTGCTCTGGTGAGTGGCCTCCACCACTCCCTCAATTTTAAAGGAGAAATGGTGTCCATGGTCACAAAAGTCAAAAGCCAAAGGACAGAGCTTTTCATCTCCAATATCCAAGAACCTTGGCAGAGAAAGGTACTTTTAGGCCTGAGAATCTAAGACTAGAGAAAGCTGAGTAGTTAACATCTTAAAGGGTGGAAAAAGTACTCAGTTACAGGTTTGGGTTTCAGGCCCTGCTCTGCTTCCAACTGGCTGTGCGATCTTGAGCAAGTCTCTTCTTTTGGCCTCAGTTTACCTCTTGTAAAACAGGATTCTTCTGGATGATCTGAAAACCTCTTCCCTTAACCTCCCTTCCCCTTAACCTACCCCCACACATACACACATGAACACACACACACACACCAAACTAGCTCTGACTTTCCAGAAGAAGCCTTGAACTCAGGTTTGAAAATCCAAGGTGGGAGTTGCAGGCCATCCCTGAGTTTTCTCCTGGTCTCTGGGCCTTGGGCTTTAAGTCCTGGTCAGGTATCTGGCCAAGCCTTAGTAGGTAGGAGTGATGAGATGGGAGAAAGGCCCTGTGCCTCTGAGAAAGGCCTCAGGGGGCCTGCATTGTGATGACCTCATCCACTCTATGACATCATCCTCTCTCCCACCCCGACTCCTCCCTGGTCAACTGCTCTGCAAATAACCATCAATCTGAATCCCAAAGGCCTGAGAAAGTCTGTTCTCCAGTACCTGCTGCTGAGCTTCTGCCTCAGCCAGCAAGAAGCACCATGAAATTGGAATTCACCGAGAAAAACTACAACAGCTTTGTGCTGCAGAACCTGAACAAACAGAGGAAGCGCAAGGAATACTGGGACATGGCCCTGACTGTGGACCACCATGTCTTCTTTGCACATCGTAACGTGCTGGCTGCTGTCTCTCCACTGGTGAAGAGCCTCATCTCCAGCAATGACATGAAGACCACTGATGAGCTCTTCATCACCATCGACCCCAACTACCTGAGTCCAGCCACAGTGGACCAGCTCCTGGACTACTTCTACAGTGGCAAGGTGGTGATCTCAGAGCAGAACGTGGAAGAGCTCCTGCGTGGGGCCCAGTATTTCAACACACCACGCCTTCGCATCCACTGCAATGACTTCCTGATTAAGTCCATTCGTCGCGCCAACTGCTTGCGCTACCTCTTCTTGGCCGAGCTGTTTGAGCTCAAAGAGGTATCAGACTTGGCCTACTCTGGCATTCGTGACAACTTCCACTACTGGGCCAGTCCTGAGGGCTCCACGCACTTCATGCGCTGCCCTCCTGTCATCTTTGGCCGCCTGCTCCGCGATGAAAACCTGCATGTGCTTAATGAGGACCAGGCTCTCACCCAACTCATCAACTGGGTGTACTTTAGGAAAGATGAGCGGGAGAAGTATTTCAAGAAGTTCTTCAATTACATCAATCTCAATGCCGTCTCCAATAAGACACTCGTGTTTGCCAGCAATAAGCTGATGGGCATGGAGAACAGCTCAGCCCATGCAACCCTGATTGAGAGTGTCCTGATGGACCGTAAGCAGGAGCGGCCGTGCAGCCTGCTGAGCTACCAGCGGAAAGGGGCCCTGATTGATTCAGTGGTCATCCTAGGTGGCCAAAAGGCCCATGGCAAGTTCAACGATGGGGTGTTTGCCTATATCATCCAGGAGAACCTGTGGTTGAAGCTCTCAGAGATGCCCTATCGGGCAGCAGCACTTAGTGCCACCTCCGCTGGTCGCTACATCTACATCTCTGGTGGCACCACTGAGCAGATTTCAGGTCTGAAGACAGCCTGGCGATATGACATGGATGACAACTCCTGGACCAAGCTGCCTGACCTGCCCATTGGGCTTGTCTTCCACACCATGGTGACCTGCGGGGGGACAGTGTACTCAGTGGGTGGGAGCATTGCCCCAAGGCGGTATGTGTCCAACATCTATCGCTATGATGAGCGCAAGGAGACCTGGTGCCTGGCGGGGAAGATGAGCATCCCTATGGATGGCACAGCTGTAATCACCAAGGGCGACCGGAACCTGTACATTGTCACTGGGCGGTGCTTGGTGAAGGGCTACATCTCTCGGGTCGGGGTAGTGGACTGCTTTGACACCAGCACTGGGGATGTGGCCCAGTGTATCACCTTTCCCATTGAGTTCAACCACCGGCCCCTGCTTTCTTTCCATCAGGACAACATCCTCTGTGTGCACAGCCACCGGCAGAGTGTGGAAATTAACCTACAGAAGATAAAAGCCAACAAGACGACCACCACAGTACCTCTCTTGCCCAACAACTGCCCCTTGGATGTGTCCCATGCTATATGCTCCATTGGGGATGGCAAAGTATTTGTATGCGGGGGTGTCACCGCAGCCACCGATGTCCAGTCAAAGGACTACACCATCAACCCAAATGCCTATATGCTGGACCAAAAGACAGGAGAGTGGAAGACCGTGGCCGCCCCACCAGAGGCACTGGACTGCCCTGCCTGCTGTCTAGCCAAGCTACCTTGCAAGATTCTTCAAAGGATTTAAACAGCTTTTTAAGTGGGAGAATAAGTAAATGCATTATTATTCACAATTTAATGAGAGAGAGAGGAAGATGGCCTGTTCATTCCTTTTTAGTGTTTCAGTCTGTGCTTGGCCCTGCAGGGCATATTGGAAATCCTGGGCTAGAGTTACCCTCCCAGGGTGTGGAAATTCAGGGCTGCTCTGTCACTAGAGTATCCAAAGAGAGGCTGGAATGGAGTCCCTTGTGGGTGGGATTGAGGCATCTCCCCGGCACTGGCCAAGGTGGGAGCTGGAAAGCCCCTATTCTCTACCCATAAGGTATCTCTTAGGCATCTCCAAGACTGACAGGTAAAACATTCGCTTAGAGTTGTGCAGCCTTGGACTTCTCCAAAACCCACTTCCCTCAGGTCTTCCCAGAAAGGCAGGGGAGGACAGATTCCCGGTCTGGAGAGGAGCCTTGTGGGTGGGGGAGGGGGAAGGAGGGCAAGACTCAGGGATGGGGGCAGAGGATCAGGGGAGGCAGGGTTACTTGACTGTTGTGTTTAACCACACAGTTATGGTATGTTTGTCTCATTTGTCAGGGAATTGGGGCGTTACTTACCATTTACAGGATGCAGGTTCACTGAGAACCATCTCTGGGAATATGAGGTCTGAGGGACTGGAAACGGAAGGGAGTCCAGAGACAGGAGAAAAAATGAGCTTCCTTTGGAGAGAAGCTTGGTGATGAGGTGGGCTAACAGGGTGAAAGAGACAGGATGGGGTAATCAGAGGGGCGAGGCCTCTGGGGCCAGATGGCCTGGTTTGAATCCCAGTTCCATCACTTACTGGATGATCTTAGGCAGGTTATTTATCATCTCTGTGCCTTAGTTTCTTTATATGTAGGAAGAGGCTAATAAGAGTGCCTATCTCATAGGATAGTTGTGAAATTGAAATACATTAACACATGCAAAATGCTTAGGGCAGTCCCTGGCATATATTAAAGTGATAATAGAAGTACTTTTTAAATGGGAGAAAAAGGAGAATAAGACAAGGGTCCAGATTCTTGGGCCCTTACATAAGGCCCCATAAAATGTTTTTGAGACTCCATACCACAAAGCCTTGGAGAGTTTTCCACAGATCTACCTACCTCTGTCTCCCTTTCATTTGTGAATTTATATATAATACTCACCAACTTGGAAGAAATTGACCAACTCCTTGAAAACTATAGAATCCTCATTCATCCAGGACTTTAGTTACTCATCTCCTCATTCACACACACACACACACACACATGCACATTTACTGAGGCCTCTTTGTGCCAGGTGCTAGGATCACAGGCATGACTCAGACAATCTGTCACAGGGAGGGTATCTATACCAGTGCCATCCAATAGAAATACTTTGTGAGCTACATATGTAAGTTAAATTTTTCTAGTAGCCACATTAAAAAAGTAAAAAGAAATAGATGAAATTAATTGTAATTATCATTTCAACATGTAATCAGTATAAACTACTATTAATGAGATATTTAACATTATTTCACACTGTCTTTGGAATCCAGTGTGCATCTTACACTTAGAGCACAGCTCAGTTTGGACTAGCCACATGAGGCTACTGGCTACAATGCAGGACACTGTAGCCATGCTCATGGTTCAAATCTGCTCCATCCCCCTCCCTTTCCCACTCAGGCCTGTTCAGCCCACTCAGCATCATCTTCCTGACCTCTCCGTTGGAGTGCCCTCTCCCTTCAAAGCCCACCCCTCTACCCAAGTCTTACTTTTCTCCCCTCAGGCAAGGTCCTTTGACTTCACAGTTGACCTCTCTCCACTGGAACCTCCCCCACCTTCCTTCTGACACTGTCTCCAACCCTGGGCAGCCCCCACCTCTGCTTGCCTGTCATCCTCTAGCTGGGGGAACAAGGCCTTAAATATCAGTGTAACTAAGCTCAACTACCCCCACCCACACCCCACCAGGCAGATAACCACTGAGTCACCTACGCTGATTTCTGACACCATTTCCTACAGCTCTGAGTGCTATCTGCCCATCTTCCTCAGTTGAGCTTCCTAAATGTTGTCCAAGCTCACTGCTTCCATCTTTCACTTCCAAATTAATCTCTAACCCATTCAGTCTGACTTCCGTCCCCATCATGCCACCAAACTGTCTTTTAACAACACCAGCCTCATTGTCCTTTCTCAGTCATCAGATTTCTTCTCCTAGCAGTATTGATGGTGTTGACCACTCCCACCTGCATCAGAATCACTAGGGAGATCTTCGGTATGGTGGGATGATATATTAAGCAGTGTGGTGCTTCATTCATTCATTCACGCCTTTATTCCTAAGCCCTTCTTAGATCATTATTTGAAGCTTGTTACCTTGGGGATGCTGACACAGCTGAATGTAGAAACCTGTGTCAAATTCCTAGCTTTCACTGCTAGGGAAACTGGCAATTCATGGCAGAGATGATGGCAATTCATGGCTTTTAAATTACAACCCAGGTCTTCAACCTGGGGTACATGAAGTCTTTCTGAGGAAAATTTAGGCACGGTTAGTTTTAAGGAAATCAGTTTCCAGATCCTCAATTTCTTTCCTAAAACCTATCTACCCGAGAGTGCACCTCTGGTGGAGGTTTCATTCTAGTTCTTTCCCCATCTCCCCTTTCAAAATGACCCTTCTCACACTTTACACACACACACACAGCAAACTTTACCCATCCAAATATTCCTAGGATGCATTGCCCCAAGATGCCACATAGGTATAAACATATGTTAGTGAAGCCTTCTTTCATGAAGACATCAATATCCAAAGAAGAGTTCCCTGTCTTGTTCTGTCCTAACATACGCCATGTTTCTTAAGGGGTGAAGTATGGTATTAAAAACCATGGTAGTTTGGTCCCAGTTGGGTTTTCAGAAATATTGAAAAGTAGCACAATGAAATGACATGTTTTCCACAGCTTTGAGATATAATTCACATATCATAAAATTGACCCATTTAAAGTATACCATTCAATGGATTTTAGAATATTCACAGACTTGTACAATCATCACAATTTTTCATTTTCAATACCCCCAAAAGAAACCCTGCATCCCTTAGCCATCACCTTCCAATCCCCACTCCCCCTACACATACCTATGCTCAGCCCTGGCATCCACTAATCTACTTTCTGTCTCTATGGATTTGCCTATTCCAGACATTTTCTTAGAAATGGAGTCATATACTATGTGGCCTTTTAATGCAGCATGTTTCAAGGTTCATCCATGTTATAGCATGTATCATATTTCATTCTTTTTTATGACATAATATTTCATTGTATGGATATATGCCACATTTTATTTATTAATTTATCAGTTGATGGACACTTGGGTTGTTTCCACTTTTTGGCTATTGTGAATAATGCTGTTAATGAACATTTATGTAAAAGTTTTTGTGTGGACATATGTTTTCATTTCTTTTGGGTATATACCCATGAGCAGCATTGCCAGATCATATGGTAAGTCTATGTTTAACCATTTGAGGAACTACCAAACTTTTCCAAAGCAGCTGTAACATTTTACAATCTTATCAGCAATCAATGTATGAGGGTTCCAATTTCTCCATATCCTCATCAACACTTGCTATTGTCTGTCTTTTTTTTATTTTAGCCATCTTAGTGGAAGTGAAGTGGTATCTCATGTTGTCTTGATTTGCTTTTCCCTGGTGGCTAATGATGTTGAGCAACTTTTCATGGACTTATTTGATGACAATTTTTGTTCAATAACCTTGCCTCTTCCATGCTTAACTGTTATCAGAGAAAGCATTACTTTTAAGGACTCTTTAAAGACAGGATGGGGAAGCGGCTGTGGCTCAATCAGTAGGGCTCCCGTTTACCATATGGGAGGCCCCGGGTTCGGTTCCCGGGGCCTCCTGGTGAAGGCAAGCCCGCCCGCATGGCGTGGTTAGCTGACCCAGCGAGCACGAGCAGCAAGGGGGGGATAAATGAATAAATAAATAAAATCTTAAAAAAAAAAAAAAGACAGGATGGCTCAGAAACACTGAAGGTCAGAACACATCATTTCATTCAGGTCATACAAGGCAAGTTTCCATGACTTCCAGATCTATCTATCTTAGAATTAGAATATTCAAAATCTTCTAAGTATGCTGGAAAAATATTTGCTGCCAAGCATAACCTTTTGTCTGTTTTTTCCCCTTTCTCAGTAATAAGAATTCCCCTTCTCCCATGTTTACAACTTTGCCTCAGTTGCATATTTTACATCATTTAAAGGATGGCATGAAAAATTCTGCATTTACTTCCAAAAGATAGTGTAACATATTTGATCAAAAGGAAATATATCAGAAGTTAGAATGCTTATTCAGACTCATGAGAAACATTCTAAGTCTTTTTTATTATGAACATAAGATACACATAGAAAAGTTCATGACACATAATTGTACAGCCTAATGAATTCCTGTAAATGCCCATGTTAACTACCATTCAGTTCAAGAAATAGCACATTGCTAGTACCCCCAGTAGACTCCTATGTGGCCCTCTTCCTAATTATAACCTCCTCTCTCTTTCATAATATGTTCCTTGCTTTTCTATATAGTTTAACTATTTACGTAGGCATTTCTAACAATATAGTTTAGTTTGGCTTGTTTTCAAACTTCATATAAGAGACTCAAACAGTATGAAATCTTTCACATTTGGCTTCTTTCGCTCAAAATTATGATTTTACAGTTTATCCATGTTGTTGCTGCATATAGCCATAGTTTTTCCTCTTCACTTCTTTATAGCATTCTATTATAAGATTACATTATATTTTATTTATCCAGTCTTCTGCTGATGGACATCTGGGTTTCCAGTTTGGGCAATTACAGAAAGTGCTACGTGAAGATTCTTTTGAATGTATCTTGAGTCACCTATGTTTATCAAGGGTATATACCTACTAGCAGTGCCAGACAATGCCAAACGCTTTTGCAGTGATTGTGCCCAATTTATACTGCTATTTACCTTGATTAATTTGCCAATGTAAACCTATCCTTCCATTCCTGGGATAAACTGGTCATGACATATGACATATTTTTATATCACTACTGAACTTGGTAATTATATAATTGCTCTTAAGTATTTCTGGACTTAGTTTGCTATACATTCACTCGTTTTTATTTTGGAAATTATTATATGGTAACATTGACTTTTTGGTATATAGCTCAATGATTTTTAACACATGTATACATTCATGGACCCACCACCACAATCAGGATACAGAATGGATCCATCACTCCCCCAAACACCTTCATGCTATCCCCTTACAGTCATCCCCTCCCCCAACCCCAACTCCCAGAAACCACTGATATGTTCTCCATCACTATAGTTTTGACTTTTTGTGAATGCTATATAAATAGAATATACAGGATGTAACCTTTTGAGACCAGCTTCTTTCACTCAGTATGCCTTTGAAATGCAACCAAATAGTTGTTTTTATTTATAGTTTATTCCATTTATTGTTGCATATTATTCCATCGCATTGATTTACCACAATTTATTCTTCATTCACCTGCTGAGGGACATTTGAGTTGTTTCCAGTTCCAGGCACTTAAAAACATTCGTGAACAGTTTTTGTGTAAACATGAGTTCTCATTTCATTTGAGTAAATACCCAGGAGTAGGTTATTTGGTAAATGTTTGATTAACTTTATAAGAAACTGCCAGCCTATTTCTAAGAGTGGTTGTATCATTTTTGCATTTCCACCAACAATGAATGAGAGTTCCAGTTGTCCCACATCCTTGGCAGCACTTGGTACTGTAATTTTTCTCAGCCATTCTAATAGGTGTGTAGTGGTATCTCATTGTGGTTTTAATTTGAATTTCTCTAATGGCTAATGATGTTGCACATCTTTTCATGTGATTTTCTGCCATCCCTATATCCTTTTTGGAGAAGTTTCCATTCAAATCTTTTACCCATTTTAAATTTGGGATATTTCTTTTCTTACTGTGAAGTTTTGAAAGTTCTATATAAATTCTGAATAAAAGTGTCTTACTGGATATGAGATTTAGAAATATTTTCTCCCAGTTTGAAGCTTGCTTTATCATTTTCTTAACAGTGTCTTTTTCAGAACAAAAGTTGTTAATTTTGGTGAAGTTCAATCATTTTTTAAAATGGATCATACTTTTGGTGTCATGTCTTTGTCTTATCCCAAGTCTCGAAGATTTCCTGTTTTCCTCTAAAAGTTTTATACTTTTACATTTATATCTATAATCCACTGAATTTTATAAGGTGTGAGATTTTTTTTTTTTTTTTTTAAAGATTTTATTTATTTATTCATTTATCCCCCCCTTGCTGCCTGTGCTCGCTGGGTCAGCCAACCACGCCGTGCGGGCAGGCCTGCCCTCACCAGGAGGCCCCGGGAACCGAACCCGGGGCCTCCCATATGGCAAACGGGAGCCCTACTGATTGAGCCACAGCCGCCTCCCAGTAAGGTGTGAGATTTAAGTAGAGATACTTTTTTAAATGCATACAAACATCCTATTATTATTCCAATATTTCTTGAAAAGATATCTTTTCTCCATTGAATTACCTTTGCATCTTGGTCAACAAATCAAGTGGTCACATTTGTGTGGTCTATTTCTGGACTGTCTACTCTGTCCCATGGATTTTTGTGTCTATCCCTTTGTTAATATCACAGCATCTTGATTATGATAACTTTGTAGTGAGTTCTAAAAGTGGGTAGATTTTACTATTTTTCAAATTTGGTTAGTTATTCTTCTTCTTTTGCCTTTCCATATGTACTTTAGAATCAGCTTGTTTCTAGCTACAAAAACTCCTGCTGGAGTTTTTATTGGATTGTGTATTAGTCAGCCAAAGGGGTGCTGATGCAAAATACCAGAAATCTGTTGGCTTTCATAAAGGGCATCTATTTGGGGTAGAAGCTTATGGTTACAAGGACCTAAAGAGTCCAACTCAAGGTTCCACAAGAGGTACTTCCTCACCAAATATCTGTTGCCACGTGTTGAATCAAGATGGCTGCTGATATCTGTGAGGGCTCAGCCTTCCTCTTTCCTCTTAAGGCTCCATGAGCCCAGCTTCTTCCGATCTCAGCTGTAGGCTGGAGGGCTCATTTCTTTCTGGGCTTAGCTGCTTTGTTCTCTTCACAAAGTCAGCTGTAAACTCTCAGGCGAATGGCTCATCTCTCTTCCTGGGGTCACAGGATCAAAGCTGACAAGTTTTCTCCTCTTCTGTGTCTATGGAGCTCTCTTTCCTCTATGTGTCTTCTTCTGCATTCTTGATTGAGTGTCCATTTATATAGCCCACCAAGGGGGTGGGAACTCAACCCTGCATGTCCTAATGACGTGGTAGAATCAAAGCCCTAATTTTTTATTTAATCAAGTAAATGTAAAGCCCTTGGATTTAAATAAATCAAAGGTTATCATACCCAGAGGAAGAGATCAGTTTACAAATATAATCAACATCTCTTTTTGGAATTCATAAATATCAAACTGCCATGGATTGCATTAAATTTGTACAGATAAATTTGGGGGAAGAGTTGACATTTTATCTCTGTTGTCTTCCAATTCATGACCATGGTATGTTTCTCCATTTATTTAGGTCTTTGGTTTTTATTCATCAGCACTTAATGGTTCTCAGAAAAAGATTCTGTACATGTTTTGTAGATTTATCTAAGTATTTTTCTTTTCTAATGGGGGGGGGGGCTATTGCAAATGGCATTTAAAAGTTTTTAGTTTCTAATCGTACATTGCTAGTGTATAGAAAAGATTTTTTTTTTTTTTTTGTAGACTGACCTTGTATATTCTATGAGTGTTTTTAAGAGTCCTTAAAATTTTTTATGTAGAGATTCATGTCATCTGCAAATGACAATTTTATTACTTTTCCCATCTGTATGCCTTTTGTTTTTTATTTATTTTTATTTTTTGTCTTATTGAACTGGCTAGGACTTGCAGTACAATGTCGAATAGAAGTGGTGAGAGGGGTTATCTTGGGAAGAGAACATTCAGTCTTTCACCATTAAATATGATGTTAGCTTTTTCATAGATGTTCTTTCTCAGAATGAAGAAGTTCCATTCTATCCTAATTTTTGCTGAGAGCTTTTTATCATGAATAGATGTCAAATTTTGTCAAATGCCTTTTCTCTATCAATTGATACAATTATGTGGTTTTCCTTCTTTAGACTGTTAATGTGATTGATTACACTGATTTTTCAAATACTGAACCATCCTTGCATCTCAGGATAAACCCCATTTTGTTGTGGTATATTGTTATTTATATCATTAGGTTCAATTTTACAACCTTTTGAGGATTTTTGTGACTATGTTCTTGAACAAATGTTGGACTTTTCTTATTGTTCTACAGGTCTCTGAGGCTATGCTAATTTTTAAAAATCTTTTTTCTCTATATTTTTCAGAATGATAATCTCCATTGATCTATCTTCATGTTCACTGACTCTTACCTCTGTCATATCCATTCTGCTATTAGGGCCACCCAGTGAGTTTTTTCATTTGTTATTGTATTTTTCAGTTCTGCCATTTTCATCAGGTTCTCTATATTTTCTATTTCTTGCTGAAACTTTCTAGTTTTCCATTTGTTTTAAGAATATTTGCAGTTATTTGTTGGAGCATTTTTAAAAAAGATTTTATTTCTTTCTCCCCCACTCATCTTTGTTTGCACTCGCTTCTATTCATCTTCTTTTTAGGAGGCACTGGAAACCGAACCCAGGACCTCCCATGTGGTAGGCGGGTGCCCAAGTGCTTGAGCCACATCTGCTTCCGTAGGAGCATTTTTATAACAGCTGCTTTAAAGTCTTTGTCAGATAATTCCAATATCTGGTTCTTCTCAGCATTGACATCTGTTGATGTCTTAACTTGTGAGTGAATTCTGATTGTATCTTTTTTTTTTTTAAGATTTATTTCTCCCCCCCCTTTACCCCCCATTGTTTTTGCACTCACTGTCTGCTCTCTGTGTCCATTTGCTGTGTGCTTTTCTGTGTCTGCTTGTCTTCTCTTTAGGCAGCACTAGGAACCGATCCTGGGACCTTCCAGAGTGGGAGAGTGGCTGCTCAATCTCTTGCACCACCTCAGCTCCCTGGTCTGCTGTGTCTCTTATTGTCTCTTCTCTGTCTCTTTTAGTTGTATCATCTTCTTGTGCCAGCTCTCCACTTGGGCCAGCACTCCATGTGGGCCAGCTCGCCTTTACCAGGAGGCCCGAGGAATTAAACCCTGGACCTCCTATATGGTAGACGGGAGCCCAATCACTTGAGCCACATCTGCTTCCCCTGATTGTGTCTTAAACATTTTGAATAATATATTATGTTACACTGGGTCTTGTTTAAATCGTATGAAGAATGTTACTTTTGTTTCTGTACGTACTTGATCTAATTAGCTTTAGGCTGAAAGTTCCGATCTACCTTTGATAGGCTGTGGTTACAATTTCATTTCAGTTTTCAAATACTTTGCAATGGTATTTGAATCTGTCCCATGTGTCCCTCATGGCCAGCCTGGGACCTGGGTGATGGTAAATTCAGTTCTCAAAGTCTTTTATATGCTGATTAGGAACACATCAACCTATACACAGCTTAGGACTGAGCCCAGAACTTTGTAAACAATCTTTTGGACTCACTTTCCCAAGCTCCTTTTTCTCCACGATCTCCTTTGTACTACTCAACTCCCCAGTCACTAACCTTTTTGATTCTCCAGAATGAAAGCTTAACCTACTCTGCTGTGCATTTCCACAGATCAGCTTGTGTCTGAGTCCAAGTGGCAGAAGAACCAGAGGATAAAAAACAGTAAATTCAATACCAATTCATGCTTCATATTTTGTTGTTCTTCTCCAATTTTTCTGCAAACTATTTCCTCAAATAGTGGCTTCATGCATTTGGTCCAGATTTTATAGCTGTATTCAATGGGAGAATCCAGGAAGAGTGTGCTTAATCCATCTTATCCCCACTAAGGGTTTTTGCAACTATGTTCATGAGTGATGTTGCCTCAACTTTTCCTTTTTCTTGCTGTCTTCGTTGTCTGGTGTGTGTGTGTGCGTGTGTGTGTTTTAATAAGCTACTCTCATCTGCGTTTAGGAGAATATCCTCTTGATTTTTCTCTGGAATAATTTGTGAAAGCTGCAATTTTCACTAAGGAAGTGAGTTTTCTTTGTGGAAAGATTTTAAATCAATTGTCTTTATAAGTTATAGAACTATTCAAAATATTTCTTTGTGTTATTTTCAGGTTGTATTCTTCTAGGAATTCCTCTATTTCATCTAAATTATTGCAGTTATTAATATATAATTATTTGCATATCCTCATGATTTTTAATGTCTTTAACTCTTCAGTGAAGTTTCCATTTTCATTCCTGATTTTAAATTTTAAAAACTTTTGTCTCACCAGAAATTTATCAGTTTTATTATTTTTCTTAGAACCCATTTTAACTTTATTCATTTTATCTACTGTATATATTTTGTTTCTATTTTCTTATTTTTAAAGCAGTTTTATTGAGATGTACTCACATACCATACATTCCATCAAAAGCATACAATGGCTTTTAGTATAATCGGTGGTGTGCATTCATTACCACAAAACATTTTAGAACAATTTCATTACTCCAAAATGAAAAACTCCACACCCCTTAGCAGTCACCTCTCAATGCCTCTATTCTTCCCCAACCTTACATAACCAGTAATCTAATTCCATCTTTATAAATTGATTTATATTTACATTTTATATAAATGGAATCATACAATATGTAGTACTTTGTGTCTGTTTTCGTTCACTTAGTATAATAGGTTTTTTGTTTTTTGGTTTTTTTTGCCTGTTAACAACTTGTAACATTAACATACAATTTATTATTTTAATCTCTGTTCTCATATTTATTTCCTCCCTCTATTTACTTTGATTTTTCTGTTATTTTTATAACTTCTTGAAATGACTGCTTAACTCACAAATTTTAAGCCTTTCTTTTATTCTAATGTATGCATTTAAGGACATACATTTTCCTCATATCGCTGTTAACGGCATCCTACGTTTTTATATATGCAATTCTCACCAATTAATATTTAAATTTTCCATTGTGATTTCTTCTTTAATCCATGTGTTATTTTTAAATTTGAAAACATATGGAGATTCCTAATTCTTTGTTTCTGATTTCTAGCACAACTACATTGTGATTAGACTATTATGCTCTGTATAATTTAATACTTTGAAATTCAGAATTTCTTTATGACCCAATGTAAAGGAAATTTTTGTAAATATTCTATGGGTGCTTGAAGGTGTATATTCTACAGTTGTTGCATCCAAAGTTTTAAAAATATTTCCACTTATACTCATGGTTTTCAAATCTATATCCTTACTCATTTTTTACCTGCTTGTTCTGTCAATTTCTGAGAGGTATGTTACATTTCCCAATACAGTTGTTAATCTGCCTATTTCTACTTGTAGTTCCATTCAATTTTGCTTTACATATTTTGAAGCCATATTACCAGATGCATACAAATATAAACTGGTAACATCTTTCTTGTGAATTGAACCTTTTAACTTTATCTATTGTATTAGTCTCTGTGCTAGCTGCTGTAACAAAAATACTCTAAGTCATAGTAGCTTAACACAATGAAGATCCAGTGTGGCTGTAGGAGAGGGTACAACTCTTTTCCATGCAATCGTTTGGGGAACTATGCTCCTTCCTTCTAGTGGTTCCACTAGGGCTTTGACATTCTCCAAAGGATTCTCTGAGTCCAGCCTGAAAGCAAGGGAAGAAAGGTAGTACAGAGAAGGGAAACTGCCTTGTCCTGGAGGTGTGACACACATTTCTACTCATATTTCACTAGTGAAAAATAATCCTATGGCCCCTAGATCTAAAGGAGCTGGGAACTGTCAACAATGCATCAAGAAAGAAGAGGAAAACTGATATTGAGGAACATCAGGGTCTCTGTTAATATGCAGATGAAGCTTCTGGCTGCTCCCTCTGTGTCTTTTTTCTCTCTGTGTGACCTTCAGTAAAAGGATTAAGACCCATCCTGGTACAAAACTTATCTGAAGTAACCTCATCAAAATGTCCTATTTACAAGGGTTCACACCCACGGGAATGGATTTAAGTTTAGGTCCATATTTTCTGGGGTAATATGCTCCAAACCACCACAGTCTCTATGGTCTTTTTTCATTTAGAAAAGTAAACCAATTTGTTTTCTTTATATTGACTTTCTGAGAGCCCAGGCCAGTTTTCTCATCCAATATCCTGCAAACTGCATTTGACTTCTCACGGAGTTAACCTGTTCCTCTATCCCCTCTATTTTCTATAGACTGGATACAACATGATTTTATTCAGATTAAACTTTTTTTTTTTTCCCCCACCAGCCAGTTTGTCTTTTATTGATGCTACGATGCTCAGGCCTTGACTGCAAACTTCCGCAGGGGGTACAGTCGCTCCTTCCGCTGCTGTTTTTTTGTCTTCAGGTTCTCCTCGTGTTTGTTGAGCCTATGGCGCATGGCACGTGTTTTCTTGGGCCGCAGATCCAGGGGCTTGTACTTCTTGCCCTTGTAGAACTTCCTGAGGTTCTCTTTCTGAGTCTGGTTAATGACAGTAAGAACACGGGCAATGGATTTGCGGATAACTCGGATCTTGGAGAGCTTGGATGCCGCGCCGCCGGTCACTTTGGCGATGCATAGCTGGGACAGCTCCACCTTCAGGTCGTCCAACTGTTTCAGCAGCTCCTCCTCCTTCTTGCCGCGAAGGTTCCGGGCCTTAATCTTGGCCATCGCTACACGCGCCGCGCCGCCACCGCCTGCTTGGAGAGCCAGATTAAACATTTCTAACAAGAAATTTTCATAGGTGATGTTGTGACTTCATATTGCATGACATCAGAAGGCACAGAGTGGCCCATTATTAATGATGCTAAGTGTGATCACTTGGTTAAGAAGGTGACTGCAAGTTCTCTCCATTCTCACGGTACATTCTTCCTTTTGCAGTAGGTGAAAGGTAGGGTAGTATGGCACCGTGCAAATTTCTTGTTACCCAACAACCTCTCTTCTAATGGTTTTAGCATCTGTATTAGTCATTCAAAGGGGTGCTGATGCAAAATACCAGAAATCCGTTGGCTTTTATAAAGGGTATTTATTTGGGGGTAGAAGCTTACAGTTCATAAAGCATAATGTACTTCCCTTATCAAAATCTATTGCCACGTGTTGGGGCAAGATGGCTACTGACGTCTGTCAAGAGTTCAGACTTATTGGGTTCCTCTCTTCCTAGGGATCCATTTCTCTCTGGGCTCAGCTGCTGTGCTCTCTCCACAAGGCCAGCTGTATACTGTCAGGCAAACGGCTCTCTCTCTCTCTCCGGGGCTTCTGCCATGTCTAGGAGCTGTCTCTATTCCTCTGTGTTCTTCTCCTAGGCTCCAGCTCAAAAACTCCCAACTCTGTCCTTTGCCATGTCTTTTCTCTGTGAATCCCCACCCCTCAGTGGGTAGGAACTTAATGCCCTACTGATGTAGGGCAATCAAAGTCCTAATCATAATTTAATCAATTAAAAGTGATACCTCCGACAGACCAGTTTACAAACATAATCCAATAACTACTTTTGGAATCCATAAACAATGCCAAACTGCTACAGCAACCATTGATGATTCTTGCCTGAATCAATTATTGCACTGGGGTTTCAAAAATGGTTATTTTTTAATTATAACATCCCTTTTACATTTATTAGCTGACTTTTGTCTATAAAGAAAAGCTTTCCTTCTCCATGTACCTCCCCTTTTAAAAATATCATTGTAGATTCATACTTCTTTTTAAAATTTATGGGAAGCGGCTGTGGCTCAATCAGTAGGGCTCCTGTTTACCGTGTGGGAGGCCCTGGGTTCAGTTCCCGGGGCCTCCTGGTGAAGGCAAGCCTGCCCGCACGGCGTGGTTAGCTGACCCAGCGAGCACAAGCAGCAACGGGGGGATAAATGAATAAATAAATAAAATCTTAAAAATAAAAAAAAATAAAAAAATTAGCACATAATTTAAAACGATTATACTTTCTGATGACAAATTGAATCCCAAATCCACCGCTGAGAGCCCTTCAAGTTGACTCTTGACTCCTTTTGATAAAATTCCATTAGCCTCTGAGCTCTTCCTCTCTGGCACCACAAGATTCCCAGGCTCCCTTCTCAGACTCAGAATAAGCCCTTTTTCCCAAAAACCTTTGGTTCCTTTTGGTGGGGAATGGATTTTGGAAACCAAGATCTGGGGTTGCTCCTTCAATGGACAGAACTTGAGAATATATATATTTTTATATCCTGAATTCGTACTAATATTTCCAATGCAAATAAACATTACATACATTTTTTTCCCTTAATTTCTTTTATATCTCTATCGCTTTTACAGAGTCTTGATTGTTAGTAACATCAATCTAATTAGTTGCATATTATCATACAATATGCATGAAGCAGTTTCAAAATTATATCAATATTAAGACTAGTAACAGGCCTACTGAGTAAGGTATAAGATTCCTTTGTAGTTATTTTTGTTTTTAGACTATATCTCATGACGGATATACAGTCAGTGTATTATGCTTAAAATATTGTTTCTTCTGAAACTCATTTTATTTTATAGCCTGAGGTGCCTAATTATGTTTCAAGTTGGACATTGTATTTGAAAAGTTATTAATAACTTTTTTATTAAATTAATTGAGGCCTACGAGAATGTTAGGAAAACATTATCTTTCTCCACAGAGGTTTTTTCTCCCATTTCTGTTAAGTTTGGGAGTGCCAACATTTTGGGACCACCTTAATCCATGCTCAAGTCTTGGGAGTTTTTCCTGAGCAAACCAGAAGCCAGGCTGCTAATCCATGTAAGAGCTGGTTTGCTTCCAGTTCACCTTATTCATGAGGTACAGCCCTTCAGGGTTCCAGCCCAAAGTGAAGGGAGGTAGGGTTCAGTTTATCATGGTCTTTCCCCCTTTGGCAGGCCCTTTACTCCAACTCTTGTCCCCCTTGCCCCTGAAACTGACAAAATCTCAGCACAGCCCCTCAACAGCTTATTCCAGACTGACAAATGACAGCCTTGGCTCTCCTCTGTAGGTTCCTTTCTTCTCCAGAGTCTTGGCTCAGTATTTCCTCACTATTTTATTGTCCCTTTAATATTTTTAAGAAAATTTTATGGGAAGCGGCTGTGGCTCAATCAGTGGGGCTCCCGTTTGCCATGTGGGGGGCCCTGGGTTCGGTTCCCGGGACCTCCTGGTGAGGGTGGGCCCGCCCGCACGGCGTGGTTGGCTGACCCGGCGAGCGCAGGCAGCAGGGGGGGGGGATGAATGAATAAATAAATAAAATCTTTAAAAAAAAAAAAAGAAAATTTTAAAAAATCATTCATTTGGTTTTTTAAGTTGTCCTCAGCAGAAGGACTACTCTAAGAGTTATTTTGTCTAATCAGAAGCCACTCCTCAAGAAACACTGTTATTTAACTTTTGAAAAAGATTACTGGGTACTATAAATCCATATTTATTTTCATTTGGGGGCAAGTCTTACTAAAATTCATCTGCTCACTCTTCATTCTTACATGATACTTATTAGATTTAGTTTAACTTAACAAGACTATGTTGTGGATTCTTTCATAAAAAAATGAATATAATAATCACCAAAACAACTTTGTAAGCCTTGTACTTGCTAGTGGCCAATACCTTTTCTCTTTCTCCTCTAGCTGTTAATTTCCACAAATAGATTAAGGTGATTTATTACACAGCAATAGATAATAAATACAAACCCATCTATTTAAGAGAGGAATTTCTAACAAAATATCATTATTTATACTTAATAATTATTTATGAATATTTCTGGCGTATTTTGTTGTTTTGATTAAATGTATGCTACTAATAATTGTAATGATAAATCATTCCAGAAAAAAAATGTTAGCATTCAGAACATAATGGTCATGGGTTATCATTTAAAAGAGTACAGGGAGGGAAGTGGATGTGGCTCAAGCATCTGGTGCCCACCTACCACATGGGGGAGGTCCCAGGTTCGGTTCCCAGGGCCTCCTAGAGAAGATAAGCAAGACAGTGAGCTGATCCAGTGGGCTGGCGCGGTGAACTGATGCAGTAAGATGGTGCAACAAGGAGACACAAAGAGGAAACACAATTAGAGACACAAAAAAGCAGGGAGCAGAGGTGGCTCAAGCGATTGAGGGCCTCTCTCCCACATTGGAGGTCCCAGGTTCAGTTCCCAGTCGGTGCTTTCTAAGTGAAGACGAGCAGACACAGAGTGCACAGCAAATAGACACAGAGAGTAGACAGCGAGCACAAACAATGAGGGTGGGGCAGAAATAAATAAACCTTAAAAAAAAAAAAGTACAGGGAGATGTGACTCAAGTGGTTGAGCACCTGCTTCCCACATGGGAGGTCCTGGGTTTGGTTCCCAATGCCTCCTAAAAACAAACAAAAAACAACTCAGGGGAGCTGATGTGGCTCAGTGGTTGAGTGCTGGCTTCCCACACATGAGGTCCTGGGCTCAAGCCCCAGCCCCGGTACCTTAAAAAAAAAAAAAAAGTACATTTCTTTTTTTTACAGAGAAGTATGAGTTGATCAACAAAAGCCTTTCAAAAATAAAAAATTCTAGTAGGATAAAATTCTGTGAGGGAATTGGAATTGCAGTAGGTGTTCATGGAGCTAAAGGAATAATCTAAGTTTTCTTAATGTTAATGAAAAGCTTTTTCATGTATTTTTAAAATGTATGATAGTAGGTATCACAGCTCTAGATTCTACTGGATACATTTAAAAGAGCAATCAACAATTTTATTTTAAAGATCAATATTTACACTATGCTACAAATTATAACCCTTGCAACTAATTAGTTATGAAAAAAAATTAGATGTCAACTTAAAAATGCACAAGGGGCGTTAGATTTTACAAATTGTCTTAGGGGGGTATACAAGCAAAACAGTATGAAGAAGGCTGATTTATAAGTGCCCTTGAAAGAAAGTATCTTTTCAAATCCCAAAAGCATTTTCTGAGTATCAAAAATAAAGTTGTGAAAGACTCAAAACATAAAGTTCATGCTAATACAATAGAGTGGCAGGAGACTAGATAAATTCTCTCCTCCTCCATGTAAGGGCTACCCCAGGCTGCAAAAGGAGGGGAGCTGGAGAAGAGAGAGTTAGGGTCTGCTGAAGGTCTTTGCACCTTGCCCCTGTTCCCAAGCTGGGGCGATAGGACAACTCCCAGCAGAGTTCTGGGCACTCCATGACAGTGGAAGCTTGTGCCAGTTTCCCACCTGGAATCCTGGAAAACAGACACTTAGAAGAAGTGGAAGATATGACGGCTGTTCAGAGGTGTTGAGGGTGGAGGAGCCGAGCAGCACCTCTCCAGCTCCCATGGTCTTGGAATTGCGCTGAAGAGCAGGTAAATTTTTGTGTCCCCAAGGAGGGACTCAGAAATTAGCTGAGGGAATGCAAGAGAATACAGAGTGGGTCACTGGATGAGGAGAGTCCAGTGGCTGCCAGCATGGAAGGGTGATCTTGGCCAAAGATCCAATGAACTGAATTACATCTTCATGGAATGAAGCAAGCCATGGAAACTTGCTAAGGATCACAGGCCAAACATGTACCCAACCTCCCGGCTTTCAATGCCATGATGCTACATAAGTTTCTGGATCATAGATGCCATCTTGGAAGGACAGGAAAGGATAAAATCTTGAATTGATCCAGATTTATTTAATCTGAAAATACTATATGTTTGAGTTGACCTATGGTTGATTTAGATTTAATTTTCTGCTATCATATGGGATGGAGACTCAAACTAGAAATTGTTTGGCTATATAAAAAAATAGATTATGTTCTTTGTGCGCTCAAGTTTGTGAATTGACAATCTGTACCTGCTACATCAAGCCAGGTCCCACACCAAAACTGACAGCATCAGAATCTATGGAAGTGGAGCCCAGATATTTTACACAAATTACCCAGGTGACTGAGAGAATCTTCCCCCTTAACTTCTTATGACATCATCCTTTCCTAGTTTGCTATATTCCTGCTGGCCATTTTCTGCCTCCTCCATGGGCTCCTCTTAGCCTAATCCATCTGTTCTCCTGATTCTTACATCATCTAGACAAATCACTTTCCCAAGCACAGCACCATCCTCTGCCTAGAGTCTCTTCTCTTCCCCTCCATCCCATCTCTTTCATAGTCCTCCTCCCCTAAGATCGTCTCAAATGTTAATTCCATCAACAAATGTTTATTGAGCACCTGCTATGTGGCAGACCTAGTGCTAGGCCCTGAGAATACAAAGGTAACCCTGCCCTCACCTAAAGGTCTAGAGAGAGACATATACACTGAGCAAGTAATTGTATCTCTATGAAGCTTTTTCAGGACCTCCCAAACAAATATGATCTAGCTTCCCTTATGTCTTTCCAGTTTTTTGCTTGTCAATGCCACCCTAATCCTTCAGCCGACCCCATCCCAGCTTCACCATCATTTGCAGAAATTTGTACCTGTTTCTCACTGCCCTTATCCTGGATAAGATCCTTTTTTGGCTTTCGAGGGTAGGGACAGTGTCTTGATTTCTGATCCAGGACCCCTCAGAAACAACTGTGTGGCCCCCTAGGCTCTGGGAGAGTTCTCAGGAGGGAGGAACCTACACAAGCCTGATCTCTGCCTCCTCTAGAGTCCAGAGCTCTTCCCTAACTGACCACCCAATACTTTCCACTCCCCGTCCCTCCCATCCCACCCAGGCCAGGAACTCCCCTCACCACTATTCTCTTTCTCTCTCCAGGTCTCTCCTGCCCCAGAAGCCCTGGCTAGGTAGGATCCTTTCCAATTCCAATTCCAGACCTTCACTCTCTGTACTTTTTTTGCTCTCAGAGTCTCAGGACTGTTAGCTGGCTCACTCTGCATCCAGAAGGTCTAAAATGGAATAGTCCCCCTATACCTTTCTTGGTCATTACCTAATAGGCTTCCCCTTGGCAGTTCTACATCTCTTCCCTCTCTTCTGATTCTCATTTTGAGCAATTGAGTCCCTTAGGGGAGTATGTCCTCACCCTTGCCTCTGCTTTTAAAATCCTCCTTCCTCAGCCAATCCTTACTAACACCTCTTTCTTCTTCCGTAACTTCAACCTCCCCCTGCTCCTCTGTCTACAAATGTACTGAAGTTTCTCCTATCTTAATATTCCCACAATGTTATAGGCTTCTCTAACTACAGCTCTCTCTATTCCTCACTGCCAACTTTTCTAAGTCTTCTAAATTCACATATACCCTCACATCTCATGCTATATTAGGCAAATTTCTTTCAGCTGCAAGTGACAGAAACACAACTCAAAAATGTCTTAAGGAAAAGAAATTTGTTCACAGAACTGAAAAGCACAGAAGTAGATCTCTCACTTCAAGCATAGATAAATCCAGGTACTCAATGATGTTAGCAGGAAGCTGTCTTTCTTGCTCTCTACTTTCCTCTGTGTTGGCTTCATTCTCAGCCGGTTTCTCTCCTCTTGATGGTGCAATGGCCACAGAAGGTGCAAGTTTACATCTTGCCAACTTGTCAACCCCAGCAGAAAGAGTAATTTTTTCCCAAATATTCTAGCAATAGTCCTCAAACTGACTCACTTGTCCATTCCTGAGCCAATCATCTAGCCAGGGGATGGAATGTTCTAACTGGTCAGGTCTGAGTCATGTGGGGTGGTCAGCTCCATCCAAAATACACAACTGAAAAAGAGGGAGAAAATCGAGGTGCTGATAGAAGAACTGGAGAGTAGGCAGGAAAATCCAAACCACGTCCACTACACTTTCACTCCTCAACCCAGTGCTCTCTGATTTCCACCCAAGCACTCACTGATGCCTCCCTCCCCAAGGTCACCAATGATCTTGATGGCCAACAGCATCTGCTCAATACTCACACTCTTCACCTTTCTGCCAATCAATCCCTTTCTGAAAATTCTTTCTCCTTGATTCCCATGGCCCAGCTCTATACCAACTTCCTTTCAATCTGACTCACCCCTTGGTCTCCTTCACATCATGCCATCCTCTGTTCTCCCCTCTCCAGTCTTTATCTGTAGTCCCATTGTTTTCCTGAGCACACCTCTAGCTAATTTCTGGTCCTGGCAATTTCACAGACTCATGACCTCAGTATCTTTTCCCCCTGCCTCTCTCCCATTCCCTACCTCCAGTCAGTCACCATGCCAGTTGGGCCCCAATCTCCGATCAATGCTCCCCATCCAGCTCCACATCACTGTCCTTCCCAGACCTTCATCATGCCACTCCTGGACTTCTTTACTCACAGCCTTTACCCCCACCCATCCTGCCCCCAGGGACCAGATTAACCTCCTAAGCAGCAGAAGACTGGGTCAGTTGCAGGCCCTAACATTTTAAGTTTCTTAAAAATTTTTTCCTCAAAACCCTCTACATTCTTAAAATGATTTAAAAAGCAAATGCAAGTTTTAAGTAAAATAAATATCCTTTAAACAACAACAAAAAATCATCATAGATACATATATTTTAAAAAACAAAACGCTTTCCTGCCCTTTGCTGATGATCTCTGGAGGCATCTTTGACCTCTAGTTGTTTATGTTTTTAACTTTCAGGGAGGTGGAAGAGAATGGCCACTGCTGGCCACTGCATAAGCATCCCTTCTTAACATAAGCATGAGTAACTGGAATCACCCTCATCATTTCTATGGTGTAGACAAAATTAACTAGCCATGTTATTAACATGTCCCTGATTTAAAAGTACGGAAGGAACTTTTTTTTTAAAGGAAGTTCCTGTTGCCCTTAGTTAGGGAATGTTTGTACATAAACAAAGTTGTAGCTAGTAGCCTTATGGAGGTGCTGTGGTGCCTAGGAGACCTGGCTATTTTTGCCCAGTGACTCTCTAAATGACTGACTCCCTCCCACCAAGGTCTTAGTTTCCCTACGAACCAGGTGATCCCTGACAATGTTAAATTTTTACCTAAGCTCTGTGATCCTAGAAAACAGAAGTTAATAAATACCCTCAACCTTTGTAGTCTAGGAAACAGAATACTGCAAAGAACCACCCTTCCCCATGTAATTAGATAAGACTTAGGGACGCCCCCTTTGCTTACCTATGACAAGGCAGGACACAGACCCTCCACATTCCCATTCTTTGCCTCAGAAGTGATTAGCTGAACTGCTTGTTTCCACTGAGCAATCGGAACAAAACGCTTGCTAACCAAAAGTTTAAGCTTCTCTCCTTCTTCCAGACCCTTGAACTTTAAGAACGTCTTCTAGAAAATATGCTGCTTCTGCATAAAATACTCTCAGATCTACTACCTGATCACACCAACCTTTCATCCCACTTCCTACACCCGGTTCTTCCTTTCTATAAAAGAAAGAAAGAAAAAAATTTGCCCAACTCTTGAGACGCTTGCAGACCTAAGGGCCAGAGCCTTCTCCCTAGTACAATAGTCCCCTCCCTTGCCCTGCAATAATTTTTTCTAATAAAGTCTCTCTTTACCAAGTCCGGATTTGTTTTTTATTTGACACCCCTAAGAATTTCCCAGTCCTAGAAACTTCTATCTAGCGCCGAAAAGCCGTACTGTCTATAAAAGTGCTTAGTAAAATGGGATACATTCACCTTTGTATAAAAATACTTACTGGGAGAAATATCAGTGGCTATGAATCAACTGCATTTTGTCAGTCGGCTGTAAGTGAGAAAATATTCTTGGCTGGGTGAATGGGTTAACCAATTTCTTAAAAAACTGTTTTACGTAAGCCAGTCCATATCCGATAACGGATTTAGTCTTCCCAATAATCCTGGGAGGAAGGCAGTGCAAGGATTCTTGTCCCCATTTTAGAAATAGGAAACTTCCTTCTCAAAAAGCGTGCGTGGTTCGCCTCTTCTGTAATCGGCCAATCACCGCCGCCCTAACTTCACCTCACCTCCCAGTACAGAACTAGAATCGTCTGCAGCTGGTGGCCCTCTTCAGTCAGTCCGGTTCTCGAGGGCGGGGCGGATAAGGCCGCTTGAAGTCAAGCGCCATTTCCGTGTCCCTCTAACCCCCAGGCCTCACCTCCCTCTCTCCAGCGCGGCCGGAGTCACGAGATTTCTCTGGGGGCCCGCCCTCTCTTGCTGATTGGGTAGCTCTTGAACCATTATTGGGCTCTGATTGGTTGTTCCCTCTCCAGTTCTCCATAACTGCCTAGACCAACCGGATATAGGGGCAGGATTTCCGCTTCCGCCTTCTCCCTCCTCCTGCTTGTCCTCCGGTCGCCGCTGCTACTATAGCGGCCGCTGCTGGGCGCGGTGTGGGTGGGTCGGTTGGTTTGTCTCTTAACGTCAGTGTCCGTGCCGTTGAATTACCTGCCATGGCTGAGGTAGATCCGTTCGGCGCCCCCGCCGGCATTGCAGGCGGTCCTGCGCTGGGGAACGGAGTGGCCGGCGCGGGGGAAGAAGACCCGGCCGCGGCCTTCTTGGCGCAGCAGGAGAGCGAGATTGCGGGCATCGAGAATGATGAGGCCTTCGCCATCCTGGACGGCGGCGCCCCCGGGCCCCAGCCACACGGCGAGCCGCCAGGGGTTCCGGGTGAGAGTGCAGGCGCGGTTGAGGCGAGAGGACTTGTCTGGAAATTCGGGCCAGAGTGGGTCCGAGAACTTCTTTGTAATACTCCTAATCCTTGTTGAACTGGGAGGGAAGGGCAGAGTGGAAAGAGGAAACGAGACCCTGTTCAGTCATGCAGAAACGTGGAGTAGAGAAGCCTACTCTGTTCTATGAGTGTGTCCTCGGCCCCGCGAAGCCGAGAAGGCAAAGAAAAGGGTGGCGCTCGGGCATAGAAAGCCTGTTCTATTCAGCAAATTTTCATTAAGTGCTTGCTGTGCCTTGAGCCTGATCTCTGAATCAGTGCAGTTTGGCCATACTTAAAAGCAAGTGTGAGGCCAGCACAGAAGTTACAAAGAAAGGGGAACAGAAATAATTAAAGTAGCAGTATAGTTTTTGAGACATTTAACAAACAAAAAAAATGACAGTGCTCTTCAGCATTTAAACGCTTAGGGTGTACAGAGTGTTGGGTTAAGGGAGGGGGGAAGAAGAGTGAAGAGGGAACTCAAGAAAGATGGTCTAGCTCTAGAGAAAGAAACTCAAGCCAAAGAGGGATAGGAGTTTAGTATTTGTTGAGTGGTTTTCTAGTTTGGACTTCTGGAGTGTGCTCTACTTTCCCTGGGAACAGCAGGTAGTGTTGCCTAGGTGGAACCTAAGACTAGCCTGGACCAATCAGGGAGGGAAGAGGAGGTGAATAGAGAATACAGTGTGACTTTTGTCACCCAAACTCAAGGAAAAAAAAGAGACAGAGTAGGGGCTGGTAGGATGCCAGCTTGACCTTTGAATACCTTACCTGTGTGTGATGCTTAGTTGTGGCAGTGGGAGAAAAATCTCCCATTAAGAACTTAAATAAGAACTGAAAATGGTACCATGAAGAATAGGGGTCAGGAATATATTCCCAGAAGCAAGCTTTTAGTAGTCTCTGGAATTTGCCTGGATCATAAATATACAGTTTATAGCAAGCAGATTAGACTGTACTGGGCTGTGGCTGGGAGATTGTTGACTTTTAAGTGGTTAGGTGGTATTTTCGTTGGGTGATCTTTAACATTTGCCTGAAAATCATAAAATTTGCTTTTTAGATCCTTAGTTTGCCTCTCTCGTTTAATAGTAGAGAAAAGGTGTCCTAGAAAGAAGTGATTTGCTTAAAACAAACAAACAGACATGTTGGTAGCTGAGCTCTTAAGTCTCCCCACCCTTAGACTAGCACATTCTGTTGCAGCTGTTTTAGCAGGGGTCTGGTGGGGTAAGAGATAGTTATTTCTGAAAGGCAATTGTGACTGCCCTGGGTAGGTGTGTGGGAGAAGCAGGACCCCTGGCTAGAAGGCTGTCCTTACTCAAGGGCAGTGTTGTTCTTGCTCATGGTTATATCTCCAATGTCTAGTAGGTACCTACATGCTACATGAAAAAAGTGTCAGGTCCATGGGTCCTGTATAGAACTGGCAGATCTAGGCGGTTTGGGGAGGTAAAGGAAGAGAATAAAGTTGGACACTCAGGTCACTTGTACATCCAGCTTTCAGCAAAGGGAAGGAAGGCATGATTGCTGACTTAGTTCCTAGGAAGAACTCTGTTAGTGAACTAAGCATTTAGTTACTTTAAGCCAGAATCCCTGACAGTAGTTGAGGTTTTTAATAGTGCACTGGTCAGCACTTCCTTTGGGGATTAGAGAACTGGTTGGATACTTTCTCTCTCTCTCTCTCTTTTTTATAGAGGCACTGTAACATAGTGGTTAAGATTGTGTGCTATCCTAGACTGCTTGAGCATGAGAATGAGTTTAGCTTTGTGATCTCTGGTCTCAGGCAAGTTATGTAACCACCACCCTGCTTCAGTTTTTTCCTCCGTAAAAGGTGCATAATACATGGCCACATAGGGTTGTTAGGATTATGTTAGAGAATACTTACAAGGTTCTTACACGTAGTTCTTGGTACCTAGTAAGCATCCAGTGAATTCTAGCTACTGTTATTCCTTAGGCGTAGGGGGAGTTAGGGGTTACAAATCTATACAGGCTCTAGGGTGTACTGAGGAAATTGAGAGATTTTAGGTGGGAGTTCTGTTTCTGATGTTTTATACAGATGTACAGGCAATAGGCTGTAACAGGGATTAAGGAGAGGGAAGAAAATCTAAACTCACCTCGGTCTTAGGGAAAATTCATTCAGTGGAAGATGGAGACAGACAAAAACCAGAGGGGTTGGCCTGAGCTTTGAGTAACTCCCTCGACTGTTAGGAGACTCATGGAAGAGAAATAAGTTTTTAGGCAGGAAACCAGGTGGGTGACGTGGTTTGATGGGTTATTGAAGAAAAATGGTCCAGAAGGAGGCAACACAAGTCTAGAGCTGTTAAAAGGCCCTCAGTCATGAGGCCTGACAAAGGAGAATAGGAGAGACAATTAAGGATCTATGAAGAGTGCAGCAGTGAGGTTTTATTTATTTAAATATTTTTATTTTTTCTAAAAGATACTTAGAGTATATAAAATGTTACATAAAAAAATATAAAGCAGTGAGGCTCTATTTACTATGTTTCTGACACAGTAATTAGAGAAAGAAGTGGGGTAGCTGAATTAAAGGAAAGCTTTGTGGAGGGGGAGAGTAATTTTATTGGTAGCAATGGTAGAGAGAGAAGTTCAGAGAAATCTTGTGCATGATATTTAAAAATAGCTTTTTTCACTTAGTACACATTTATTGTATGCCAGGATATACTTTCAGATCCACACATTAACCCTGTAAACTAGGTGGTATTATATTTCAGATAAGAACTGATGCTCATGGAAATTAAGCAGTGTTCCTAAAGTTGCAAGGTAATAAATGGCTCAGCTCGAGTTATTCATGCTCAGGTCTGTCTGACTTCATATGATTGGGGACAGAGTCTTTCACCTTTGGAAACTGACTCTGGCCCTTGTTTCTGTCTGGAGTTCCTGAAATGTCCTAGGAAGTTTCCTTCTGGAGCATCAGGTTGCTTAGCTTAGTTGTACCAGTAAGTCGAGGCCTCAGGTGCCTTTTCTGCATGTTTCTGTAGTGACAGACTATCCTTCCACTTGGGCCAGGAATTGGTTCATATAAGAATATCAGTCCAGTAACAGATAGCTCAAAGCATGTGTCCCTGTGTCTTCAGACCTAAAGGACAGGTGACACATGATTTAGAAAGAGGTATTAGATAAGGATTGCTTCTAATTTTGTGTATGGAGAAGTGATCAAAGTCTCTGTCCTACTGGAAAAGGCCCTGGGCTAGAATCTATTAACTGAGTAGTTGGTATGTAAGCTGTAATTTATTAAGTGGAATGTAGGCCTGGCCAGACTAGCCATTATAGGCTCTAGATTTTAAAACTCTCTCACTTGGGAGCAGATGTAGTTCAGGTGGTTGAGCGCCTGCTTCCCACATACAAGGTCCCAGGTTCGCTCCCCAGTACCTCCTAAAAACAAAACAAAACAAGCAAAACAAATGAAAAAAAAACCAACTTGGGGTAGCTGGTGTAGCTCAGTGGATGAGTGCCAGCTTCCCACATATGAGGTCTGGAGTTCAAGCCCCAATCCTGGTACCTCAAAATAAATAAATAAAACTAGCCCGCTCTTCCCCATCTCACACAAAACTAGATTCCAGGTGGACTAGAGAGACATTTTTTAAAGTACAGAGAAAGTGACTATCTGTTCTAGAGTAAGTAATATCGTAAGCATAAAAGCAAATGCAGAAACCATAAATGAAAAATTGATAAGTAGTTCTAGGTGTTAAAACAAAAATCCAAATCAAAAGCTAAAGGGAAGCGGCTGTGGCTCAATCAGTAGGGTTCCCGTTTACCATATGGGAGGCCCCGGGTTCGGTTCCCGGGGCCTCCTGGTGAAGGCAAGCCCGCCCGCGTGGCGTGGTTAGCTGACAGCGAGCACAAGCAGCAAGGGGGGGCATAAATGAATGAATAAATAAAATCTTTAAAAAAAAAAAAAAAAGCTAAAGAGGAAAATAATTGCAATATGAAAAGATTCATATCCAATCAGAAAGAACACTTAGAGATAAATAGAAAACTGATTTTAAAAGTAAGTAAAAGACCATTCAGTAAAGAAGAAAATCAATACTTGATTACCTTACAGGAAATAAAAGTTGCACATCAAAGCTACCATGAAGTTTTTTGCCTACCAAATTAGCAAAAACTAAACATGATAAAACAGTTTCCAGCATCAATGAAAGGGTGAGAAGTGGGGCACTCATGCTGCTGATAGTAATATAAACTGGTAGACTATTAGGGAGCAAGTGGTCAGTGTTTTAGAAGTTTTGAAAATATATATCCTGTGACTCAATAGTTCTACATCAAGGAATTTATTAGGAGCAAATGAATATGCTCCCAAAATTTTTTATTTTTTTTTGGGGGGGGGGTATGTTTTGTATTCTCAAAATTTGACAGAATGGTTAAAAAATTATATGGGTAGTTAGCATGCAAACAACTTAAAATAATAAAAAGCTAGTGACAAAATAAGAACTCTAAGAAATGATTTTTTTTTTTTTTTTTTTTTTTTAATGGTTCTGGGCCTGGGGAATGAGCCTGGGACCTTGTATGTGGGAAGCCAGCGCTCAACCACTGAGCCACATCGGCTCCCCTGAATTGTTTTTTTTGTTTGTTTGCTTGTTGTATGTTTTTTGGAAGCACTGGAGACCAAATCCAGAACTTCCCATGTGGGAAGCAGGCGCTCAACCTCTTGAGCCACATCCATTCCCTGATTCATTTTTTGTGCTGTTAGAATAAAACCATTAGAGAAATTAAATTACGTATCAGAACTCTGTTGGAGTAAAATATGTTTGGTGTTTAACATACTAACCACCAGTGTTTAGTGTTCCTCATATTAAAAGAACGTTGAGAATTTCATGATATAGACTAATGGATTGCTAAAAAGCATATGGTGTAGGTGGCCAGTTTTGCTGAAAGAAATTTTGTGTATCTGCATTAGACAAACTAGAAAGATAGAAACAAGTGTTTTGGCTGTATGATGGAATTATATGATAGTTGCCATTTTCCTTTAAAAAACAAAACAAAACAGTGAATATTTTATCAGCAAGAGCATGGTGGGGAAATGATCTATAAAAGCTTTTAAATTCTCCCAAAGCCAAGGTAAGGGGAATTGGGAGAAATAAGACCAAAAGATTAAATATTAGGGTTGGTTTGGAAAATAGGCCAAATTGGGTTTAATTAGTTAGGAACTAAGAAAGCTGGAGGTGTTGATTTGATGATGATATTCCCCATTACAAGGAAAGAACAAAGTTGAGATCATCCTGTACAAGGCCTGCAGGAAAACTGTGATGGCCCACACTAACTACTTGTGGTTCCTTTTACTACCTGGCTTTCTTTTATCTTTTTTTGGTTCATCTCTCTAATTTTCCCCCTCCCACTGTGTGCAGTCACTGAAGTTTGAAGAATTTTGGACAAAATAATGGAAGTTCTACTAGTAGAGAGTAAATGTGGGTCACCTAACAGATACAGAATAGGTGGAAACTAAAAATTTTATGGTGGTTATGTTGCAGCTCTCAAGGGATGGCAGAACAGCTGCTCCAGAGGGAAGGTGTGCAGCCCTTCCACAGCTCCTTAGCAAGGACTAGTGTGCTGCATTCTCCATCTAAAGGTTGTCCTTGATTCCAGGCATTTATCACCACTTCAGGAATACAGGCCCAGTATTACCAGTCTTTTGTCTCCCTGCTCCTCCTCCCTCCTCCCTGAAAAACTGGAAATCTTGCTTTTGTGAAATAGCCTAACTTAGTACTCTGTATCTTAAATCAAATATCTTTGGCTCTTGAACCACCATTTTATACCTTATGGGTAGATGGTCTGTAGGTCTTAAACTTAGACATTTCTCATATTTTGAGATGGACTTTTCTCTTTAGCTCATGAATAATTAATTGTGTCTGAAAGACTGGATTGTACATCACATGTTCAGTTTTTGTAACTAGCATCCTTAAAGCGCTGACTTGATTTGGCATCCTCAAACCTTTCTGTTTTGAACTACTTGTAGTTGGGCTAGAGGAATTAGTAAGAAGTCTCAACTGTAGACCCTTGGGTGTCAGACCTACTCTAACTAGGATGGATAGTCCTAACCCTCAAGAAAGCAACTCTGTGATTGCAGGGGTGAGCACACTTTGGATGATTGCAGACCACACTTTCCCTTTGCCTTCTCCAGAGTGTTCATAGAAAAACAATTGCTCTACGAGACTTTTCTGCCAAGATTTCATTTGTCATCTCTCTGCAGCCGAAAAAAAAAAAAAAAAACAGAATCTCAAAAGCGTTTGGGCTTGGGAGATTAGGGGCAGATTTGGCCACATTTTGGTAAAGTCATTTGGCATTTGAGTGTAAGCACATCTTGGTCTCATTAAATAGAAAAGTGTTCACTGTTACATCTAGTAGTTAACTCAGGGATAGCGTTTAGTAGCTTATGGTACCTACAGCATACAATACTATATTATACTGTATAATCCTTTGGCCTAGCATTTGACCAGCCCTGACTGATAGACTGAAATCTTATATTTTGTAGATGCTGTTGATGGAGTGATGAATGGCGAATACTACCAGGTACAGAGTACTCTGATTTTGTTAAATGATAGTGCTCAAGGGTCTTCCTTTCCTGCTATTTGAATTGACTTATCTAAGGAGACACTGCAATCCTTTGACTTTGCTGGGTGTATTAGTAGCCGGTGCGTTACTTACCACATTGGAAGGATTTGAAGACAAGTGGCATTGAACAAAAAGAACACTCTTTAAAATGCTACTCACTTGGCCCAAGGTTACCAACTTTGTTCTCAGGTTCTCCATGATAAAAATGGCTAATTTAAACACTGTGCCAGGCACTGTGTCAGTTCTCACAGTGACCCAAGGTACCTTTAGTATTATTATTCCCATTTTACAGATGAATAAACTGAGGCACATAGAGGTTAAATCAGTTGTCTAAGGTAACAGAGGTATTAGGTGTGGGGCCAAAATTTGAACCTTTTAGGTTGTATTTTTAGAGGGTTGAATGTTTGTGATAACCACCATTATTTCCCTTCTGTTTCACTGAGCTTTTGGTTCCCAGCCCAACAGTAAAGAGAACACATTGCTTCATGTAATTGAAAGAAGTCCAAGATAGGCTAGTTGTGCTTGGTCCAGGACCCTGGCCCTGCCTGCTGTACATGGCAATTTTGTACTCAGACTTTCCTCATGTAGCAGAAAGACCACGGTGGTTCCAGGCCTCATGTAAAGACATCATATTTATCTAGAACAAAGTGGGTTTTTTTCCCTTTTCCCCCAACCACCAAACAAAACTCTTAAATATCCCTGAGGACCAGTCAGAACTCAGGGGATAATGTGATTTGCTTATACCTGGTTTCTGTCCATCCCTGAACCAATTAATTCTGGTAAGAGGGATAAGATTAACCTAGTTGGTTAGGCCAGGGGTGGACAAACTTTCTGTAAAGGGTCAGATAGTAAATAACTGAAGCTTTTATGGGCTATATATAGTCTGTCAAAACTAGAAACTGCTCTACTCTTTTGCTGTAAAATGTATTAAACAAATAGGCATGACTTTTCCTAGTTAAAAACAGCTTTATTTACAAAAATAGGCAGCTGGCCTGGACCGTAGTTTCCAATCCCCAGTTTGGAGCTTGGACTTTAAAGACAGAACTGAGTTCAGATCCTGGCTTTACTATTTACTAGCTGTGAATTTGGACATGTCATTTCTTTCTGTGTGCCTCAGTTTAACTCCCCAACTGTGATATGGGAATAAAACTTAACCTTCAAAGTGATTGGGAAATAAAGTTTTTATGTGTCTAGCTCATGGAATACGCTAATTATTTAGTTATTAATACTTTAAATAATTTTCTATCTTTGTTTATAGTCTGATTAGGTTAACCTGGTAGTATTCCCTAACCAGTTCAACAGGTAAAACAATTCTCTAAAGATTGACATCTCTTATAGTTTGCTAAAGGGCTGCTGATGCAAAATACCAGAAATGGGTTGGCTTTTATAAAGGGTATTTATTTGGGGTAAAAGCTTACAGTTCCAAGGCCTTGAAAAGTCCAGTTCAAGGCAACATAAGATGCTTCTTACCAAAGTCAGCTGCTATGTGTTGATGCAAGATGGCCAGCGATCTCTTTCTGGTCTCTGCCTTCCCCTCTGGGCTGTTCTGTCTCCTGGAGCTCAGCTGAGAGCAACCAGACAAGGTCTTGTCTCTTACTGGGCCACTTCTCTCAGGCTCAGCTGCTTTGCTTTCTTTCCAATTTCAGCTGCAAGCTATCAGGCAAATGGCTCATCTCTCCCTGGGGCCTCAGTTCCTTGAGCCTCTCTTTTTCTGTGTCTGAGTGAGTCTCTTTGTGTTTCCATTTATATCAGACCCAGTAAGGGGGCAGAGACTCAACCTGAGTCACTCCTCACTGATGTAGTCCAATTAGAAGTCCTAATTTGATCTTATCAAGTAATCTAATCAAAGTCCTCCCAACTGAATTTAATGTAATCACAGGGTATCACACCTGGAGGAATAGATTAGTTTACAAACATAATCTTTCTCTTTTTGGGGTTCATAAAAATATTCTCAAGCTACCACAACATCTATTTGAGTATTTATCAATTTATTTATTGGCTCCCAAATCTTATCCACTACAAAGAAGAGTTGTCCCCCCCACCACTTGTAATTCATGTTTGCCTTTTTTGTCCCTCTTTCCCTTGCTATGACTGTTGTAATTATGTATCTTCTTTTGGACTCTCTTTTTTAGAGTTTACAATATTGTCATTAGGTGATATTAAGTAACCTTTTTCCTGCCTAGTATAATAGCATTTAGAAGTCTTGGGTCTGAGGCCTTACTTTGCTGTATACTTACCTTTATTACTTTGAAAGTATCACTTAATCTCTGTCAAATGAGAAAACAAAAGCTGATAATGCTATTTCCTAATAAGTTCACCCCACCCCTCACCCACTCCCAAAACTTTCCTATTTCCCACTCATGTCCCATTTATTAACAGGTAGAATAACACATCTCTGCCTCCTATATGATGCAGTAATGTTGAAAGCACCCTAGTGGCATGTAAGGTTGTGTTTTAGAGTAATAAACCTTTATTTTCAACCTTCCTTTTAACATTGTACAGCAGCCATCCATGTTGTATACACCATGTTGTATATTCTAACTTGGATGAAGTACTGATAGAGCATAATTGTGTTTTGTGTTAAGGAGAGTAATGGTCCGACAGACAGTTATGCAGCTATTTCACAAGTGGATCGATTGCAGTCAGAACCTGAAAGTATTCGTAAATGGAGAGAAGAGCAAATGGAACGCTTGGAAGCCCTTGGTAAGGAATCTCTTTGTATCTTTGGGTGTCTGTTTTCAGAGGAATAACTGACCTTGACTCTACTTTTATTCCTTTTTTTTTTTTTTTTTTTTAATTTAATTTAATTTTATTTATTTATTCCCCCACCCCAGTTCGCCACGCAGGCCAGCTCGCCTTCACCAGGAGGCCCTGGGAACCGAACCCAGGACTCTCCATATGGTAAATGGGAGCCCAATTGCCTGAACCACATCTGCTTCCCTTTCATTCCTTTTTAACTTGAATTAGACATAGTATTCTTGTTTGATCTTTGAAAAGGTATCTTTCTTAACCTGAATGTCTCAAGGCCATCCACACGGACGTGCTAAATCACAAGCTATTGTATGAAGAATAGGACAGTCCTTAGAGTCACCAAGTGTGTCTGCCCCCTCACACTGGAAGAGCAAAGTGGTGCTGTAGAAAGAGCACTGGACTGAGTGACAGACCAGGCTCAAGGCCCAGCTTTAACTCTTGCTAGCTCTGGGCACTTGGTTCAGCCTTTCAGAGTCTGCTTTTTCATCTGAGATGTGGTATTTGTAAGAGTGCTTTGTAAACTTGAAAGTATTATATCCATATGAGGGACTTTCACAGTCCATTTATCATTTGAAGGCTGAAATGATTCATCATTAGAAACATATATGATTTGTTTTTCTTAATATTACTGTAAGGTAAGAAATGGTAGTCAGAATTTCTACCTAAGTCTGCCCTGCTTCAAAGTTCATATCCATCCCTTCAGCCTTGTTGCTTTCTAAACACATTTAATGTACATGAACATCTAGCCAGGCAGGCAGAGCTCGAAATCAGTGCCAGCTAGCCTAGACTTTGGTAATAAGATGTGTACTTATGGAATGTTTCTGGTCCCTGTTGATTCTAGATGAGAGACTTGGTGTCTGTATGTGGCAGAGGGTATAGCAGAGTGTGAGGATGTAATGCATGCTATATTCTTTTCTCAGCATTTTATTACATTTTTCAAACACAGTACGGTTGAAAGAACAGTAAAATGAACATCTGTATACCACCTAGATTAGATAAGTAACATTTTGCTGTATTGGGTTATCTTTATATAAGTAAGTCATGTGTTTATGTATATGTTTTATACATAGATGTGTGAGTGTAGACACACACAGAGATATAATTTTTTTCTCTGATCCATTTTAAGATACAGGTATACTTCACATCTAAATATTTTATTGTACATCTCCAAGAGATAACAACAATTGTCTATATAACCACAGTGCCAGCAGTGTATTAATCCTCTTAAGAACCACTGAATTAGTAAAAACATGACTTCTTATTTTTCAGATGCGATAACTGAAACCCAGATATAGGACAGGAATTGACCCAGATAACAGCCAATTACTGCCAAATCTATTGTCTCCCCAGTCCAATTTAGGTGGCTTTCAGAACTAAGTACATCTGTTTGAACTTCTACAGTGCTATCCAATAGATACTAACTCAAGTCCATAGTTTACATTAGAGTTCCCTTTTTGTATTGCGCAGTTCTGTGGATTTGGACAAATGTGTAATGTCATGTATCCACGATTATAGTATCATACATAATAGTTTTACTGCCCTAAAAAATGCCCTGTGCTCCATCTATTCATCCTTTCTTTCCTTCCCCTGAACCCCTGGCAACCACTAATCTTTTTATTGCTCTATTGTTTTTGGTTTTCCTGTAATATCATATAGTTTGAATCAAACAGTATGTAGCCTTTTCAGACTGGCTTCTTTGACTTTGCAATATGACTTGAAGTTTCTCCATTCCTTTTAGTGGCTTGATAGCTTATTTCTTTTTATTGCCGAATAATACTTCATTGTATGGATGTGTCACAGTTTATCCATTTACCTATCAAAGGACATCTTGGTTGCTTCCAGTTTTGGGCAGTTATGAATAAAGCTGCTATAAACATTCATGTGCAGGTTTGCAGGATTTTGTGTCAAGTAAGTTTTCAACTCATTTGTAAACAGGAGCACAGTTGCTAGATCATATGGTAAGCCTATGTTTAGCTTTGTAAGAAACAGCCAAACTGCATTTTTTCATATGCCTTCTGGCCCTTTGTTTATCTTCTTTGGAGAGATACCAAGTCTTTTGCCCATTTTTAAGTTGAGTTATCTTTTTGTTGTTATGTTGAAGGATTTCTTTATACATACTGTATATTAATCCTTTATTGGATATGTTGTTTCCAAATATTTTCTCCCATTGTGTAGGTTGTCTTTTTACTTTCATGATAAAGTCCTTTGAGGACCAAAAGTTTTTTATTTTGGTGAGGTCCCATTTATCTATTGTTTTTCTTTTGTTGCTTGTGCTTTGGATGTAAAGTGTAAGAAACTGTTACCTAACACAAGGTCTTGAAGATGTTTCCCTACATTTTCTTCTAGGAGTTTGGTAGTTCTAGCTCTTATATTTAGGTCTTTTATACATTTTGAGTTGATTTTTGAGTATGGTGTGAGGTAGGGGTCCTCCTTATTTTTTGCAAATGGGGGTCCACTTTTCTCAGCACCATTTGTTTAAGAGACTATTCTTTCCCTATTGCATGGTCTTTGCCACCTTGTCAAAAATCAGTTGGCCATAAATGTAAGGGTTGATTTCTGAGCTCTCAGTTAGACTCCATTGGTCTATATGTCTGTCCTTGTGTCAGTACCATGCTGTTTTGATTATTGTGACTTTGTAATAAATTTTAGGATCAAGAAGTGTGAGTCCACCAACTTCATTCTTTTTCAAGACGGCTTTAGCTATTTGGGGCCCTTTACCCTTCCACATAAATTTGATGATTGACTTTTCCATTTCTGCAAAAAAGGTTGTTGGAATATTGGCTGGGATTGCATTGCATTTATAAATTGCTTTGGGTAGTATTGACATCTTAACAATTAATTTAGTCTTCCAATCCATGAACACAGAATATCCTTCCAATTATTTAGGTCTTCTCTAATTTCTTTTAGCAGTGTTTTGTAGTTTTCTGTGTACAGGTCCTTTACATGCTTGGTTAAATTTATTCCTATTTGATTCTTTTAGTTGCTACTGTGAATGGAATTTTTTTTCTTGATTTCTTCTTTCCTTGTTCCTTGCTTGCTTATATAGACACTACTGATTTTGGGTGTTGATCTTGTACCCTGCCACTTTGCTGAATTCATTTATTAGCTCTAGGAGCTTTGTTGTAGATGTTTCAGGATATTCTGTATGTAAGATCATATCATTTGCAAATAGCGAACGTTTTGCTTCTTCCTTTCCAATTTGGATGCCTTCTGTTTCTCTTTCTTTCCTAATTTCTGTGTCACAATCTTCCAGTACAATGTTGAATAACAGTGGCGACAGTAGGCATCCTTGTCTTGTTCCTGATGTTAGAGGGGAAGCTTTCAGTCTTTCACCATTAAGTAGCATGTTGGTTTGAGCTTTTCGTATATGTCTTTTATCATGTTGAGGAAATTTCCTTCTATTCCTAGTGTTCTAAGTGTTTTTTTTTATTATCAAGGAAGGGTGCTGTATTTTGTCAGATGCCTTTCTGTGTCAATTGAGATGATCATGCTGTTTTTTCCTTCATTCTCTTGATGTGGTATATTGCATTAATTGACTTTTTTATGTTGAACCAACCTTGCATACCAGGGATTAATTCCTCTTGATCATGGTGTAAATTTCTTTTAATATGGTGTCAGATTTTCACTGGCTATAAAAGTCTTGGCTGGCTATTATTTTCCTTCAGTACATTTTTTTTTTTTTTTTTTAAAGCTTTATTTATTTATCCGCGCCCCCCCCCATTGTTGTGCTCGCTGTCTTGCTCTCTGTGTCCATATGCTGTGTGCTCTCTGTGTCTGCTTGTCTTCTCTTCTTGTCTTCTCTTTAGGAGGCCCTGGGAACTGATCCCAGGACCTCTGATGTGGGAGAGAGACACTCAGTTGCTTGAGCCACCTCAGCTCCCTGGTTGCTGTGTCTCTCATTGTCTCTCCTCTTTGTCTCTTTTTGTTGCACCAGCTCTCCACGTGGGCCAGTTTGCTTTCACCAGGAGGCCCCGGGAAACGAACCCAGGACCCCCCATATGGTAGACAGGAGCCCAATCACTTGAGCTACATCCACTTCCCTCCTTCAGCACTTTTAAGTATTTCAGCCCACGGCCTTCTTGCCACCATGGTTCCTGATCAGAAATAGGCGCTCAATCTTATTGGGACTCCCTTGTATGTAACATGTTGCTTTTCTCTTGCAGCTTTCCAAACTCTTTCCTTGTCCTTTGCATATGATAATGTAATCAGTCTATGGCGGGGTGTATTTTTCTTCATGTTTGTCCTGTTTTGTGTTCTGTGAAATTCTTGGATGTGCATACTCATGTTGTTTGCTAAGTTTGGGAAGTTCTTTCTTGTTATTTCTTTGACTATTTTTTCTGCCTCTTTCTATCTTTTCTTCATCTGAGACTCCCATAACGCATATATTGGCATGCGTCTTGTAGCTGTCTTAAGCTATTTTCACTTTTAATATTTCTTTTTTTCTTTCATGCATCTCAGCCTGAGTCATTTCAGGTGTCTTGTCTTCAAGTTCACTGATTCTTTCTTCTGCCAACTCCAGTCTGCTCTTGAAACCGTCCTGGGCATTTTTCATTTCAGTTATTATGGTCTTCAGCTCCAGTAGTGCTGTTTGGTTCCTTGTAAAAATTTTTCTTTACTTAGGCTCTCATATTGTTCATTAATTGTTTTTCCGATATCCTATAGTTCTTTCTCTATACTTTGTTTCATCTCCTTAAGCATTTTGAAGATCGCTTTTTAAAAGGCTTTGCTTGGCATGTCCACATTCTTGTCTCCTTCATTGGTGTTTTCTGCATTTTTATCCTCTTCCTTTGGATGAGCCATCAGTTCCTGTTTCTTTGTCTTGTACTCTTGTTGCAAACTGTACATTTTAATATTTTAAAATGTTAACCCTGGGATTTACTCCCTGGAATGTCTGTTTCTTGGTTTTGTAAAGGTGATAAGACAGAGATTTTCTTGAGCTTTAGTCCTATCAGGAAGATCTGCCCAATGCAAATGCACTGTGCAGAATTTTCCCTGACTTACTGGGCCTGTGTCTTGTCCTGGTCTTTTGCTTGTTACTTGTTTTGGAGTTCCCCTGTTAACAGGAGTTTGGTTGTCCCCTCTGTTTCCCAGAGGACAAACCTCTCTCTCCTGGGTAGCTGAAGCAGGCAGACTTTTGTCCCAGACTGTAACTTTTTACACTCCTTTCATTGTCTCACAAAGTCAGGGAGGAGGGTCACCCTTGAGAGGACTTTCCCAGTTCAGTCTTTCCCAGCCAAAACAGGGCCAGGGACCCAAGAAGAGGATGCAGACTGGCTCCAAAGTACCTTGTGAAGAAGGGATCAGGAAGGGTACCAAAAACTTGTCTGATGGCTCCCCAAGGTTGAGCTGTCCTGGCCTGCCCAGCAAATGTAGCCCTTCAGCTGACTTTCCCCTGCAGCCCTGAGGAAGCCCTGTGTCTTTAAATCTCCACAGCCTCCACCTCTGTTAGGGGAGGGTTGAAACAGTGGCTGCTCTCAGATCCAGGACCCAGCCATCTGATTCATTAATCAAAAGCCATGATCAGTGATTAGCCATGCACACCCCTGTTCTTGGGGAAGAGGATTTTTATTTCCTTTTCTGTCACCAGCTGCTAGCCAGAGATTGGACCCTGCAGCAGCCTGCCACAAGAGTGGCGGTTGGGTGCCAGTAGCCACTGTGCAGAGAGAACAGTTTACTGTTCTTTGCTGTAATTTATCAGCCTCTTCCTCTAACTCTTCCCTGGATGTGGCAGTGTTCTTCTGGCCTCTGGAGTTTCAAAATCATTGTTTCAAACAGTTTTCTGCCTGTTTAATAGTTGTTTTGGTGGAAGGACTGAGTCCTAGAGCTCCGTAGTCTGCCATCTTCCCCAGAAGAGGCATGTAACTGAGATCTTACTTTTTTAAATTGGCATTTTCTAGTCCTTTGTCAAAGTGGCACTTTCAACCCTCAGCATCCCTCATTGCATTATAACATCAGACACATATCATAAGTTTTATCTACTGAGTGTCATCAATGAAACCAGCATAAAATGATTCTCCTTCTGATAGATAACAGGGTAAAAAGTCCTTTATAATCTGAAACTTCGGGAAAGTTTCTAGCTGCTGTTAAGCTATTTCTATTGTTCCAGACAGTCTTCTGCCAGTTGTTAACATTAAGACATTTCTTGCAAAGGCTCTCAAAATGCTCAGAAATCCTTTGTTTCTTTCCTTCAAGTATTTACTTGACACCATCATTCATTTCTTCTCTCCTCTGAAGACACTAATTACAAGTTGGGCTCTTGCCCCACACTTTATAATGTCTGTCCTCATCACTGGTGGCCAGTTTCTAGCCACATCCTATGATTACTTTTACACCTGTTTCCCTTTCCATCCCTTCCTTTGGAGGCAGCACAATGAAGTAAGTAATGTATGAGCTTGAGAGTCAGACCTGGGTTTGGATCTTGGCTTTCCCACTTATATGACTTTAGGAAAGTCCCTCAAACTTTCTGAGTTTTAGCTTTACACTGCTGAAAATGGGACTAGAATTTATCTTTTTCAGGTTATTGTAAAGATTAAATGAGACATCTATAAGACGTGTCAGCAGAGAGGATATCTTTAAGAATGTGTTTATAGTTGTTATCAGCCTAACTTTAGTTGTCAAGTGCACCAATACCTATGACCCTATGACCTGTAGTTCTTTATTTTCTCACTTTATGCTACTACTGTGTGTCTCTTCAGCTAAATATCCCAGGGAAACCCATATTTAGTCCTTAAAAAACTTTTATCTTTGCTTAAAGCCTTCAAGAACAGGAAGAGGGAAAGAAATCAGCATAGAGTTGTCATGAAAAATCTGCAGTCTTGAAAAATGTTGAGAATCAGTCCAATCTGCTGCTAGGTATACATTTTCTCTTTTGGTTAACTGTTACCCTACCCACTGCAGTCCTCTCCATTGGACTTTTTAGTTCTGTTCTGATTCTGCCACAAACTCATTCTAGCTTGGAATAGATGTCTGTGGTCCTTTTTTTTTTTTTTTAAACTCTTCTATATTATACCATTCTCTGGTACTGAATCATCTCTACTTCTGATAATTTTTCTAATAGCTCATTGCTTCATCATAGAAGCACTTTTCCATATTTAGTTACAAGAGTGCCACTTTGTGTTTTAAAAGCATCAGTTGTCAAACCTGGAATGTGGAATATAATTTGCAGGAATTAAAAGATCATCCAATATGAATACTCAACTCTGCAGCATTATTATTATTGGCAGCATTTTTAAAGAACCATCTGTAATTGCTTTCTTGCTTTTTCTCCAGTTGGAGCCCCAAAAGTCAGTATTGTTAGATTCATACCCTATCTCCCCATACCCCCCACTAAACAAACTAGTGATCCACTAAGATGTCAATGGACTGGGATAAAGTGTGGCAAAACACTAGTAGTAGAATCACTGAGTAAAAGAGTTGGTTGTATAAATAGAGAAAATAGAATTTTATCCGCCCCTATCCTCCCCAACACATGCTCATGCCAACAATAAATTTAATAAAATAAAGCTGATGAAACTAACTTAAATTTGTGTTTTGCTTCATTTGTATTGTTTTTCTTTTCCCTCCCTTCAAAGATGCCAATTCTCGGAAGCAAGAAGCAGAGTGGAAAGAAAAAGCAATAAAGGAGCTAGAAGAGTGGTATGCAAGGCAGGACGAGCAGCTACAGAAAACAAAAGCAAACAACAGGTCAGTCCATGGTGGTTCTAGCACAGCTTGTTTTCCAAGATTTGAATCAAATCCATTTGCCAACATCCAGTCTAGGTCTCAGCTGCTGCCTCTTTCAGTGTGAAATGTCTTTGCAGGTTTTCAAGTGACTGTTGAAACACAAGGGTTGCAAGTCTCTTTGGAGTCTTGTGAGCATAATTGTCAGTGTGTAGTAAGTTTAGCTCTTGAATCAAACCTTGATTAATTTACATCACCAGTAATGATACTGCTAAAGGAAACGTTATTTCATGGATTAAGTCCACATGTAAAACGTAGCCCTGAAATGAAAGGCCACCAATGGATATACCACAGTTGCTTTACTTTGGAGGTGATTAGAGACTTGGTCACATTGCATCCCTTAAAAAAACAACCCTGCCCTCCCCTAAATACAAAGCTCTTCACCAAAGGGACCCATTAGCTGGGAAATGTGCTTTGTAATTAGGTAGAAGGATGTTCTAAGACAGTAACTTCAGAATTTAAGGGTTGAATTGACTTTTTTCTTTTAATATTCTTTTCAGAATATATTTCACTCACTGACTGAAGGTTAAGTAGTTGTGGGGAGAAAACATTCATTCTTGTCTGACCACCAAAGAGCAGCTGTGGTCTTCACTAAGTGTCCCTTTAGGAGGTAGCTTAGAGAAAGAGGCATAGGCAACGTTGCTCATGTCAGTATAGGCAGCTGGGCTCTGAACCCAACAGAGAAAGCAAGCCAGACTTTGACTTAATAGACACTTCTCTCACTTCAGTGTAAAGACAGTCCAGGCTGGGCCTAGGAATATTTTTGATTATCATTGCAGAGCTTAGGTTCCTGTACTCAGGAGGAAAGCAGCAGTCGGGCTGGGTATCCCTGTCTCTAGCAGTTGTTAGGTGGGTATCTGCCCAGAAAGAGGAGTTAACTCTTTTGTCAGCCAGCCTATTTGATTGTGGGGCCAACTGTGACAGAACAGATTTTCTTTTACATAGCAGCCTTTTAGCTACTTGTCTCTTTTTGGTCACACTTAATTCTTTCAGGTGCCAGGCTCAAGCCGTTGTGCTGGCCACCTTCCTCTTGGGGATGGAATCTCTTGGAGTGCCTGTCACATTCCATTTGCAGCTCTGTGGCAAGCTTGGTGAGGACTGCTCTCTGGCCTGGATGTTGAGTTGCTTATGGCAGCATTCGCTCTAAGGGACTTCTGGCCAGTATGACTAGCTGACAGGTCCAGTCTTCTTTATCTGTGTGCATTCAAAATGATTTCCCTCAGGATGCCAGTTCATGTCCTTAAAACCAATAAAATAAAATGAGTCAGTGCCTTGTGCAAGCACCATGCGCTCTGTGATGTTACCCTAATGAGCTGCCTCAACAAATCAGTCTGCTCTGAAATACTTGGTATAACCAGGCTGACCCTCTGTACAGAGGGGCTTCCTGATGCTCAAGCAATGTATGGATTTTCAGACTTAAAAAAATGATTTTACAGGGAAGAGGTTTCCCTTTGTAAAAAAATTTTTCAAGCTAGTTTTTCTGAACTATATCTCTTCTGTAAAGAAAGGGATATACCTTGTCTGTATATAGAATCAATTGTCCTTGGAGAAGGTAAACATACCTGTTTTGGGGAGCTCAGCCTTAAAAGTTGACTAGTCCCTCCAGGCATTACTTTCTAGCTTTAGTGCTTTTTTTTTTTTAACTTGGAATCGTAGAATGTTGGGTTAATGGTTTCATAGATGACTCTCTCAAATCCCAGAGAGGGGAAGAGACTTACCTACCACACACTGAGAATGAAGAGCTGAGATGAGAAACCAGATCACTTGCTTTGTGGAACCTTGCAGCACAGGACTATGCCTGAGTGCATAAAGTGAGTGGCACACAAGCCACTGTCACCAGCGTTCTGGGGCAGAAGTGATGGTTTTTCCTTTTTATTCCAGGGGTTCTAGAATGGGTGGAGGTGGGGCCATTTTAGAATCACTGGAGAACTTCCAATGACATATTACCTTCCCTTGGATATTTTGATATTGCTGACTGCTCCCCCTCCCCCATCCGTTTGACTCTAAACCTCAGAGTCTAAAGGAATAGATCACATTTATATGTATAAAGTGACTCATCTTTCTCATTGTCCATCTACAGGTAAATAGTGAATATTTCCTGGGAGTCAGTGGTCATAGGAGTAGTGCCTGGCTCCTGCAGAGTTTATTCATCAAGAACAACCCCAGAACATATTTCTTTCCAGACCACAACAGAAACTTTTTTGCTGGTATTTTTCAGCTCTTTCAAGGTTGTAAAAGTTCGGAGAATCTATGATTCTCAACAAAGGCAAACATTCTTTTCCTTGCCCATTTTGGGGCTATTTATGGAAGTTGTGTTCAGGCCTCCTGAGCCTGCCTTGTGGTTAGGACCAAAGGCCTTCTTCCTCATTTCCCTCTCCCAAGCTTCCCTGGGCCCCTTCCTGTCTTGGCTGAGGATTGCTGTGTTCAGGCCCATCTGGCTGCTGGGTGAAGAACAAGCAGGTGGGGGGGAGGGGCTGCCTGGGTTGGTGTGCATAATTTGTTCTGGGCCCTGGGCCCATAACCCTGACTGGAGCTATGCTTGTCACTGACAAGCTCTTTAGTCTTGGGACTAGCTGCAAAGGAGCAAAGGTCTAACATTCAAGCTTTTGTTGTCTTAGTGCTGCCTTGACAGGAGTCATTAAACCTCTATTCCCTTTCAGTAGAAGCAAGCTCAAGTTGGAGTCAATTAGGTGTAGCTCTTTGTATAAACTGAAAGGATCATGGGTTTACAAGCTGGCCTCTCCTTCCTTTCCTGCCCACTCATTCTGCCTACAAACAACTCTGTTTTCCTACTGAGTCTCTTTGAGTTCCAGTCAGACTGCTCTTTGTGCTTTCTATAAATTTCCACAAAACACCTCTTCTATATAAACCAAAATGGGAAAGAAGGAAGGGTATGAGTCAGTTTAAAAATAAAATGAGATTAAGAGTAAAATTTCTAGAACTTTCCTTAAATAAATGTGACCTTTGGGTAAGGAGCCAGGCATAATTTTCCTTAAATGTCCCTTCTACTCTCCCACCCCCAAACTTACCTGGCAAAGGATGGAGTAAGATTTCTTGAAGGAGTTCTGAGCCCAGCCACTGTGGACAAGGGTGGGCTGGCTCGGCCCAGGGATTTGGCAGGGAGTCAAAGGCAGCCTGGCCCTTGCATTGTAAATTCTACCCAATATGCCCCACCTTTCTTTCTTGTCCTAGAATCCTGCAGTTTTGATCCACTTCCCGATCTGAATGAGAGTTAAGGAATGATGTTCTGGCTTCTGGGCTGCACCTTGTCAAAGCCAATCAAGCCTGGTATGGAAATACTCAGAAACTGCACCAGCCTCTTGAGCAGCCAGTCTTGTTCAGGGATGGTGCCAGAGCCAGGATGCCTAGTCTAGAGTTCTTCCCTCCATACACTTGCCTCCAATTGCTTTTTTCTCTAAGGTAGGGATTTTGAAATGATCAGATGAGTTCCCAGGATGCTGAAAATTGATCCCACCCGGCCAGTGTGGGGAAACAGTAGAATAATCCAAGATAAAACTGATTTGGGGACTTAATGCACCTGGTGTCTGTCCTTCATGCCCAGCGAAGTTCACTGAACCTAGCAGGGAGGTAGCATATACCAGCTGCAAAGAAGCATTAATGTACAGTGAAAAGAGCCCTGGACAGGCAGCTCTGGATGGGAGTTTTGGTGCCAATGTTGGATAGTTGAATAAGTTGCTTCATCTCACTCAGTCATCTCACCTGTAAAATTGTGAAGTGCAGGTGAGAACACTGTCATCCAGTTGTAAGGGTTGAAGACAGAATCAACATCATGTATGTACAAGGGCTTAGCCCAATACTGGGTGCTTGATAAGTGCTCATTGTTGCTGGCGTGAGCCACCCCAAAGGGCTGAAGGGGGGCAGCACTCACTGTGGCGGGGAATCCCTGTGCAGGATGGCCGGCTGGAAAACTCAGTGTGATGCCAGCCTCCAGCATTGGAAGCCTCACAGGGGTTAGGATGGAGTCTTGGGAGTGCTCCTGCAAGCCGTTCCTCTATTGTGGATTTTAGCTGTTTCTGCTTCTCAATGTTCTCTCTTTTTTCCTGCCTGCTTGCCTGCCTTTTGGACCTCTTGCTGTATAGGGTGGCAGATGAAGCTTTCTACAAACAACCCTTCGCTGACGTGATTGGTTATGTGTATGTTGCAAAACTAATTCCTTTCCTTGTTTTGATTCTTTCTACTTTTTGTTTAGAGTTAATGCTCCTTTTATGTCACAAGTTGCTTTGCTTTTTAAATTTTCAAACTGGCACAGTGGGGCTACCTAAGAGTTGATAAGCAAGCTGGGGGTACGACCCATTGGTCATCACAGGTCTTGCAGAACTAGGACTCCCTGCCTCTCTGATGACCATTTTTCATATTCAGGGACGAAAGCTAACTCCCTCCCAAAATGTGGGTCATTCGTGATCTTGTCTGGGAAGGATGTGGGATTTGGGTAGACTTGGTCTCTTGCTGTTACTGCCACCATTGCTGATACCAGTGCCCTCTTGCCTCTCTGCACCAGGCAGGAAGGGAAAATCTCCGTGCCTGGAAGGAGGTGACAGTTCTAGGAGGTGAGGAGCCAGAGAGCAGCAGCACTTGCATATCCAAAGTCAGAGCTTTAAAGGCAACTTTTTCTACTTTTGGTTCTTCAAAGGACATGGGCTAGAAAATTCCTGAGCAGAGGGGATTGCCTCCAGTGGCTTTCTGTAATTGGTTCTCTATGGTCTCCCATGTCAGAAATTGTCGTTTAGTCACCAGCTTTTGATACCCTGTTCCCCACTAACAAAAAGAGGCCCAGCTTTGAGGTCAAAATAGTCAAAGCTGTCTGATACGAGCCACTTTGGCTCTTTCCCCAGCAAAGAAAACTGTATCTTTGTGGTCTGAAATAAGTTTTTTTAAAAAAGGATACCTGATACTAAAGTAGTGTTGCTGAAGACTCAGAAACCTTTATGACTGTTTTTTCCTTAAAAATTAGGGCCAGCTTTTATATAAGGGAGATGAAGGTGGAATAGAGGAGAGGAGCCTGTGGGAATGGGAGGGGGGGGCGGGCAATAGACAGAGGTTTGTAAAACCATTTAGGGCCTTTGACCTTGAGATGGTCATCTGGTAAGAAGACAGAACTGGATTTCCTGGGCCCCCGGATGCATTTGCAGAGAGACTTGTGAAATGCTGGACTTACAGGTGGTGTTTGATTTGATTTTGCACCTTCTCTCTGGAGTAGAAATGGAGACTGGAAAGGTCGAGTCTGGGTTTGCTGGGCAGCAGGGTGGCCCAGCAAAGCCAGCTGCACGTTCCCAAGCATAGATGGAGTGGCAAGGGCATGTCTAGCTTACTGATCATCTGCTTTGAGCTCATTCTCATTTTCTATATCTGACCTAAAGTTTCTCTCCTTGTTTCTTTTCTTCTCTTCACCTTTAAGCACAAACATAAACCATCCTTGCTACAGCCTAGAACAGTTAAGTAAACCTTTCTCACTGCCCTAACTGTGTGTGCCGTGAAGTCGCAGTGTTGTAGTGGCTCTGGGCTTCAGCGGTGTTTACCACAGCCATCCCTGTGACAGTGCCAATCCTCCTTCCCCACAGACCAGTCATCTCCATTGCTTTTGCTTTGCCCGTGATGCTTGTTGGAGTAGATGGATATAGTGTGTCTTCCCTCCTCTTACCACGGTACCTCCCACCAGTAGTTAGTTCCCAGCTGAGAGGTGGACTGACCTTGATGTGAAAGAAATGTTGGAGCAACATCCTGCCCCAAAGCAGCTAACATTGGCTCTCCTGCCAGAGTGTGTCCTGTGTGGCCCCAGGCACCTGGCTGGAGGGAAAATGGCAAACTTTTGGCTGAACTGGAAAAATGTCCTAACAAACCCCTTCCAGAATGGCTTTAGTCCCTAGTGCCTGCTAGCATGGGAGCTTTGTCTTGAATTCCTTTTGATCTGCCCTGTTTCTCTCCAGCCTTAGGAATGAATCCATAGGCTACTGAGCTTTTAGACATCTCTAAATTTATTTGAAACACAGGACAGCCCAGTATAAACTACTGTTCAAGTTCATAACCAGCCTGTTTTGCTCTTGTTAATAAAAGTGCATAGCTGGCTAAGGACTTGCTTTTTTAAAGTTCTATGTGAGCAGAGACAGATTGCAAGAGAAAGAGAGTGAGCCCTGAACCAAACACCTGTATTCCACCATTTTACACAGCAGTCTGGGCACACTTGTGCCTTGGAGAGCTGGCCACGTGTCTGCCCCGAGTCTCACCTTGGCTAGGGGCCATCATTGTTTCGAAAGCCCAAATGCCATTAGTTCAGGCATGAAGAGTCATTCATTTTTGTAACAAGGCAGCCAGGTAGCTCACAGGGGTTCTACATTAAACCAACATATTCTGTTGTTGCTTCCAGGGCAGCAGAAGAAGCCTTTGTAAACGACATTGATGAGTCTTCCCCAGGCACTGAGTGGGAACGGGTGGCCCGGCTGTGTGACTTTAACCCCAAGTCCAGCAAGCAGGCCAAAGACATCTCCCGCATGCGCTCAGTCCTCATCTCCCTCAAGCAGGCTCCCCTGGTGCACTGAAGAGCCAGCCTGTGGAAACACTACACCTGCAATATCTTAATCCTACTCAGTGAAGCTGTTCACAGTAATTGGATTAATTATGTTGAGTTCTTTTGGACCAAACCTTTTGTCTTTAGAGTTGATCATTGTTTGTGATTGCATGTTTCCTTCAACTGTGTTCAGAGAGGAGGAGGAAGGGAGGGAAGCCTCCCTACAGTAGCCTCACCTGAGCTTTTGTGCATTATTCTGAGAATAAATTTCTGTTTCAAACTGTAAACATGAAGCTTCTTTATTGACCTCAGGGTGTTCTGCAGTTTGGAGTGAGGTTTGAAGAGATGAGGGATTTCCTTTTATCATTTCTAGGGCTGAGGTAACCCAGCCATGGGGCTCCCACCCCTGTTTTGAATGAAAACTGCTCCAGGTTTCTTTTTTTGTGTGTATGGTAGGATTTTATGGAAATTTTCATTTGAAAAGAGGGGTCCATGACTGAAAACCCCTTATTGCCCACCTAAGACATACAGCTACAAATCCCCTCACCAACCTAGACATTTTCTCCCAGATAGGCTTTTGTTTGTCACTGTCCCTTAATCTAGGATCGTGGATAGTATGTTTCAACAGAGGTCTGCCTGAGGTATGTAGATTATAGTAGGACTTTTACTCCTTTGGATTCAAACTTAACTTGAGTCAAGATGGCATTAGTGTGTGGCTAGCTCCTTTACGCTCAGTTCCTTTAGAACACAGTGGGGGGTCTGTGCCATCCCTACCACTTTGCTCATATTTCTGTTAAAAACTCCATCTAGACCTCTGCTGTCCGTACAGTAGCTGCTAGCCACATGTGGCTACTTAAATTTAAATTTAATTAAAAATAACATTTCTGGCCCTAGTCACATTTCACATGCTCAAAACTCTCATGTGGTTAGGTGGCATCTGATTTGGACAGTGCAAATTGTATATACACTATTTCCATCATTATAGAACATTCTATTGGACCATGCTATTCTACACAAATAGGTGCCTCCACTAGACCATGTGCTCCAGACATCAGCACATTCATCTGCTCTCAGAACCTGGCTTAGTGCCTGGTGTGTAAGTCACACGGTATTATTCCAAGTTAGAGGTTGATGTAAACTCCTGTGATGCTGCTCTTACCATTGCCAAGAAGGAAAGTCCACAATCTTTATTGTGCTAGTTACGTTTGGAGAGGAGGGGAACCATCATTACTTTTCCTCCTGCCTACCCTTTCTAAACTTAGTAGTTTGGCATTCCTTGATCTGGCCCAAATTTTCTGGCCTCTTCTCTCATTCCTCCCTTTTACCAGACCAGCCCATGACTGTAGTCAGGCACCCACTCACTATCGTTTATGGACCATGTGACAGTTTGAAATTCTTTTTTGAATCTCAAAAGATGATTTTCTTAATCTATTCCTGTGGATGTGGTACTTTTGATTTCATGAGATTCATTACTTTAGATCACTTGATTAGATTGCTTTTGATTGGATTACATGAAGCATGACTCAGGTTGCGTCTCCACCCTATTGCTGGGTCTTATATAAATGGCAACACATAAAGGAAGCTGCTGTTTTGTTTTTTTTTATCCTGCCATGTGAGAGAGGGAGTGAGGATCGGTAGCTGCCAAAGCTTAAGCACAAAGCCCCCAAGAGGCTGGGCCCACGGAGGATCTCACGATTGAAGAGAGGAGCCATATGCCTGATAGCCCACAGCTGAACTCAGGAAGAAAGGGGAGCAGCCGAGATTGAGAAAGGAGGCCTGTAAAGGGACCAGCCCTATGCCTAGTTACCCACTGCTAGGCTCCAGGAGATGGTGAGCCCAGAGGGGAAGGCAGAGACCTCAGCAGAGTTCGGTGGCCATCTTGCTTCACCACATACAGGGTCACCAATAGTTGACTTTGGTGAGAAAGCATCTCTGCTGATGCCTTGATTTGGACATATGGCCTCAAAACTGTAAGCTTTTACCCTAAATAAAATTCCCATTATAAAAGCCAGCCATTTCTGGTACTTTACATTGGCAGCCCTGTGGCACACTAAGACCATTTGTTACTTCTGGACCTTGCTAATGCTATACCTTCAACCTCCCTACCAGCTACATGTCAAAATCCAATTCAAGAACTAGTTCAGGGAAGTGAATGTGGCTCAAGTGATTGGGTTCCCATCTACCACATGGACGGTCCTGGGTTCGTTTCCCAGGGCCTCCTGGTGAAAGCAAGCTGGCCTGCATGGAGAGAGAGCTGGCGCAACAAAAAGAGACAATGAGGAAAGACACAACAAACCAGGGAGCCGAGGTGGCTCAAGCAATTGAGTGTCTCCCTCCCACATCAGAGGTCCCAGGATCAGTTCCCAGTGCCTCCTAAAGAGAAAACAAGAAGAGAAGACAAGCAGACACAAAGCACACAGCAAATGGACCCAGAGAGCAAGACAGCGAGCGCAAAAATACCAAGGGGGGGACACAATAAATAAGTAAACCTTAAAAAAAAAAAAAAAAAAAAAAACTAGTTCAAAAGCCACCTCCACAACTGCCTTCCCTTATTCCTTCCCCTAAATGCCTATGGCCTTCTACCTGGGGCAGCTTATTTCTTGGTATCAGCTTGGTGGTGGTGTCTGGGGTTGTCTTACCTTCCACACCAAATGGTCTTCTTGAGGGTGAATGTGGCAGTTTTAAAGTGCTGGCGAAGTCTTTGACATTCCCAAGATCAAGAGGTGGCTGGGAGATAACAATGAAAGTGATGCTATGGGACATCCAAGACTATGTCATAAAAGTCTTGCTAGAATACATTTGTTGGTAGCCCTGAGCCACTATACAGAAAGCTGTACCACCCTGAAGCCACCATGCTGTGAGGAAGCCCAAACTTGCCCACACAGAGAGCCTACATGGAGAAGGCCTGAGAATAACATGCAGACAGAGGGAGAGGGCTGGCCAGCGCCTACATCTTCTAGTCTCGTGCTGTTCCAGCTCCAGCCTTTGTCTAAGTGCAAGTGCATGAGATACCCTGAGCCAGAAATGCCAGGTACAGCCTTTTCCAAATTCCAGACACACAGAAACCATGAGAAAATAAAAAACTACTGTTGTTTTAAGCTTCTTAAGTTTTGAGGTAAATAATAATAGTAACTTGGGATGAGGTCTAACTCATCTGTGTTCCCCACATTCCTCCTTCATAAAAAGGGAGTGGGTGTTTAGCATTTAATTTCAAACCTCTTTCTTGGAGCCACTTTGCTCTATGCATCAAGTTTTTAATGTTATATAACAATACTTTATTAAAGAATTTTTTAAGAAATCAATATCAGATGCTTTAAAATAAAGTTATGTAATCTTCAAAAAGCTATACACAATATAAATCTCTTCTGAGAAGGTAAATGCTTTTTAGCTAGTGAGTTAAGAGTAAAACAAACTACAACAGTGTTAGGATTTCCACAAAGAAATGCATTTATTTTTTTTCTTTAGAATTTGCTCAGAACAGTACATTAAAATAATACAATTAAATAAATTAAAACGTGATTATTTAACCATATGTAATAATTTATGTCAGAATATATTACCCTTTCCATGAATTTCATAAAAATAAAATAAGATATGGTTTTAGATTCAGAACCATCCTTGTAAATATTTGTTATGTAACCTGGTAGCAATACAATTGTTGGGTATATAGAGCAATTGATTTCACCAAGGAATGTGGTGCCCCTTCACAGCACAGTCTCACCCCAGGCAGCAATGGCTGAGCAGACTAACTTCCTTCCCCGGATAAATTATGGTGGAATGTTTCCACAATCACCAGGACTAGAGATTATTTAAGGGTTAGTAGAGCTCTTAAGAATCAGCCAACCTATCTGTTTTTCACATTAACCCACCTGGAAGGAAGGCAGCTCAAGTGCAATATTGACTCCTTCAGTTTATTTATTTATTTATTTATTTATTTTTTTTACCGGAAGGTCCCGGGGATCGAACCCGGGTCCCTCCATATGGGAGACGGATGCCCAACCAGTTGAGCTACATCCGACCCCCCCTTCAGTTTATTTTTTATGTTAATACTGAAGCAATACAATGTAGAAACCCTCAAATTTTCCTAAAATAAAAAGACACAATCTGAAAAACAGGCATATGCTTTTTTAGGTAATCTAAAAGTACGCACAAAATCCTGTCACATTTCTAGACCAAATACTGTAGTGGCAGATTTTTTTACAGCAGAGAGAAATATTTGATTAAATTCACAGCTGACAAGACAGGGTCAAAGATAAATTAAGTCATTTGCAAATGAAGTATTATTAAAGCTTTTAGTTGTCTGGAATATATTAGAATATATTTGCATTTTGAAAGTGTTTTTGAAGTAAGAGCTTGTGTGGCTTAGCAGGAAAAGCACAGATGGATCTGTGTCTGTAATTCACTAGCCACATAGTGTTAGGCACAGCACTTAAACACACTACGCCTTTGTTTTTGGCTCTATAAAATGGGTATTAAAACACCATATGGATTTTGAGAATTTAGAATAAAGTATATGAAACACCCTAGTTCAGAGCCTGGCACACAGTAGGCACTTAATAAATGGTAACTATTAGTATTTTTTCCCAGTTGCAATTGATAGCAAGAACCTTGGCTTTTGTATTTTGATACCAATGAAAGCACGAATCCTATGTAGCCAGAATCCAGATTCATGGATCTGGGCTCTAGTTATAACACAAACATGATCTCAATAACCAATCTAAGGTGATTTTTCAACATAGTATGAAAAGCTGTTGGAGGGAGAGATGGCTGCTTGCCAGCAGCAAAGATCCTTTTGGGGTAATCTCCTTTCAGAGGCTATAAATTCCAGTGGGGTTTCACCTATCCCTAAGAAGATAAGGACAAGGTCACCAAAGACATCATAATTCAGTTCCCTGGTCTAAAGTCTCCTACAAGTTCTGCTAGAGTAACATCTTTCAACAAATAACATTCGCACGGGAAGGAGGGAGGCATTGACAGATATGTCCAATGTCTTGTGATTGTTTCACAGATATATACATATATCAAAGCTTATCAAATTGTATACTTTAAAAACTCAACAAAGCATTAAAAAAACTACTCAAGCCTTTTATGGTAAGATGTCCTTCTGTTCCCTGACTGATCCCTATATCTGATCCAGGTTTGGGGCTCGAGAGGTAAGGAGTATCGATCCAAACTCCAGTATCAATTGCACGTTTCAAGCAAGACCTGCAAGTCTGAGCAGAACGTCTAGTAAGCAGATTTCTAAGGCTTCCTCGTCACAACTGTAGCTCATTTTGGCACAGAAAATTGTGACTGGTACTTACAGGGTTCGAGCTGAAATTATCCCTGTTAGGAAAAAGTGAGAAAGAGCAACAGCTACAAAAATGTGGTTGGGAAAGGTGATTTTGGAAGAGAAGACAGAAAATTGAAATGCTCATTTCTCTGCCAAACTAACCTGCAATTAAATTCCAAATTTGTTTTTTAAAAAATGCTCATCAAAAAAGCAAGAACTTGATTTCACTAAATAGCTCTGGAGTCTTATCTATGTCCACTCCTAGTAGATCCTGCGAGTCGTGTAGTCCAGAACCATGCTGGCAGCTCCAAGCAGGGCGGGTTCCACCAAATCTGAAACCACCACATCCACGTCCTGAACTGAGGACAAGGCTTGCTGGCGGATGACATCTTTGACAATGTGGATATAGTGACTGGCCAGGACTCCAGAGAGGATCACAAGGGAAGGATTCATCGTGTGGAGGATGTTCACAACCCCAAGGCCCAAAGCTGTTCCCGCTACAGGAAAACAAAAATTAGAATAAGTTTTAGGGAAAGAGTCAAATAAAAAAAACCAAAGAGGAAAATGTAAAAGAGACAGCAGCCCATAGTGGTTAAGTACATTATTAATACTATGGAATGGGATTCTTTTCTTTGCCTGGCAGAAACCCTGGGATGTGTGAGGCACACTCTGCGCCAGAGCTGCCCAGAGCCACATACCTGTTCGCAAGATGCTCTGGGCCTTGGCATTGCCAAGTTTTGCAGCTTGGATGAGATGGAGCGCACTCACAGCTTCCTCCTTTGGCACTGACATCCCTTCCACCAAGAGCAGGTCTTCTGTTTAAGCAGAGGTGAGGAGGGGAAGCAGTCATAAATGAGCAGTGGGCGGCCCTGTGGAGAGGCCGAGCCTAACTGGTACTGTGGGCAGCAAGCACCCAAGTAGGGAGACTTATTCCCCTATTTCAGTGTAGTTAGGCTTCTGCTCTTACTACTTGACTGGAATGCCTCCAAGGTCCAAAAAGTTGGTTCTTGAGGCCAAAAAAACAAAACTTATTCTTTTTATATATAAAACACAGGGTTTAAAAATTCAGGGTGGGGGTGCGAGGCAGTAATTAAGGAAAAAAGCTTTTCCAATTGGCAGATTTTTATCCTTCACAAACATCCATATACATGGCTGCCCTCTTGTTACCTGGTTATATCTAATCCAGAACTTCCCTAACTTGAAAATCCTCAACCCTGACCATAGCATCCTAGCCTTCTAGGTCCCACACTTCTCACTTCCAGTATAGAGTCCTTGAAATGTTCTTTTTCCTCAAATTACCAGATTCGTCTTTCATTTACCTCCTTCCTCAACTGTCGCAAATGTAATGTTGCAGGACTTGCCAGTGCCCTGCATTTTATGGCAGTGAAGCCCAGTGGCTGAGGCATGACACACAGACCTGGGTTCAGTTCCTAGCTCTGCCTTGACTAGCTTCATGACTCTGTCCACTTAACCTTTGTATGTGTCTCTTTTCCTTTTTATAAGATTGAGAACAATAATACCTACCCCTTGCAGAATTGTTTTAAGAATTACATGAGATAATGGACATAAAGTACTTGGATAAGTGCTGACCAGAGTATATGCTCAATAAAGAGTAGGTAATGCAAATATTCTCACTGTCTTGATTTTGTGATAATCAGGGTAGGCTAACCATTTGCTATATTAGAAACCATGCATGTGTCCTCAAACCTAGTTTTTCTCCCTAGGTCTGGTTTTTAGAATGCTGGTGATAAACCAAGCCTGATTTATTATATGACCATCCTGTATGGAAAATGACTGTAACTCTAGGTATCTTTGGTCAACCTTAAGAGATATAGCAGGGGGCGAATGTGACTTAAATGGTTGGGAGTCTGTTTCCTATGAGGAGGGACCTGAGTTCGATCCCCGGGACCTCCCGGTAAAATAAAAGTATAGAAGGTGCGCAGGTGCACCGTCAGGCCCCGCAAGCAGGTGAGCCCCCTGGGCCCTGTGAGCAGGTGAGCTGTCTTGCCCTGCGAGTGGTTAGGCCATTGGGCCCCACTGAACCAAGCAGCAAGATGATGACATAACAGGAGAGAGACGCAGGGGACAGCCAAGATGAGACACGCCAAAAAACCAGCAACGGAGGTGGCGCAGGTGGCAGAACGCATCTCTTCCACATCGGAGGTTCCCAGGATTGAATCCAGGTGAAGACAGGAGGAGAAGGATGAGAGGAGAGGGAAGGAAACAGACACAGAGAATTGCCCAACGAATGGACACAAAAACTACAAAAACGGGGGGGGGGGGATAACAGGAATAAAAAGAAAAAATGAATAAAAAAAAAAAATATATAAAAAAAAAAAAATTTAAAAAAAAAAAAAAATTTTAAAAAATTAAAAAAAAAAAAAAAAGAGTAGTTATTTCTGTTGTTATCTATAGTTCTTTGTCGTTCTATCGCACTCAATCTACCATTCACCAACCCAGATCAATCCACCTTCCTAATCTGCTGTTACACTTGGGCTCTGGTGGGAGAAAATTCAGACTGTTACCAAGTCACGATTTGGTGGTTTCCTATCTTCCCTGGGCTCTCAAGGCTGTCCTGGCTGGTTCTCCCTCTCACTCTTCCTCATTGCTCTTCTAAACCTTCACCACTTTCTCAAAGCTTCTACCCCCTCTCCCCCTCAAAACACCAATAGATCTCCATACTTCTTACCTCTCAGATAAAAGACATCACCAGGCAGGGATTTCCTCGCTTTTCTGCCCCCTTTCTATAAACCCATCTGTGTTTACATGTCTTCACTCCTTTCTCTCTCTTGTACTAGATAACTTCCCTGCCTGGGCACTGGAACTCACCCCTTCCCACCTCCTCAAGGACCTTACTCTAAGGTCTATACCACTCTTTCTTACATTCTCACAGCCTTCACTGTCATACCCACTGTCTCCATCAGCATGTACTCATGAATTCCATATCCTCTAAGCACTTGTTCCCATCTACTGCAGTTGTAGTTGGACTTCTGCTCTCACTACTTGACTGGAACTTCTTTCTTTAAGACATACATTTGCCTCCAAGGGCAAAAATTGGTTCTTGGGGCCAAAGAAACAAACAAACACAAAACTTATTCCTTTTATGTATAAAGCACAGACAGGTTTTTAAAATCCATGGTGGGGGTGAGGGGCAGTAATTAAGGAAAAAGCTCTAAAACATGACCAAATCCAAAGAACATTTCTGATTTTCTCTTACTTAACAACACTTGACACTATTGCCTACTCCTTCTGCCTTGAAATAGTCTCCTTTCTTGGCTTCTGTGTTGTTGCATTTTTCTCATTTTCCTCTCATCTCTTTCCCTGCCCCTTGCATGTAGACGTTTCTCAGGATTCCATCTTTAACCCTTTATCTTCTGACTTACTCCCTCAGTTTCATTCATAGGTTTAACTCCCACCACAAAGCTGATCTCAAATCCCTATCTCGAGCCCAGTCATTTCTCCTGAGCAACAGGCCTCTAGGCATTTCCACTTGGCAACCCAACCATCATCCTCTGCCTAAACTTGTTCTTCTGAAATCCCTAACCAAAAGGTATCCAACCAGAAAACTGGAAGTGCCTCTAGAACTGCCCGACTTAAAGACATCTTCCATTCAACTATCATTTTCCCCACCCCAAAAAAAAACAAAATGATAATTTAGTGAAGAATCTGAAATTCAGATCTGACCATATCTTTCCCCTAAAATTTTTCCATGGTTTCTCCAGTACCTGCCGGTCCTACTTACTTCTTGCTACACTATACCCTGCCTTACCCTTTATGCACAACACCAGTTTCCCATGCCTGGAGGAGATCCCTTAGCCATCCAAACTTGCCGGGGTTAAATTTACTTATCCTCTGACTCTCAGTCCCCAAGATGGCACCCTAACACTCCCTGTCCTGTATGGAAGGGACAGGGAGGGAACTCTGGTGTCCTTATATGCATCTACATTCCTTAGCCATTTTTCTTATTGTGCTTGGCACACTATATTATAATGATGGTAACTGATGTTTCATAACATATCCAGGAACAGCTTTGACTCAAACAGATATCTCATGGTTCAAAAACTATTAACATGTTCATTTTTTCTTCATTAAAACATGTATTAAGTACCCACCCTGTGCTTGGGGCTGAGAAAACAAACATGAAAAAAACATCCTTGCTTTCTTGGAACCCAAGACCCCTGCCCACCCTCCACTCTTGAAGAGGAAGAATGTTAATGTGGGTCAGGACCAAAGACACTGCAGCCATCAGTGCGAAGAAGCCTGGCTTTTTCCTCTAGGAAATAAAAGCATTTTAAAAGTTCTGGCTTCAGTGTTCAGCTCTCTTTGGAATTTCTATTTTGAAGCACTTGTCTACCATTTAGCTATCGAATTCCTTAGGAAAAGGAACCAACCATCATGTAGCTTTTTTGCTTCCCTCTGCAAGGCCATTCCAGAGGCATATGCTTCAATACATCCATGGCTTCCACACGAACAATCAGGTCCATCCAATGACACAATGAGGTGGCCAAGTTCTGCAGCACAGAAGGAGCTTCCATGGATCAATTCATGCTGATGGATGATTCCACCACCAATTCCTACAGCAAGACAAAAATCACTTGAGTGGCTGTTTACCTGATACAGAAAAATATAATATTCCATCAGTCACAGCTTTGGAATGTCAAGCTCTATAAAATGCCTGTTTTTCCAGATAGTTTAAGCTTACCTACTAAGTACTAAAACATTATTTGGAGCATTTTGAATGGAAATCTTTTTAGCAGACCCTCTGGTTCCTTGTGTCACATCTGCTTGGCTCACTCTGATTTCTACCACAGCTGTGGTGGACAGTTCAATGCAAGCTCAGATTCACCTTGCATTGATAGCATTCCACCGCAAGCATATGCCGCACAGCCCATCTTTCTACTTTCTGTACCAAAGCCTTATCCAATACAGTAAAAGCCCAGTCAGCCATGCAAGTGCAGTGCCCAGAAGCAACCCTCAACCATGGAGAGACAGGAGCCAGTAGACTCAAGTGGACAATTATGGATGGTACTCTGCAGACTTCTTGAGAGGTTCTGCCAGATTTCAGCTACCCACTGCCCTCTGGGCAACTTCAATAATGCATTCCTTTGTGGCTTTCCTTTTAGACTGTTTCACTCTTCCCACTCTCTCACTCCTGCTTCTTGGCACCGATGCCAAAATAAAATACCGGTACTTAAATCCTTGACTCAGACTATGCATTGGGGAAAACCCAGGCTAAGATAGTTTTTCTAAACTCTCTCATACAATGCCTGCTTTTTTAGAGACTATGGAATAGGATTTTCCTTCTTCTTAATGCCCTCATGTCTAAAACTATGATTCAACAATTAGGAATATCAATGACTGCTTTTTATTATAATGGTGTTTAGAAGTAGCTAAGGAGTAAAATGTTCTACTTTTAAGAGTGGTCCTGCCATCTATTTTTGTGGCAACTATTCCTCAACACCAGTCCTCTAATTTGTACCTTATTAACTGCTCTGAGCAAGGAAATGGTATCCAAGTTTGTTAAAACGATATCCAAAACCATGGGAGGAAACACATGAGCTAAAGTGCATGGACATAAAGGGGAAATAGTATAATGTAGAGTTCAAGAGTAAACATGGTTTGAAGTTAGGAATATCTAGGGTCAAATGCTTTCTCAACCATTTACTAGCTGAGTCTCTGTTTCTTCATTTAAAAACAAATGGGGGACTTTCGGAAAGGTAGGCAGGGCTCAACTCTCCCATAAAAACTATGGAGGAAAGGCAAAAAGCTGTCCAAGAGAGCTGCTTCGGAGATCTGCAGACCAGGAGAGTGCTGCACATCCTCCAGGAGGGTGAGGGACATAAAGACAAAGAAGCCAAAAGGAAAACCATGAGTTACTAACCCCTGTGGCCAGGAATGGCACCCATCCCCCACTCCCAAGGTGAAAAGCCAGGATAAAACCTGTGGCTCGCTGTAGCCAAATGAGAGGGGAACAGACATCTTCCTCCCTGGGAAGAGGGAGGGTGTAGCGGAGGGCAGAGAGTGGTTCCTTTTCAATGAATTTGGGCAGTAGTGCCCACTTTGAATCTTGGCTCTGGCCAGACCAGAATTATGGGCAAGTGGAGGCTGAAAGACACACCTCTGTGGAAAGATTTACCGATGCACGCCATCTGTGGCAGACCAGGAAACTACAAGGAGAAAAAATGCTTTTAGGAGTCTTACAGCCTAGACCCCCTGGAGCAGATTTGCACTTCATTAGTGAGTCCCTGGTCCTATTTTAGTTACTTAAGCTGGGCAATTTTAAAGACCTAAATTAAGTTGAATCAAAAAAAACAAACAAACAAACAAAAAAAAAAAACAAAGAAAAGCCATTAAACTAAACCACTAGGCAAGAGAGAGAAATTGACAATCAGAGTAAATTCACCAACATATGCAGAGACCTAGACATCAGCAAAAAATTACAAGCCATACTAAGAAACAGGAAGTGACAGTCCAGCCAAAGGAAAAGCCAAAAATCCTGATAAGACGCAAGATTTAAGACAACTAATTAATGATAATCACAAAAATCTCCTAAGTCAATTCAAGGAGCTGAAGGAAAATATAATTAAAGAGATAAAGGATATTAAGAAGACACTCGGTGAGCACAAAGAACAATTTGAAAGCTTGCAAAGAAAATAAAAGAAATGAAAGACATAATAGATGAGATTAAAAATACATTAGAGGGAAGCGGCTGTGGCTCAATCAGTAGGGCTCCCGTTTACCATATGGGAGGCCCTGGGTTCGGTTCCCGGGGCCTCCTGGTGAAGACAAGCCCGCCCGCACAGCATGGTTAGCTGACCCAGCGAGCACAAGCAGCAAGGGGGGGATAAATGAATAAATAAATAAAATCTTAAAAAAAAAAAAAAATACATTAGAGGCATATAACAGCAGATTTGAATTAGTGAAAGACAGAATTAGTGAATTTTAAGACAGAGCATCTGAACTTGAAAAGATAGGTGAACAGAAAGAGAAAAGAATGGAAAAAAACGTGACAGGGTCTCAGGGAATTGAATGACAATGCAAAACATACAAATATACATGTTATTGGTGTCCTGGAAGTAGAAGAGAACAGAAAAGATGCAGAAGGAATATCTGAGGCAACAATGACTGAAAATTTCCCAACCCTTATGAAAGACATAAATATCAATACCCAAGAAGGATAATGCACCCAAACAGAAGAAATCTGAATAGACCTACTCCGAGACACCTACTATTCAGAATGATAAATACCACAGATAAAGAGAGGATTCTGAAAGCAAGAAAAAAGCAATGCATCACATACAAGGGAACCTCAATAAGACTAAATGTCTATCTCTCACCAGAAACCATGGAGGTGAGAAGACAGTGGTATGATATATTTAAGGTACTGAAAGAGAAAAACTGCCAGCCAAGAATTCTTTACCCAGCAACACTGTCCTTCAAAAATGAGGGTGAGATTAAAGTATTCACAGACAACAAAAACTGAGAAAGAGTGTGTTACTAAAAGACCTGAATTACAAGAAATACTAAAGGGAGTGCTGTAGCCTGAAAGGAAAAAAACAAGGGCAAAAGACTTGGAGAAGAGTGTAGAAATGAAGATTATTAGTAAGGGTAAATTAAAGGGTTACCTTTAAGACAACAGAAAACCAAAGGATAAAATAGACGAAGTAATGCCTTTATAGTAAAAACACTGAACATTAACAGATTGAATTCTCCATTCAAAAAATATAGACTGACCACTGTGGAGGACTGTTTGGCAGTTCTTAAAGAAGCTTAATATAGACTTGCCACATGACCCTGCAATACCACTAACTGGGTATATACCCAGAAGAACTGAGAGCAGTGACACGAACAGACACCTGCACACTGACATCCATAGCGGCGTTATTCACAATTGCCAAAAGATGGAAACAACCCAGGTGCCCATCAGCTAATGAATGGATAAACAATCTGTGGTGTATTTACACGATGGAATATTATGCAGCTGTAAGAAGAAATGAAGTCATAAAGCATATGACAACATGGATGAACCTGGGGGACATTAATGTTGAGTGAAGCAAGCCAGACACAAAAGGACAAATACTGTATGATTGCATTACTATGAACCAAATATATTATGAAACATATTGTATGATTAAAAAAAAAATTATATGTATTCAGTACATTTAATTGAGAAATGTATGTTTTTATTCAACTGTGAAAAAATATAGAATTCATAATTTTAGAATTATTTCTTTTATTTTAATATTATAAATTACAAATAATATTTGGTATTTTTTTGTCAGATGGACTCACTAATCTACATTTGGTATTTATGTCTTTCAAAAATGTCAATTTGTCACCTGAAAAGCATTGAAAAATAATAGGTAGAATTAAAAAAAAAGACACAGACTGACAAAATGTATAAAAAAATATATGATCCATCTATATGCTGTCTACAAGAGACTCAACTCAGATGTAAGGACACAATCAGCTGAGAGTTAAAGGCTGGAAAAAGATATTCCATGCAAACAGTAACCAAAAAAGATATGGACTAGCGATACTAATATCAGACAAAATAGATTATAAATACAAAACTGTTATAAGAGATGAAGAAGGTCCTTATGTATGTATGTTCATGTATGAATAAAAGGGACAAGTCACCAAGAAGAAATAATTATAGTAATTATTTATGCATCTAACCTGAGTGCCCCAAGATACATGAGGCACACACAGGCAAAACTGAAGAGAGAAAGAGACATCTCTACAATAATAGTTGCAGACTTCAAAACATCACTTTCAGCATTGGATAGAACATCTGGACAGAGAATAAACAGGGAAACAGAAGCTTGAAAAATATGATAAATGAACTAGATCTAACAGATATCTATAGACCATTATATCACAAAAGAGCAGGATGTACATTCTTTTCAAGTGCTTATTATTTTTTTTTTTTAAAGATTTTATTTATTTATTCATTTATCCCCCCCTTGCTTCTTGTGCTCGCTGGGTTAGCCAACCATGCCGCACGGGCGGGCCTGCCCCCACCAGGAGGCCCCGGGAACCGAACCCGGGGCCTCCCACATGGCAAACGGGAGCCCCACTGATCGAGCCACAGCCGCTTCCCTCAAGTGCTTATTGATCCTTCTCCAGGATAGACCATATGTTCAGTCACAAGACAGGCGCTCAATAAAATTTAAAAGCATTGAAATTATATAAAACATCTTCTCTGATCATAATGGAATGAAGCGGGAAATCAACAATAGGTAGAAAAAGGGAAAATTCACATATATGGAGATTAAACAACATATTCTTAAATAATCAGTGGGTCAAAGAGGAAACTGCAAGAAAAATCAATAGATATCTTGAGATGAATGAAAATGAGAGCACAACATATCAAAACCTAGGGATGTAGCAAAGGCAGTGCTGACAGGGAAGTTTCTAGCCCTCAATGCTTACATTAAAAGAGAAAGAGCTAAAATCAGACCTAACTGAACACCTGAAGGAACCAGAAAAAGAACAGCAAACGAATCCCAAACCAAGCTGAAGGAAAGTAATAATAAATATCAGAACAGAAATAAATAAAATTGAGAACAAAAAAACAATAGAGATGGAAACAGAATAGCAGCTATGTATGGCAAGGGAAGCATAATGAGACTGAGAGGTGATAGGTTTTTGTCTGTCTGTGTTTTATTATTATTACTTATTGGAATAATGAAGATTATTCTAATAATAAAAAATGATGGAAGTGATGAATGCACAATTATGTGATTATACCAAATACCACTGATTGTACACTTTGGATGGATTTATGCTTTATTAGTATCAATAAAATTTATTTGTTGGGAAAAAAAAAAAAATAGAATCAAAACCAAAAGTTGGTTCTTCAAGATCAACAAAATCGACAGACCCTTAGCTAGACTGGCAAATTAAAAAAGAGAAGATCCCAAATTCAGATTAAAACTTTGAACTTAAAAAAAAAAAAGAGAGAAGATGCAAATAAATAAAATCTGTAATGAGAGGGGGAACATTACCACTGACCCTCAGAAATAAGAGAGATCATAAGAGGGTACTATGAACAATTATACACTAACAGCCTAGACAACATAGATGAAATGGACAAATTGCTAGAAACCCATAAACAACCTACTCTGAACCTAGCAGAATTAGAAGACCTGAACAAACCAATCACAAGTAAAGAGATTGAAACAGTCATCAAAAACCTCTCAAAAATGAAAAGCCAAGGACCCAATGGCTTCATAGGTGAATTATACCAATCATTCAAAGATGATCTAATATCAATCTTGCTAAAGCTCTTCCAAAAATTCAACAGGAAGGAATGCTACCAAACTCATTCTATGAAGTCAACATCACCCTAATACCAAAACCAGATAAACATACTATGAAAAAAGAAAATTACAGTATGGAAGCACTGTATGATGTTATGCATGCTTGTTTTGTAACATCACAACTTTTTACTATGCACTTATTGTTTATGTATGTTCATGTATGAATGATATACTTACTAAATTTTTTAAATGAAAAAAATTTACAAAACAATTTCTCAAATATAAATGCAAAAATCCTCAACAAAATACTTACACACCAAATCCAAAATCACATTAAAAATTATACATCACAATCAAGTGGGTTTTATCCCCAGTATGCAAGCATGTTTCAAAACAAGAAAATCAATTAGTGTAGTAAACCACATTAATAAATTGAAGAAGAAAAATCAAAAGATCCTCTCAATTGACACAGAAAAGACATTTGACAAAATCCAGCAACCTTTCGTGATAAAAAACACTCCAAAAGATAGGAATAGAAGGAAGCCTTCTTAACATGGTAAAGTGCATATAAGAAAAACCCACAGCTAGCATTGTATTCAACAGTAAAAGACTGAAAAAGCTTTCCTGCTTGAGATTGGGAACAAGACAAGGGTGCCCATTGTCACTACTGTTATTTAATATTGTGCTAGAAGTTCTAGCTAGAGCAATTAGGCTAAAGAAATAAAAGGCACCCAAATAAGAAAGGAAGAAGTAAAACTTGATATTCACTGACAGATCCTCTATCTAGAAAATCCTGAAAAATCCATAACAAAGCTACTAGAACTAATAGACGAGTTCAGCAAAGTGCCGTAATACAAGATTAATACTCAAAAGTCAGTAGTTTCTATACATCAATGATGAGCAATCTGAGGAGGAAGTCAGAAAAAAAAGTTTTACTTATAATAGTGATGAAAAGAATCAAATATTTAGGAATAAACTTAATCAAGAAAATAAAGGACCTGTATTCAAAAAACTACAAAACCTTACTAAAAGAAACCAAAGAAGACCTAAATAAATAGAAGGTTATTCTGTGTTCATGGATTGGAAGACTAAATATTGTTAAGATGTCAATTCTACCCAAACTAACTTACTTTTGATGCAATACCAATGAAAATCACAACAGCCTTTTTTTTGCAGAAATGAAAGCCAATTATGAAATTTATTTGGAAGGGTAAGGGGCCATGAATAGCCAAAAATGTCTTTAAAAAGAAGAACAAAGTTGGAGGACTTTCACTTCTGACTTTAAAGCATATTACTTAGCTACAGTGGTAAAAACAGCATGGTACTGGCAGAATAATAGATAGATTGACTAATGGAACCAAATCAAGAACAACTCAAAATGGATCAATGACCTAAATATAAAAGTGACAACCACAAAACTCCTAAAAGAAAAAGTAGGGAAACATTTCAAGATCTTGTGGTAGGTGGTAGTTTCTTAAACCTTACACCCAAAGCACAAGCAACAAAAGAAAAAAAACAGATAAATGGGACCTCCTCAAACTAAACACTTTTGTGGTTCAAAGGAATTTGCCAAGAAAGTGAAAAAGCAGACTATTCAATGGGAGGAAATATTTGGAAATCACATATCTGATAAGGGTTTGATATCCATGTTATATAAAGAGATCATACAACTCAATGATTAAAAAAACAAGCAACCCAATTAAAAAATGGGCAAAAGACTTGAATAGACATTTTTCCAAAGAGGAAATCCAAATGGCCAAAGCACATGAAAAAAATGTTCTATATCACTAGCTATTAGGGAAATGCAAATCAAAGGTACAAAATCAAAGCTACAATGAGATATCATTTCACACCTTATAGAATGGCCATTATTTTTTGTATTATTTTAAATAAAACTTTATTGAAGTATATCACCCATACATGAACATACATAAACAATATATGTATAGTAAAATTTGTGAATGTACAAAACAAACATGCATATCATCATATAGGGCTCCCATACATCTCCCCACCGCCAACACCTTGCATTGTTGTGAAACATTCCTTATAAACTATGAAAAAGCATCGTCAAAATATTACAAACTATAGCCCATATCTTACATTTGGTATGTTTTTTCCCCATCCTACCCAATTATTAACATCCCATATTAGTGTTATATATATGTTATAGTTCAGAAGAAAATGTTCTCATATTTGTTCACCACTGGATTCCCTGTGTTATACAGTCCCACGTTTTGTGCAAGCCATTGAATGGCCATAATTTTAAACAAACAAACAGAAACTACAAGTGCTGAAGAGGATATGGAAAAAGAGGAATACTCCTTCACTGTTGGTGGGAATGTAGTATGGTGTAGCCTCAGTTTGGCGGTACCTCAAGAAGCTGAATATAGAACTGCCATATGATCCAGCAATCCTGTTAGTAGGAATATATTCAGAAGTACTGAAAGCAAGGACATGAAATGACATTTGCATACTGATGTTCATAGCAGCATTATTCACAATTGCTAAAATATGGAACCAGCCCAAGTATCCATCAACTGATGAATGGATAAACAAAATGTGGTATATACACACAATGAAATACTATTCAGCTGTAAGAAGAAATGTAATCTGGATGCATATGACAACAAGGATGAACCTTGAGGATACTTGAAATAAGCCAGACACAAAATGACAAATATTGTATGGTCTCACTAAAATGAAGTAATATAAGTAAACTCACAGTAACCTCTAGAGTATAGGATACTAGGAGATAGAATGTGGGTTGCGAATGGGAGCTAATGCTTAATGTATGTAGAATTTTAATAAGGTTTACTGTAAAAGTATGGAAATGAATAGAGTTGAGAGTAACACATTATAATGAATATAACTAACGCTGCTGATTTGTAAGTATGATTGTGGCTGAAAAGGGGTAGTCTGTGGATGTAAATGTCAATTGAAAGGAAGCTAAAGAAAAATCTAGGGAATGTATAACATGGTGATTTCAGTAGTGAATAAAGAATTTGGTTAATAGTATAAATATTAAAATGTTCTTCTGTTACCAAGTGTTAAGAATATGGTGATACATGAGAAAATTACAACAAATATAACTTATGGATGATAGTTAACAGTAATATTGTAGTATTTTGCATCAATGGCAAAGAAGATACATCAATTCCAAGGGACAACAGGGGTGTATAAGGTGGTATGGGATTTTTCCTTTTGGAGTAATAAAAACTTTCTAAAATTGACTGAGATAATGACAGCACAACTCTGTGATGAAAATGAAAGCCACTGAATATTCACTTTGAATAGACTGTACAAAGCATAGCACTGTAAAACATAGGGAATCCAATGGTGGAAGATGGATAGTGGTTAATAGAACAAATATGAGAAGGTTTTCTCCTAAACTGTAACAAATATATAATAATACTAACATACAGAGTGTTAATAATTGGGTGGGTTGTGGGAAAAATGTAAGAAATCAGCTATAGTTACTAGTAATATTTGCATGATGCTTTTTAAATGTTTCACAAGAATGCAAGATATTGGTGGTGGGGTGATGTATGGGAGCCTTGTATGATGATATGCATGTTTGTTTTGTAAATTCACAAATTTTACTATGCATTGTTGTTATGTATGTTCACGTATGAATGATATGCTTCAATAAAATTCTATTAAAAAATTGGAATGTCAGCCAAAATGGCAGAGCAAGGAACTCCAAAAGTTCATCCCTCCACAAAAGCAATGGATTAAATGGCAAAAACTGTCAGAATCACCTTCTTTTGGAACTCTAGAAGCTAACCAAAAGCTTGCAACAACCAAGGGAATGCTTATCCAAGAAAAAAAAGAGCAGTTTGAATCTTAGAAAAGAGCTTTGTGGTATTATAATTACCTTGGTCCCATCCTCCCACTCCCCAGTTCAGCAGTGTCCTTGAATAACAGCTTACATTCCCAGTACATATGCCACTACCAGAGGGTGTAGAAGAGACCTTATTCTCAAAGAATTTGATTTGTTTTGACCTTTTGGGGGGCTCCCTGGAGGAACAGTTCAAAGGGCTTGCTTTTATCTCATCTAACTTGGAATTCTCCCAGTGCTGAAGAGGCTACTGGTGGGGAAGGTCAGGGGTATTTGTTGAAAACATTTAAAGGCAAATGTATTAGCCCCTGCTGCCTAGGGCAATGGATAACAAACAACAGACTAATCAAAAAGACAGGGAAGAAAAGCTGGGAAATGAAAAGTTTGGGGGAATAAGGGCTTTGAAAAGCTCTGACATATTCTCAGGAATGTAGAAGGTCATATACATGCCCAGGCTGGGCAAAGGCTCAAGAAAGACCCAAGAAGGCCATAAGGTGTGTTACCTCTGGCTGACCTTCAGGCTCTGTGCAAGGCTAAGGCAAAGTTGTAAACTGCCTGGCTGACTTTTGAAGTCATGCCCAACACATATACAGAGGCCATCTGCAAAGACTGAGAGGTGTTTTTATTTTTTGTTTCAGGCATTTAAGGAAATCTCAGTCCAATCACTAGCTAACCATTAAACTCAGAGAATAGACTTCAGTGGCAGCACATAAGAATACAGACTTTACAAAAGTCAGCCCAGAAAAGCCACTAAACAAACAAATGATAACAACTACAACAAATAGCAACAACAAACCCTGGAGAGGAGGGAGAATCTGATTTCTAGAGTGGCTACATTATAATTTAAAATGTCTAGATTTCAATTAAAAAACATGATGCATACAAACAAATAAGAAAGTATAGCCCCTACACAGGAAAAGATAATCAACATAAACTGTGCAAGGGGAACCCCAGACATCAAATTTACTAGATGAAGACTTTAAGTCAACCATTTTAAATATGCTCAAGGAAACCATGGACAAAGAACTAAAGGAATCCATGAGAATGAAGTCTCATCAGATAGAAAATACCAATAAAGAAAGAAAAATTATAAAAGGAACCAAAGGAAATTATGCAGCTGAAAAGGACAATAATGGAAATGAAAAATTCACTAAAGAGGTTCAACAACTGGTTTGAACGGGAAGAAAATACCAAACTTGGAGAAAGGGCAATTGAGATTATTAATTCTGAGAAAAAGAAATTTTTAAAAATTGAAGAAAAATTTAAAATATAATGCTTATATTGATAAAAAAAAAAAAAAAAAAAAAAAAAAAAATCTCAAATAAGAGTCCTAACCAAACAACTGGAGGATTTAGAAAAGAAGAGCAAACTAAATAGAAATTGAGCATAAGGAAGGAAATAACAAAGATGAAAGTGTAGATAAATAGAGGATAAAAATACAATAGGATCAATGAAACTAAAAGTTGGTTCTTTGAAAAAAATCAATAAAAATCAAAAATCTTTAACTAGAACTGACAGAGAGAGAGCTGACACAAATAACTAAAACCAGTAATGAAAATGGAGACATTACTACCGACCTAACAGAAATAAAAAGGATTCTAAAAGGATTCTATGAACAACTGTATGCCAAAGAATTAGAATTAGATGAAATGGGCAAATCCTGGAAATGCACAAACTCATGACTCAAGAAGAAATAGAAGATCTTAACAGACAAGTAACAAGAAAAGAGAATGAATCAGTAATAAAAAATCTCCAAATGAAGAAAGGTCTAGGGCTAGATGGCATCACCGGTGAATTTAACCAAACATTCTAAGAATAATGAACACCAATCCTGCTCAAAGTCTTCCAAAAAACTGAAGAGGAAGTAACACTCCCTAATTCATTCTATGAGGACATCCCCCTAACACCAAAGCTAGATAAAGATTCCACAAGAATAGGAAATTACAGACCAATCTTATGAATACAGATGCGAAAATCCTCAACAAAATACTAGCAAACTGAATCTAACTGTACATTAAAAGAATTATACAGGGAAGAGGATGTGGCTCAAGCGACTGGGCTCCCATCTACCATATAGGAGGTCCAGGGTTCCATTCCTGGGGCCTCCTGGTGAAGGCAAGCTGGCCTGCATGGCAAGCTGGCCCAAGCAGAGAGCTGCCCCATGCAGAGTGCTGGCCCGTGCGAAGTGCTGGCCCACACAGGAGTGCTGGCCCAAGCGGAGAGCTGGCACAACAAGATAATGTAACAAAAAGAGACACAGAGGAGAGACAATAAGAGCCACAGCAGACCAGGGAGCTGAGGTGGCACAAGAGATTGAGCACCTCTTTCCCACTCTGGGAGGTCCCAGGATCTGTTCCTGGTGCTGCCTAAAGAGAAGACAAGCAGACACAGAAGAACACATAGCAAATGGACACAGAGAGAAGACGACAGTGAGTGCAAAAATGGGGGCGGGGGGGGTAAATAAATAAATAAATCTTAAAAATAGATAAAAGGATTATACACCATTTTCAGGTAGGATTTATCCCAGATATGTAAGGGCAGTTCAATATAAGAAAATCAATTAATGTAATACACCACTGTATTAGTCAGCCAAAGGGGTGCTCATGTGAAATACCAAAAATGGGTTGGTCTTTATAAAGGGTATTTATTTGGGGTAGAAGTCCACAGATACCAGGCCATAAAGCGTTAAGTTTCTTCTCTCACCACAGTCCACTGCCACGTGTTAGAGCAAGACAGCTGCTGGCGTTTGCCAGGGCTCAGGCTTCTAGGGTTCCTCTCTTCCTGGGGCTGCATTTCTCTCCACGCTTAGCTCCTGTTTCCTCCACAAGGTTAGCTGTAGACGATCAGGTGAACGGCTTGCTTCTCTTCTCCTGGGACCTTCTTTCCAACATCAAAACTGCTTCTCAAAAGACTGCTTCAACTGTCCTTTGCCTTACCTTTTATATTCGATTCCCCATCCACCAAGGGGTGGGGCTCAATGCCCTAATCCTAACCTAATCATGCCCAGATTAACACATCAGTGTACAAGCATGATCCAATTATATTTTTGGAATTCATAATTATATAAGACTGACACATTCCACCCTCTGAATTCCAAAAATACATTACAATATTTAAAAAAACTTAAATCAGTAACAATCCAAGTATAAAATTATACCAAAATCATTTTAAAGAAATACAGTTTGTCTTCAGGCAAAGTCCCATCTGCTATAGACTTCTGAATCTTACAAAACCATTTAACTGCTTCCAATACACAAATGGAAAGACAAAAGATAAACATTTTCAATATCATAAGGAGAAATTGGGATATTAAACATGAGTTATGGATCCTCTACAGTTCAGTAAACTTGCAGGGCATCCTCCATTCGATTTCAAAGTCTGAGAGTCATTCTTAAGATGATGGTTTCTTTTCCTTGGGGCCATATAGGAACCCACCCTTTCCACAGGCTTGCCCAATGGCCATTTTCTTGGTTCCACCCTCATCAAGCATCTGGATGTTGACCAAGCTCCAGACCTCACCCTCCAAGAGTATTGGGGTGATTGCCACACCTTACCCAATTTTTGGGTTAGAGTTTTAGCCCCCCTAGTACAGTGAGGTGAAGATAACATTCCCCCTAATCTTTGGCATACAGGCTCAACCCTCTAGAGCAACAAATTGACCACCTGGCCTTCCCTTCCCTTTGGCATACAGGCTCAACCCTCTCAGAGCAATGAGTTGACCACCTGGCCTTCTCTAATCTGTGGGGGGACAGGTACACCCCTCTCAGACCTATGGAGTGTTGACCTTAACCGCCCTAATCTTTGAGGAATGTGCTCCATCCTTTCTGCACCTTGGGGTGGCAAAACTCTCCCAGAACATCGGGCGGGGACATCCACCCTCTTCAACTGCTGGGGAAAATTCACCCTCTGTACATATGGGTGGGGCTCCTTTCTTGGCCCAAGGAGATGTCTTAATCCCAGATCTCTGCTTCCAAGGTTTTCTTCTTAAAGCTGTTTCTCCTTCAGTCTCTCCTTTCCATGTCCTCTTTTGTCCAACCTGACAGTGGTTTTGTTCATACAGCATTCTCAAAAACTTTGTTGGTTTAGCATGCAGGAAGCAGGGGTCCAAGCCATCACACTTTCCACAAGTCTTTCCAAGATAACTGCATCTTCAATTCTGAGTTATGAGTTCCAAGTTTAGTAAAGTTTAGTAAAGTTTTCAAATAGGGCATTTTCATCTGGGAATTTGATTTCCAGAAACTTAGAAGTTCCAGAATTAGTTTCTGCTTTCTTTTTGCCCAAAAGTTCAGACCTTAGTGTATTTCTCTTGTCTAGTATTTTGCTATAAGCTGCAAGGCGAAGCCAAGCCACATTCTCCAAGTTTACCTTGGAAAGTTCTTTAGCTAAATGGTCTGGTTCGCCATTTTTAAATTCTGTCTTCCATATAACACCAGGAGTTAATCTTGTAAAGTTCTCTGCAACTTTAAAACATGGATCGCATTTCCTCCAGTTTCCAATAAAAGTTTCATCATTTACTTCTAAGGCATCATAGAAAGTCTCTTTAGTGTCCATATTGCTATCAACAGTTTCTTCAAAGCGATCTAGACCTTTTCCATAAAGCATTTCACAATTCCTCCAAAAAAATACCCCTTACCCATTTATAAAACCGTTCCAACATTTTGGTATATGCAAAAGCACTACCCCACTCCTGGTACCAAATTCTGTATTAGTCAGCCAAAGGGGTGCTGCTCATGTGAAATACCAAAAATGGGTTGGTCTTTATAAAGGGTATTTATTTGAGGTAGAAGTCCACAGATACGAGGCCATAAAGCGTTAAGTTTCTTCTCTCACTACAGTCCATTGCCACGTGTTAGAGCAAGACAGCTGCCGGCGTTTGCCAGGGTTCAGGCTTCTGGGGTTCCTCTCTTCCCGGGGCTGCATTTCTCTCCAGGCTTAGCTCCTGTTTCCTCCACAAGGTTAGCTGTAGATGATCAAGCAAACGGCTTGCTTCTCTTCTCCTGGGGCCTTCTTTCCAACATCAAAACCGCTTCTCAAAAGACTGCTTTCAACTGTTCTATGCCTTGCCTTTTATATTCGATTCCCCACCCACCAAGGGCGGGGCTCAATGCCCTAATCCTAACCTAATCATGCCCAGATTAACAGATCAGTTTACAAGCATGATCCAATTATATTTTTGGAATTCATAATTACATCAAACTGCCACAACCACATTAAAAGAACAAAGGAAAAAAAACAAATGATCATCTCAACTGATGCACAAAAGACATTTGGCCAAATCCAGCACCACTTCTCGATAAGAAATAAAAAATTTAAAAAATGTAGAAAACTAGGAATAGAGATGATAAAAGACATATATGAAAAGCCCATACTAACATGCTACTTAATGGTGAAAGACTGAAAGCTTTCCTTCTAAGATAAGGAACACAACAAGGATGCCAACTGTCACCACTATTACTCAACATTGCACTGGAAGTTCTAGCCAAAAAAATTAGGCAAGAAGAAATTCTTCTTTTCCAAATGGAAAGAAAGAAATAAAACTTTCCTTATTTGCAGATGATATCATCCTATATAGAAAATCCTAAAAAATTCACAACAAAGCTACTAGAGCTAATAAATTACGATTAAGCAAAGTGGTGGGGTACAAGATCAACATGCAAAAATCAGTAGTGTTTCTATATACTAGTAAATGAACAATCTGAAGAGGAAATCAAGAAAAAAATTCCATTTACAATAGCAACAAAAAGAATCAAGTATTTAGGAATAAATTTAACCATGGAGGTCAAGGATACACTATAAAACATTACTTGAAAAAAAAAAAAAAAAACCAAATCAAGGAATACCTAAATAAATGGAAGGACATTCTGTGTTCATGGATTGCAACACTAAACACTGCTAAGATGTCAATTCTACCCAAAGCAATTTATAGATGCAATGCAATGTCAATCAAAATTCCTTCCCCCTTTCTTTGCAAAAACAGAAAAGCTAATAATTATAGATATAGAAGACGACCAAGGGGCCCTGAATAGGTAAAACCATCTTGAAAAAAACAATGAATCTGTAGAACTCACATTTCCCAATCTTAAAATTTATTACAAAGCTACAATAATCAAAACAGCATGGGGGGCGGATGTGGCTCAAATGGTTGGGCGTCCGTCTGCCATATGGAGGGCCCTGGGTTCGATCCCCGGGACCTCCCGGTAAAATAAAAAAATATATATATATAAAAAACAAACAAACAAACAAAAAACAGCATGGCACTAGCACAAGGACAGACATATAGACCAATGGAATCAAACTAAGAGTTCAGAAATAAACCCACATATCAATGGCCAACTGATTTTTAACAAAGGTGCCAAGTTCACTCAATAGGGAAGGAAAAGTCTTTTCAGCAAATAGTGTATCAAGGACTTCATCATTGTGGTGGTTTGGAGTTGTATGTACCCCATAAAAACTCTTAAAAGTAAATCCATTCCTGATGATGTGAATCATTGTAAGTAGGATCTTTTGATGAGGCTACTTCAGTTAAGGTGTAACCCACCTCATTCATGACAGGTCTTAATCCTATTACTAGAATCCTTTAAAAACAGAAGCAAGACAAAAGAGAAAAAAAGCCGTGGAAGCAAGAAGCTGAAATCAATGAAGGAGGAAGAGAAGGGAGAGACCAGGAGACATTGCTATGTGCCTTGTCACACAGCAGAAGAGCCAAGGATCCCCGCAGCTGGTCTTCAGGAAAAAAGCATCACCTTGATGATGTCTTGATTTGGACATTTTCCCAAACTCTAACCATAAGCAAATAAATTCCATTATTTATGCTGAACCACTTCATGGTAATTTGGTAAAAGCACCCTAGGAACTAAAACAATCATCAAAGTAAAAAGACCACCTATAGAATGGTAGAAAATATTTGGAAACCACATATGGTAGTTTGAAGCTGTAATGTACCTGAGAAAAACATGTTCCTAAACTTAATCCATTCCAGGGGGTGTGAACCCATTGTAAGTAGGGGTTTTTTTTTGTTGTTTTTTTTTTTAATGGGAGGTCCCGAGGATCGAACCCAGGTGCCTCCATATGGGAGACAGACGCCCAACCATTTAAGCCACATCTGCCCTCCTTGTAAGTAGGATTTTTTGAGAGGTTACTTCAGTTAAGATGTGGCCCAGTATGGATCATAATCCTTTTACTGGAGTCCTTATAGGTAGAATGAAGCTCAGGCAGAAAAAGAGAAAGCTACAAGGAAAAGCTAGAAACTGAAATTCAGTGGAATCTGGAAGAGAACAGAGAGACCAGGAAAGGCCACCATGTACACTGCCATGTGACAGAGGAGCCAAGGACCAAGGATTGGTGGCAGCCATCTCCAGGTCAGTCTTCAAGCAGAAAGCATGGCCTTGATAATGCCTTGATTTGGACTTTCTTTTCTCCTCAAACCCATGAGCTAATAAATTCCTATTGTTTAAGTTGATCCATTCCATGGTATATGCTTGAGCGACCAAAGGAAACTAAAACAGCACATATCCATTAAGAGTTTAATATCCAGAATATAAAAAGAAAATTTTCAACTCAACAACAAAAAGACAAACAACCCAATTAAGAAATGGCCAAAAGACTTCAACAGACATTTTTCCTAAGAAGATATACAAATGACTAAAAATCACATGAAAAGATGCTCAATATCATTAGCTATCAGGGAAATGCAAATCAAAACCACAACGAAATACCATTATACACCCAAAAGAATAGCTACTATTAAAAAAATGGGAAATAAGTGTTGGGGAGGATGTAGAGATATAGAGACACTCATTCACTGTTGGTGGGAATATGAAATAGTGCAGTTGCTGTAGCAAACAGTTTGGCAGTTCCTCAGAAAGTTAAGTATAGAATTACCATATGACCTAGCAATCCCACTTCTAGTATACCCAAAAGAACTGAAAGCAGGGACTCGAACAGATATGTGAACACCAATGTTCATAGCAGCATTATTCACAATTGCCAAAAGATGGAAGCAACCCAAGTGCCCACCAATAGAATGGATAAACAAAGTAGTATAAACATACAATTGAATATTATTCAGCCATAAGGAGGAGTGAAATATTGACACATGCTACAACATGGATGAACCTTGAACACATCATGTTGAAAGAAGCCAGACACAAAAAGACAAATACTGTATGATCTCACTGATATAAAACATTAGAATGAGCAAATTCATAGTCAGCAACTAGGTTACAGGTTATTAGGGGCTGAAGTGAAGGTAGGGAATGGGAAGTTAATGCTTATTTGGTACAGAGATACCAAATTTGGGGTGATGGAAAAGTTTTGGTAATGGATGGTGGTGATGGTAGCACAACACTGTGAATGTAAAATACATCACTGAATTATATATTTGAATGTGGTTAAAGGGGAAATTTTAAGGTTGTATATATGTACTAGAATGAATTCTTTTAAAAAGTCATAGGAGTATACAACACAGTGAAACCTAATGTAAATGAGGGACTATAGTCAATTGTATATTATAATGTTGTCTCTATTTTAACAAAGGTACCACACTAAAGCAAAGTGTTAATAATAAGGAAAACTGTGTGTGCAGGAGGATACAGAGGAACTCTGTATTCTCTGCATTATTTTTCTATAAACAAACCTACAACTTCACTAATAACAAAAAAAAGTGTCAATCCTTTAAGAAGATGTAACAATTAAAACATATACCCTGCAGCTAATTAAGCCAACCGTCTCCCTCTCCCTGTGGGGGCCCGGTGTGCAGTGGCTGCGGACAGCAGCCTCCTTGGTAGTGTACGTGGTCTGTTGCTTGTTACAGGTTGCCCTAAGGGACCTTGGAGACAGCCCTTGCCTGTTAATGGTCCTGTCTGATCTCGTGCCATCCCCAATCTAAGTTCCAGACGGGTATGCGAGGTGCCTTTGGAAAGCCTCAGGGGACAGTGGCCCGGGTCCACATCGGCCAAGTCATCATGTCCATCCGCACCAAGCTTCAGAACAAGGAGTATGTGATTAAAGCGCTGCGCAGGGCCAAGTTCAAGTTCCCTGGCCGCCAGAAAATCCACATCTCCAAGAAGTGGGGCTTCACCAAGTTCAATGCTGACGAATTCGAAGATATGGTGGCTGAGAAGTGCCTCATCCTGGATGGCTGTGGGGTGAAATACATCCCCAATTGTGGCCCCTTGGACAAGTGGCAGGCTCTGTACTCATGAGGGCTTTGCCAGCACTGCCCTCACCCAACCTGTGCCCTCCAATAAATAACTTCCTGGCAAATAAAAAAAAATATATATATATGTGTGTGTATCTAACAACAGAGCCTCAAAATATATAAATGGCTCAACAATAATAGTTCAACAATAATAGTTGGAGGCTTCAATATCTCACTTTCAATAATGGAAAGAACAAATAGAAGATCAGCAAGGAAATAGAAGTCTTCAACATTATAAAACAACTAAACCTAACAGATACGTATAGAACACAATGCATACTCTTGTCAAGTGCTTATAGAATGTTCTCCAGGATAGACCATATTTTAGGCCACAAAACAAGTTCCAGTAAACTAAGGATGGAAATCATACAATGTATCTTCTCAGATCAAAATGGATTGAAATAAGAAATCAATAACAGAAGGAAATTTTGGTATGCACAAATACGTGGGAAATAAACAACACTTTTTTTTTTACTGTTATTTTAATGCAGTTTTATTGGCATATATTCACATACCATACATTCTATCTGAAGTGTCCAATCAATATCTTTTAGTATATTCACAGTGTTGTGTATTCATCAGCACAAAAATTTTTAGAGTAATTTCATTACTCCAAAAAGAAAAAGTCCACATACTTTAGCAGTCACCTCTCAATCCCTCCATCCTTCCCCAGCCCTACATAACCACTAATCTAATTCTATCTTTATACTCTGATTTACATTTTATATAAACGAAATCATACAATATGTAGTACTTTTTGTCTAGTTTCTTTCACTTAGCATAATGATTTTTGTTGTTAGCTAAGGGGTTGACAGTTTTATTGATCTTCTCAAAGAACCAGCTTTTGGTTTTGTGATTTTCTCTATTAGTTTTTTTTTTTTTTTTTCCTCAATTTCATTTATTTCTTCTATAATCTTTATTATTTCTTTCCTTCTGCTTGCTTTGGGAATGGTTTGCTGTTCTTTTTCTAGTTTCTCCAGTTTTTCAGTTAGGTCTTCAATTTTAGCTCTTTCTTTTTTAATATAGGAATTTAGGGCTATAAATTTCCCTCTCAGCACTGCCTTCACTGTATCCCATATGTTTTGATAAGTTGCATTCTCATTTTCATTCTTCTCAATATATTTACTAATTTCACTTACAATTTCTTCTCTGACCCACTGATTCTTTAGGAGTGTGGTGTTTAGCCTCTGCATGTTTGTGAATTTTCCCATTTCTTGGCTAATTATTGATTTCCAGTTTCATTCCATTATGATCTGAAAAGGTGCTTTGTATAATTTCAATCTTCTTATATTTATTGAACCCTGCCTTGTGACTTAATATGTGGTCTTATTCTGGAGAAAGATCCATGAGCACTTGAGAAGAATGTATAACCCACTGACTTTGGATGCAATGTTTTGTATATGTCTATTAGGTTTAGCTCATTTATCATTTCAAATTCTGTTTCCTTGTTGATCTTCTGTCTAGTTGTTCTATCTAATGATGTAAGTGGTATGTTGATGTCTACAAATATTATTGTAGACATGTCTATTTCTCCCATCAGTTTTGCCAGAGTTTGCCTCATGTGTTTTGCTTTAGGGGCACCCTGGTTAGGTGCATAGACATTTATGCTTTTATCTCTTCCTGGTGGATTGTCCCTTTTATTAATATAAAATGGCTTCTGTATCTCTTATAACTTTTTCGCATTTAAGTCTGTTTTGTCCGATATTAGTATAGTTATCCCAGCTCTTTTTTAGAGACAATTTACATGGAGTATCTTTTTCCAACCTTTCACTTTCAGCTGGCTTGTATCCTTGGGTCTAAGGTGGGCCTCTTGTAGGCAGCATATATATGGATGGCTTCTATTTTTCAATCCATTCTGTCAGCCTATATCTTTTGATCGGGGAGTTTAATCACATTCAATGATATTACTATAAATGCATTATTAAATTCCACCATCTTATTCTTTGGTTTTCATGTCGTATCTTATTTTTGTCTGTCTTTTTACTCTTTTGGTTATTCTTTCTGCTATTCTTGCCTTCTACACTCTCCTCCCAGCCTCTCTTCCCTTTTTCTTTCAGGCTGTAAGGCTCCCTTTAATACTTCCTACAAAGGCAGATTCCTTTTTATAAACTCTCTTAGTTTCTGTTTATTTGTGAATATTTTAAACTCACCTTCATATTTGAAGGACAATTTTGCCGGAAAAAGAATTCTCAGTTGGCAATTTTTCTCTTTCAGTATTCTAATTATACCATACCACTGTCTTCTTGCCTCCATGATTTCTGATAAGAAATTCACACTAAGTCTTACTGTGCATCCCTTGTATATGATATTTTGCTTCTCCCTTGCTGCTTTCAGAATTTTCTCTTTTATCTTTAACGTTTGACATTCTGTGTAGTATGTGTCTTGGAGTAGGTCTATTTGGATTTATTCTGATTGGGGTATACGGTGCTTCTTGGACATTGTATTAGTCAGGGTTCTCTCGGGAAACAGAATCAGCAGGAGATATCAATAATATGAAATTTTAAAAGAGTCTCTCACGCGACTGTGGGGATGCACAAGTCCAGGTTCTGCAGGCAGGCTGCAAACCAGTGGCTCCGATGAAAGCCCGATGAAAGGTCGTTGATGAGTTTCTGGGAGAAGATGCCTGTCCAACGATGAGCTGGGAAATTCTCTCTGAATGTTGACATCACTTCCACTTTTAAGTCATTCAACTGATTGGATAAAGGCACCACCCACTGATAATGTAATCTCCCTGATTGACGCAGATGTAATCAGCCATCCGTGCAGTAAACTCACTGGTGATTGAAGTCCATATAAATGCTCTTGTATTACAATTAGCCCAGTGCTTGCTGGAACAAACACCTGGACACAACTACTTGGCCGAGTTGACACATTAGCCTAACCATCACAGACATGTAACCTCATTTCTTTCATGAGAGTTGGGAAATTTTCAGCCATTATTTCCTCAAACACTCTTTTCCCTTCTCTTCTCCTTCTGGAACTCTCATGACACGTATATTGTTGTACTAGGTGTTATCATTCAACTCCCTGAGCCCCTGCTCAATTTTTTCCATTTTTTTCTCTCTGCTCTTTTCTCTCTTCAATTTCAGCTGTTCTGTCTTCCGTATCACTTATTCATTCTTTTATCATTTCAATTCTGCTGTTGTATGCCTCTAATGTGTTTCTGATCCCACCTATCGTGTTTTTCATTCCTATGAGCGCTGTAACTTTTCTATTTAGGTTTTCAAATTCTTCTTTGTGCTCACTCAGTGTTTTCTTGATGTCCTTTATCTCTTTAGCCATATTGTCTTTCAACTCATTAATTTGGTTTTGGAAATGTGTACGAATCTTGTTGATTAGTTGTCTCAAATCCTGTATCTCATCTGTGGCTTTAATATATTCCTTTGCTTGGGCCATTTCTTAGTATGGCTTGTAATTTTTTGCTGATGTCTAGAAATCTGATTATGATGGTGAGTTTATTCTGATGCTCAATTTCTCTCTCTTTTGTAGGGATTTAGTGGCAGGTGACTGTGTTTTTGCCATTCTTTGATTCTTGGTTCAACCTGTTCTAGGTCTTTACTATTAGTTGCTCAAAATGGGCCCTGGGTCCAGTAACAGATTGCAGACCTTTTTCCAAGGGCCTTGGGGAGGGATAAAGGCTGGAAAAAAACATTCTCTTGATTAGTTTTGGTTTTTTGTTTTTGTTTTTTTCTTTTTTTGAGGTCCTAGGGCTTGGTATTGAATCCCAGGCCTTGTATGTGGGAAGTTGGTGCTTAACCACATCAGCTCCCCTGAGTTGGTTTTTGTTGTTTGCTTGTTGTTTTTGTTTTGGGGTGGCACCGGGGACTGAACCCAGGATCTCCCATGTGGGAAGTAGGTACTCAACTTGAGCCACATCTACTCCCCTTATTTACTTTTCATTCCTTCACATGTAACTTCCTCAGTTGGCCAGCAGATGGTACCCTTAGGCAGGCCTCTCAATTCAAAGCCTGGTCAGAGTGTGTTCACTGTAACACCGATCAGATCAATGTGAGGGAGGATCCTGTCTGGAGGCTAAAAGTCTCACAAATCAAACTTTCTTAGAAACAAGTTCTCCAACCTTTGCTGGCATCCCCCTCTCTTTTCCCAAGTAGGAAATAATTCCACTCTCCTCTGCGTCCTCAACAACCAATCCTAGTCAGTAGGTAGGGGAAACACACTCTTAAATAGTCAATGGGCCAAAGCAGAAATCACAAGAGAAATTAGAAAATACTTTGAGACGAATCAAAATGAAGACCCAACATACCAAAACCTATAGGACACAGCAAAACAGTGCTCAGAGGGAAATTTACAGCTGTAAATGCCTTCATTATAAAAGAAGAAAGATAAGAAATCAGTAACCTGACCTTCCAACTTAATAAATTAGAAAAAAATTGAGAAAACTAAACACAAAGGAAGCAGAAGGAAGAAAACAAATTTTAGATTGGTGTTAAATTAAATAGTGAATAGAAAAACAATAGGAAGAATCAACACAATCGAAGTTGGTTCTTTGAGAAGATGAACAAAATTAAGAAAGCTTTAGCTAGACTGACCAAGAGAAAGAAAAAAAAAAGAAAACTAAAAATTAGCAAAAGTCAGGAACGAAAGTGGGGATGTTATGACTTTACAGAAATAAAAAGGTTTCTAAGAGAATACTGTGAACAGTCATATGAACTGGACAAATTACTATAAACACTCATACTACCAAAACTGACTCAAGATGAAACAGAAAATCTGAATATACTTAAAACAACTAAAAAGATTGAATCAGTAATCAAAAAACTTCCAGAAAGAAAAGCACAGTGCCAGATAGCTTCACTGATGAATTCTACCAAATGTTTAAAGAATTAACACTAACCTTTCTCATTCTTCCAGAACATGAAGGAGAAGGAAACACCTCCTAACCTGTGAATATGGATGTAAAAATATTCAACAAAATACTAGCAAACTAAACCCAGCAGCATATTAAAAGTATTATTCCAGAAAATCCCAGGAATGCAATGGTGGTTTAATATTAATCAATCAAGGTGATACATCATATTGATAGAGTGAAAGTGAAAATCACATAATCATCTTAGCTGATGCAGAAAAAGTATCTCACAAAACCCAATAACTTTCCATGTTAAAAAATACTCAACAAACTAGAAATAAAAGGGAACTCCCTCAACCTGATAAAGGGCATCTACAAAACACTCACAAATACTTTTATGGTGTAAGACTAATGTTTTCCTTTAAGATCAAAAACAAGACAAGGATATCTGCAATATATTTCTATTCAACACAGTACTGAAAATTCTAGCCAGGTCAAATAAAAGATATCCAGTTTGGAAAGGAAGAAGTAAAGCTACCTCTATTCACAGATGACATGATCTTATATATAGAAAACCCTAAAGAATTCACAAAAAAATTTATTAGGGCTAATAAATGAATTCAGCAAAGTTGTAAGATAAAATATCAATATGCAAAAACAGTTGTATTTCTATACAGTAGCAATAAACAAAACAAAAGTAAAATTGAGAAAATTTCATTTACAATAGGATCAAAAAGAATAAAATACTTAGGAATAAATTTAACAAAATAAGGGTAAAACTTGTACACTGAAAACTACAAAACATTCCTGTAAGAAATAAAGAAGACTTAAATAAATGGACAGGCATTGTGTGTTCACGAATTGGAATACTTAATATTGTTGAGATGGCAAACTCCCCAAACTGATCTACAGATTCAGTGCAATCTCCATCAAAATACCAAGTGCTTTCTTTTGCAGACATCATAAATTTGCAAGCTGATCATAATATTCGTATAGGATTGCAAGGAATCCCAAACAGCCAAAACAATTTTGAAAAAGATGAACAAACATGGAGGACTCACACTTCTCATTTTCAAAACTCATTACAGCAATCAAAACAGTATGGTACAGGCATAAAGATAGAAAAGTCGGCCAAAGGAATAGAATTGACAGTTTAGAAATAAACCCACACATCTATGGTCAATTGATTTTCAACAAGGTGCCAAAACCATTCAATTATTTCAACAAATAATGGTAGGACAAATGAATATCCATATGTTAAAAAAAAAAAAAAAATGAAGTTGGATCCCTCAACTCACACAATATAAAAAAATTAACTTGAAACGAATCAAAGACCTAAATGTAAAAACTAAAACTATAAAACTCTTAGAAGGTAAAAGGTGTAAATATTCATGACCTTGGATTAGGCAATGCTTTCTTAAATATGACACTAAAAGGACAAGTAACAACAACAACAAAAATAGATAAATTGGATGTCATTAAAATTAAAAACTTTTGGGCATCAAGGGACACTATCAAGAAAAATAAAAATACTGCCCCCAAAATGAGAGAAAATATTTGTAAATCATATATCTGATAAGGGTCTAGTATCCAGAATAGATAAAGAACTCTTGAAAAAAAAAAAAAAGAAACTCCTACAACTCAACAACAAAAAGGCAAACAATCCATTTTTAAATGGGTAATGGACTTGAATAAACTTTTCTCCACAGATACACAAATGGTCTATGAGCATATAAAAAGATGCACAACACCATCAGTCATTAGGTAAATGCTAATCAAAACCATAATCCACAATGAAATACTATTTCTCACCCATTATAATGGCCAGAATTAAAACAAACAAAAATAGAAAATGACAAATGTTGGTGCGGATGTGGAGAAACTGGAACCCTCATACATTGCTGATGGCATTGTAAAATAATGCAGCTTCTTTGGAAAACAGTTTGGCAATTCCTCAAATGGTTAAACAGAGTTACCATATGATCTAGCAATTCCACTCCAAGGTATATATCCAAAGGAAATGAAAACATATGTCTATATGAAAATTTGTACACAAATGTTCATAGCAGCATTATTCATAATAGCAAAAAGTAGAAGCTACCCCAAATGTCCATCAACTAATAATGGATAAAGAAAATGTGCTATATCCATACAATGGAATATTATTCAGACATAAAAAGGAATGAAGTACTGATACATGCCACAACAGAAATCAACCTTGAAAACATTTTTGCAAAGTAACAGAAGTCAGACACAAAAGGCCACATGACATATTGCATTATTCCATTTATATGAAATGTCCAGAATAGGCAAACTCATAGAGACAGAAAATAATTAGAGGTTGCCAGGAGCTGGGGGGGTTGTGCAAGGGAAGTGGAGGAATGGGGATTAAATTCTTAATGGGTACAGGGTTTCTTTTGGGATGATGATAATGTTCTGGAATTCATAGCAGTGACGGTTGCACAACTTTGTGAATGAACCAAAAACCACTGAATTGTGTATCTTCATATGGTTAAAATGGTGACTTTTTTTTTTATTAAAAAAATTTTAAACCTACTTTATGAGAATGAGGATTAAACTAAATAATGCATGTAAGATACTGAGCAAAGAGCTATTTACCTTACTTAACCTTAACAACTCAATGGGTAACAGGACCTATTATCATTACTAGTGAACACTGATTTTCCCACAATGTTAAGAAGTATTATTGTAATCCCCATGTTACAGATGAGGAAACTAAGGATAAGTGGTTAAGTAATACTCCCAAAGTCATGGAGCTAATTAAGTAGCAGAGCTAGGATTCACATTCAAGTTCAACTTTCTTCAAAATCTGGGCTCTTAACCACTGTGCTACATTGCCCTCAAGAGGACAGATAAACTTCAATGTTTTTTTCAACAAGAAATCAGAAGGCTGACTAAGATGGAACAACTTCCCAACTCTACTATTCTAGATCCTGAAGGAACCTTCTTTCTTAATTCTCTTACCTGTGCCTGTGATGAGTGTCACAAAGTTTTCCAATCCCTTTCCTTGGCCAAATTTTCTTTCTGCTAGGGCAGCACAGTTGCCATCATTGTCTACCCACACTGGGAGATGCAAAGTGTCAGACAGGGGAGTCCTGAGGTCCACAGAATTCCATTCTTGGATCAGTTTCGTAGAATGTAGCACAATTCCTTCCTGAGGATTTACACGGCCACCTGTAGAAATGCCTGAGCTCAACCACAAACAAAATATTTCTGATTAGCAATCTTAGGATACTGTGCCAGCTTTCTTGGCTCAGAACACTAATTTACCCAAGATCTCCTAAGACAAACATTACCCAAGGATGCAAGGAAATTTGAGGCAGTTCTGATCTAAGGCAGTAAGTCCCCAAATGTTTATAGTATCACCAGTGCTTCCCCTATAATACTTCTAGGTAGTCCCCATGCTTAAGGCCCGCCACAGACAGGACCTGGCACCATGTATACACAGCGCTGACACTGACTTGATGTTCAGTCCTGAAACAGAACATAGTAAACTTTGTACATTAAAATTAAATTTCTTAGACCTGTAATTCACAATCTCACCTACTCCCAAAATTCTGCAGTTCAATTTTACAGCTTCTGCTGCAGCTTCCACACACATCTGTAGAATTAAATTAATCCTCTCTTCATGGGTTTTAGGATTGAACTGTGTATACTTCTTAACTATTTCACCCTAAAAGAGGAAAAACAACAAAGTCTTTCTCACTGGTCTTAGCTAAGGAGCATACTATGAATCTTTCGACCTTTTTCATGATAAATCAGACAAATTGCTGTGGGACGGGACTGCAGATTTAAATAACTGCATAGAGTGGGAGCCACTGTCTGGCTTTGGCTGGCCCCAGGATAAGCCTACATAGTTTCCTGAGAAGCTGTCTTGGCATATAGCTGTTGAACCAATGGCAACTCCACAGCCAACCAGATGGGTCCCTCTCTTATGCATAAGGTGGATGTTGGCTAATCTGAATCTAGTTCATTCAAAGGTCATATTTTATTCTTTCAAGTTGACAAATATTTCTTGCTTAAGTATGTAGGCAACTAAATAGATATCCTAGGTAGTTGAGCTTTAACACAGCTCTGGTAACTGAAGCCAGTAATGGTATGGATACCCTATTTATTCAGCTATTTTCCATGCTGGCTGGCACAAGTACCACAAATTGTTGTACTTTGTAATATGTTTTAATACCAGAGTCCTTGCTATCTGGTTTTAAATGTTTTTCTTTGCTTTTCTCACATATATATTGTTTTAAGTAAATTTCAGAATAATGTTAAAAATTTTTTTAAAACCCCACTTAATTAAACCTTAAAAAATTCCATTAAAATGTTGACTAGAACTACGATAAACTTATAAGTTAATTTGGAAAGTGCTGCCATTTTAAAAATATTCAGTACTTCCCTCTAGGATATTTTTTTAAGGCTTTGTGTTTTACAGTAAAGTTTTAGAAATTTCTTACGTAGAGCACACAGTTTTCTGATTTAAATTATTCTTACAAGTTTTTGTTGTTGTTATTCTGAATAGGATCTCTTTTTCCATTATATTCTCAGTTACTAATGGATTCTTAAGTATCAAATACAAGGGTTAAAAATATCACTAATGACTGTCATTTAAAATAGTGCTTCTCAACTTTCACTGGCATCAGAATCACCTGGGCAGCCTTTAACAAATATTGATGCCTGGCCCCCAACCCCCAGAGATTCAGATTTAATTAATCTGGGGTGGGATCCAAGTACCTGTTTTTATTTTTTCAAGCTTCCAAGTCATGCTAATTTGTGGTCAGGGTTTTTCCTCATCTAGAGGAAAACAAATATTTGTCTATAATTTCAGATAAATAGAAATTAATATTTATATATTTATCATTATATCCAGCCACTATATTCAATTGTCTTATTAATTCTACAAGCTTTTTTATTTATTCATCTTGTCTATATAATATAGTTTTATTTTTCCCTGTCCCAAATCTCCCTTATTTTCTGTTCCTTGCTTTATTCCCTTCCTAACTTCTAGAATTATGTTAAATAATGTTGCAGAAAATGTCCTTTTCTTCTTGATTTTCTTAAAAGGAATGCTTCTAGCATTTCACCATTACAAAGGATGTTGGCCATTGATATGGGATAGATCATTTTATGTTAAGAAAATATTTTTCTATTAATACCTTTTTAAGGGAGGCCTTTTGATTTCTCTTTAAAAAATCATATTTTTGTTTTGTTTTCCCTTATTTGACCTAAAGGTATTATAGTAACAGATTTCCTAAAACTTTATATTTAAAATATTTATTTCTACAATATTTCAAACAAATAATTTTCTGGTATGTTTATTCTTCCTCATTAAGTCATCAGAGATCATTTTAGCATGAATAATTTGGCATTTTTATGAAGGTTCTCAACCTGTGTCAACCTGTAGTGATGGGTCTGGTAAAAAGATAAGGTGTGCTATCCTCAGTAAAGAGCAGAATTGCAAAAATGCAAAATGGAGAACCAATACAACTTACTGGGTTCTAAAGGAGATGCAATTCCCTTTACTGTATGCAGACACCCTCAACTTATCAGTGTACTCCATGCTCTAAGCTGTTATCAAGTACAGGAGTATGGTCTCCTGAGTGACAAAAGCCATCTCTGGTGCTTAAGGGGATCTCTCTATAGTCAATTCAGATCCTGAGGCAATATTACCTTGGATTCATTTAACTGACTTCTTTGAAATTTTAGTAATTAATAAAGTAGTAAGACAAACATTGTAAAGGATCCCAAAATCAATACTATGGGCAAATTATTACAAGCTCTTGTGTATGTTTCTAGTTCTACCTTCCAAGAATCCTTTTTTTTTTTTTTTTCTCCAAATCAACTACTCACATGGGATATAAAGTTAAGTGCTTAGGAGTTATTTACCTTCATACTGACTATTGCAACTCGGAGGTTTGTCCCACCCAGATCAACAGCCAAGGCACTTAGAGTTTCAAGAATATGGTCAATATCTTGAGAGATATTCTCCTTCACAGGGGGAAAGCAGAATTTCTTTTGTAGTGGCTCTTGAAGATCAATAGATTTTAGAAACTTCAAAATTCTAGGAACAGCATTCCCATCCCCATATATCTTGGAACTGCAATATACAAAAAGTCAGTTAATTTAAATGCTGCTCCCACACATGTTAAATTATGTTGAGAGCATGGTATTAATGGAATCTGAGACTTAAAGTTAAAAATAGTTGTGCTGGGAGTAGAGCACTCTGTGCTGTGGAGGCTGGTGCCCATACTCCACTGGCAGTGCAAGCCACCTTGGGAGCTATTCTGTGGCTGGAGTTGGATGCTCCTTTTTCCAAAAAACAGGGGAGGAAGAGACCGTTGGCCACTGACTTCAGCTACTGATTAGTAGATTTGGCTGGCTAAAGTATAACCGTAAGAACAGCTAAAGTTTGAACCTGTCCAAATCTGAAAGAGGCCAGTAGCCACCATTTTAACTCCACTCCTGGCATGAGGGGAAGCAGGGCTGATTGAAAATCACAGTGATGGTAGGGACTGGCTTCATTCCATCCAGATCATACTGCAGCCCTAGCCTAGGCTTGAGCCCCACTGAGGCAGGTTAGTACAGGGAAATGAGGAGAAGACTAGCCACAACATGGCTCCAAGACCCTGCCGAGAGCTTGAACTTGAGATCCCAGTTGGGACTCTTTCTGGGGCCAAGGGGAGGCCCCAGATAATTCCAAACAGGCCTCACCATTGGTCCCAGATAACCCCACACAAAAGGCCTCACCATTGGCCCCCACCATTGGTGGGGTAACCAATAAACCACTGGGGCACTTCCCCTTAGCATCAGCAAGGAGAGAGTAATTAATAGTTTAATAAAGATAACCACACAAGCCAACTCACACTCTCTGCCTAGAGGAGCCCACATCAAATCTGTACGTATTTCCATCCTTCTCTACCATTTCTCAGCAAGCTCTGTTCTTTTCTCCTATTTCTCAATAAATTCTTTTTACTAGCCTAACTAAACAGGCATGTTCTTAAATTCTTTAATGCGGCACAACCAAGAACCTAGAGGAATCCAACACTTGCCCAGCTTCACCACCTCTGGTAAGGAGGAAGCTGGTGGAACCTGCACCAGCCTCTCTGGGTAACTGCAGGCACATTCGGCCAGTACAGACTGGATATATGCACAGCTGAGGCTCCATCCCCACACCACAATAGGATAGGAGAGGAGCTGTGTTTCCTCAGCCTCTCTGGGCAACTGCAGGTGCTTTCAGCCCACATAAACTGGTTTGTTGAGCACCTTCAATTACATCTCCACCCCTCCAATCCCATAGAATAGGTGAGGGCTGGTGTTTCTTCAGCTTCTCTGGGATACAGCAGGTGCTTTCAGCCTGCACAGACTGAATACTCATGCATGTAGCTCTATCCCACCCCCCAACAGGATAAGGAGGGAGCTGTGTTTCCTCAACCTCTTTGGGTAACTGCAGGTGCTTTCAGCTCCAGAAACCTTTAGCTCCATCCCCACTCCCAAGTAAGACAGGAGGGGAGCTGTGTTTCCTCAGCCCTTCCAGACAACAGCAGGTACTTTCAGCCTGCACAGCCTAGACTGGTAGCTAGCTGCCTGTGGATCCACATCCATTCCCCAATAGAATAGGAGGGGGCTGGTGTTTCCTCAGCCCCTCTGGGCAATGGCAGGTACTTTCGACCTACAGGGACAGAACTGTTGGGCACCTGTGGATCCAACCTCACCCCCTGTAGTAGTTTGGAAGTTTGATGTAATTATGAATTCCAAAAATAAATACTGGATCATGCTTGTAAACTGGTCCGTTAGTCAGGGCATGATTAAGTTATGATTAGGGTGTTAACTGGGCCACATCACTAGGGCATTGAGCCCCACCCCTTGGTGGGTAGGGAAATCAAATATAAAAGGCATGGCAAAGAGCAGTTTTGAGGTTGGAGTTCTGGTGAGGAAGGAAAGAAGGCCCCGGGATAGAGACAAGCTGTTCGACTGAGAGTTCACAGATGGCCTTGTGGAGAGAAGCAAAGCCTAGAGAGCCTCATAGTCTACAGCTGACCTTGTGGAGGAAACAGAGGAGTTAAGCCCAAGAGAAATGCAGGCCCAGGAAGAGAGGAACCCAAGAAGCCTGAACTCTGGCAAACATCGGCAGCTGTCTTGCTCCAACATGTGGCAATGGACTTTGGTAAGGGAAGAAACTTATGCTTTATGGCCTGGTAACTGTGGACTTCTACCCCAAATAAATACCCTTTATAAAGACCAACCGGTTTCTGGTATTTTGTATCAGCACCTCTTTGGCTGACTAATACACCCCCCAATAGGATATGAGGGGGCTGGTGTTTCCTCAGCCTTTCCAGGCAATGGCAGGCACTTTCGGCCTGCAAGGACTGAACTGTTGTGCACATGTGGATCCACCCCATGCCCTAATAAGATAGGAGAGGGCTGGTGTATCCACTGCCTCTCCAGACAATGGCAGGTACTCTCAGCCTACAGAGACTGAACTGTTGGTCGCCTGTGGATCCATCCCCACCACCCAATAGGATAGAAGGGGGCTGGTGTTTCCTTAGCCTCTCCGGGCAAAGGCAGGCACTTTTGGCCTACATGGACTGAACTGTTGGACGTCAGTGGGTCTATTTCCACCCCCTAAAGGGCAGAAGGAACAGTACTCCCTCAGCCTCTCAGGGCAACTGCAGACGAATTCAGGCAACACAAATTAGATTGTTGGGCAGTCCAGAGGGTCCATCCCCACCCCTGGCAGGGGGTGGAGCAGTGCTACATCAGTCTAATGGACAACTGCAGTCATTTTGGACCCGCACAACATAGACTGCTGCCCACAACACAGCTCCATGCCCACCCCAGGCAGGGGAGGAAGGGGCGTGAAGCTTCATCAGTCTCTCCAAGCAATGACAGAAGGTCTTGGCCTGCATGACTTGGATTATTACACACAGCTGTGGCTCTGTCCCTACCCCTGGCAAAGGAGAAAGGTGGGAGAAACTTCATTGGTCCCTGGGGCCACAGCTTACAGCACTAACTGTATCCTCGGCTCCTACTACACAATCAGCAAGGGAGAAAGGGCAAGAAAGAAAGTAACTGCACGCAGAATAAATACATCTAGTAAGCCAGATGCCAAGACACCAACAAAAAATTACAATTCATACCAAGAAACAGGAAGATATGGCCCAGTTAAAGGAACAAGATAAGCCTCCAGATGACATAAAAGCGTGAGACAACTAACGATAGATGTTCAAACAAATTTTCTTAATAAATTCAATGAGATGGCTTAAAGAGACTAAGGATATTAAGAAGACAGTGAATGAGCACAAAGAAAAATTTGAAAGCATACAAAGAAAAATAGCAGATTTTATGGGAATGAAAGGTACAATAAATGAAATTAAAAATACACTGGAGGGGGAAGCGGATGTGGCTCAAGTGACTGGGCTTCGCCTACCACATGGAAGATCCCAGGTTCAGTTCCCAGTGTCTCCTGGAGAGGGTGAGCTGGTGTGGCAGGCAGGCACGGTGAGCTGACGCAACAAGATGACGCAACAAGAGAGACACAAAGAGGAAAGACAATGAGAGACACAGCAAACCAGGGAGCTGAGGTGGCTCAGGTAATTGAGCACCTCTCTTCCACAAATGGGAGGTCCCGAATTCAGTTCCCGGTGCCTCCTAAAGAGAAGATAAGCAAACAGCGACCACAAACAATGAAAGGGGGTAGGATAAATAAATAAATAAATCTTAAAAAAAAAAATACACTGGAGTCATATAACAGTAGATTTGAGAGGGCAGAAGAACGGATTGGTGAGCTTGAAGACATGGCCTCTGAAAGCAAATATACAAAAGAAGAGATGAAAAAAAGAATGGAAAAAATTGAACAGGGTCTCAGGGAACTAAGTGACAGTAAGAGATGTGCAACCATACATGTCATGGGAGTTCCAGAAAGAGAAGAGAAGGGAAAAGGGGCAGAAGGAATATTTGAAGAAATAATGGTAGAAATTTGCCAACCCTATTAAAGGAAATAGATATTTGTGTCAAGAAGCACAACGTACTCCCATCCAAATAAATCCAAATAGACCAACTCCAAGACACATACTAATCAGAATGTCAAATGCTAAGGACAAAGACAGAATTCTGAGAGCAGCAAGAGAAAAGCAAAACATAACATATAAGGGATACCCAATAAGATTAAGTGCCAATTTCTCATCAGAAACCATGAAGGTAAGAAGGCAGTGGTACGATATATTTAAGATACTCCAAGAGAGAAACTGCCAGTCAGGAATCTTATATCCAGCAAGACTGTCTTTCAATCTTTCTAAATCTAAGTTTAGACTCTTCACATTTAAACAGAAACTGGGAGAGTTTATAACAAAGAGACCAGCTTTGTAGGAAATATTAAAGGGAATGGTACAGCCTTAAAAGACAGGAGAGACAGGCTTAGAAGAGAGTCTAGAAATGAAGACTATATCAGTAAAGTAACTAAAAGTGTCAAAAGAGTGGTAAAAATAAAATATGACAGATAAAACCCAAAGGTCAAAATGGGAGGAATAAGAACTGCCTTTACAGTAATAACATTGAATGTTAATGGATTAAACTCCCCAATCAAAAGACACAGACTGGGAGAATGGATTAAGAAAATATGGGGAAGCGGCTGTGGCTCAATCAGTGGGGCTCCCGTTTACCATATGGGAGGCCCCGGGTTCGGTTCCCGGGGCCTCCTGGTGAAGGCAAGCCCGCCCACGCGGTGTGGTTGGCTGACCCAGCGAGCACAAGCAGCAAGGGAGGGATGAATGAATAAATAAATAAAATCTTAAAAAAATATATATATATATATATGAGCCATCTATATGCTGTCTGCAAGAGACTCACCTTAGACTCAAGGATACCGATAGACTGAAAGTGAAAGGCTGGAAAAAGATATTCCACTCATGTAGTAACAACAACAACAAAAAAAGCCAGAGTATCTATACTTATATCAGATGAAAGAGACTTTAAAGCAAAACTGTTATTAGAGACAAGGAAGGACATTATATATTTTTAAAAAGGGGCAATTCACCAGGAAGAAATAACAATCATAAATGTATATGCACCTAACCAGAATGCCCCAAGATACATGAGGCAAACACTGGCAAAACTGAAGGGAGAAATAGATATCTTTAAAATAATAGTTGGAGAATTCAATACACCACTCTTATCATTGGACAGAACATCTGGGCAGATGATCAATAAAGAAACAGAGAGCTTGAATTATATGATAAAAGAACGAAGCCCAATAAACATATACAGAGCACTGCACCCAAAACGGCAGGATACACATTCTTTTCAAGTGTTCATGGATCTTTCTCTGGATAGACTACATTTTGGGTCACAAAGGAGATCTCAATAAATTCAACAAGATTGAAATTATACAAAGCACTTTCTCTGATCATAATGGAATAAAGTTGGAAATCAACAAGAGGTGGAAAAAGGGAAAATTCATAAATATATTCAGATTAAATAACATACTCTTAAATAATCACTGGGTTAAAGATGAAATTTTGAGAGAAATCAATAAATTCCTTGAGACAAATGACAAGAACACAATATATCAGAACCTATCGGATGCAGTGAAGGCAGTACTGAGAGGCAAATTTATAGCCCTCAATGCTTACATTAAAACAGAAAGAGGAAGTGGATATGGCTCAAGCAGTTGGGTGCCCACCTACCACATGGGAGGTCCCGGGTTCAGTTCCCAGTGCCCCCTAAAGAAGATGAGCAAGACAGCAAGCTGACGCGTCAGGCTGGCGTGGTGAGCTGACACAACAAGATGACTCAATGAAGAGACACAATGAGGAAACACAATGAGAGACACAACAAGCAGAAGCGGAGGTGGCTCAAGCCATAGAGCACCTCCCTCCCACGTGAGAGGTCCCGGGTTCGGTTCCTGGTACCTCCTAAAAAGAAGATAAGCACACAACGAACAGATACAGAGAGTGGACAGAGAGCACAAAACAATGGGGGGGGGGTGAGAAATAAATACAATAAAATAAATTAAAAAAAAAAAAAAAAAAAGAAGAGCTAAAATTAGTAACCTAACTACACAGCTGGAGGAACTAGAAAAAGAACAGGAAACCAATCCCAAAGCAAGTAAAAGGAATGAAATAACAAAGATCAGAGCAGAAATAAATGAAATTGAGAGAAAAAAAAAAATAAGAGAGAATTAATAAAGCCAAAATTTGGTTCTTGAAGATGATTAACAAAACTGACAAATCCTTGGCTAGATCAACAAAGAAAAAAGGTGAGACGATGCAAATAAATGAAATGAAAAATGAAAACAGGGACATTACTACTGACCCCACAGAAATAAAAGAGATCATAAGAGGATACTTTGAACAACTGTACACAAAAAACTAGACAATGTAAATGAAATGGAAAAATTCCTAGGAACATATGAACAACTTACACTGACCCTAGAAGAAATAGAAGATGTCAACAAACCAATCACAAGAGATTGAAACAGTCATCAAACAACTCCCCAAAATTAAAAGCCCAGGACCATTAACAACTCACCTGCTGAATCAACTAGCCCTGAAAATGGATGGCGCTGGAAAAAAAAAAAAAAAAAAAAAGCCCAGGACCAGATGGTTTCACAGGTGAGTTCTACCAAACATTCAAAGAAGATTTTTTTTTTTTTTTAAAGATTTTATTTATTTATTCATTTTTCCCCCCCTTGCTGCTTGTGCTCGCTGGGTCAGCTAACCACGCCGTGCGGGCGGGCTTGCCTTCACCAGGAGGCCCCGGGAACCGAACCCGGGGCCTCCCATATGGTAAACGGGAGCCCTACTGATTGAGCCACAGCCGCTTCCCTCAAAGAAGATTTTAATATCAATCTTATTCAAGTTCAAAAAGCTGTACAAGAAGGAATGCTACCAAACTCATTCTATGAAGCCAATATCACCCCAATACCTAAACCAGATAAAGATATTACAAAAAAAATGAAAATTACAGGGGAGTAGAGTGCCTTAATTGGTTGAGCTCCTGCCTCCCACAAGAGAGGTCCCAGGTTTGGTTCCTGGTGCCTCCTGAAAAAAACAAAATAACAAACAATAAGCAAAACAAGTGGAAAAAAAAAAAAAAAAAACCAACTCAGGGAGCCAATGTGGCTCAGTGGTTAAGCACCAGCTTCTCACATACAAGGTCCCAGGTTTAATCCCTGGCCCCTGGTATCTCAAATAAAAAAATTTTTAAAAATCAAAAGAAAATTACAGACTCATTTCCCTAATCAATACGGATGGAAAAATCCTCAACAAAATACTTGCTAATCGAATCCAACAACATATTAAAAGAATTATTCATCACGATCAAGTGCAGGGGCTTTTAACCTTTTTTGTTCCACAGACCCCTTTGCCAGTCAGGTGAAAACTACAGACCCCTTACTAAGTCCACGCTATACTGACTATTATTTAATAAATATATCACACCTGCACCAACATGTCTCCACAAGAATAATGATTTTTTTGAACTTCAATTCAAGCTCACAGACCCCTGATTAAGAACCCCTGATCAAGTAGGCTTTATCCCAGGCATGCAAGGGTAGTTCAACACAAGAAAATCAGTCAGCATAATACACCACATTAATAAATCAAAGAAGAAAAATCACACAATGATACTGATTGACACAGAAAAAGCATGTGACAAAATACAGCATCCTTTCTTGATAAAACTACAAAAGAACACAGAAAAAAAATGCACAGTGAATGGACACAGCGAGCACAAGTGGCAAGGGCGGGGGTGACAAATAAATAAATTAAATAAATCTTAAAAATAAAAACTACATTCCTAGGACTTAACCCCAATGAGTCTTAAGTCTAAAAAAAAAAAAAAATAGTACAAAGATAGGAATAGAAGGAAACTTTCTAAGCATGATAAAGGCCATATATGAAAAACCCACAGTTAACACTGTACTCAATGGTGAAAGACTGAAAGCATTCCCATTGAGATCAGGAACAAGACAAAGATATCCACTGTCACCACTGTTGTCCAATATAGTGCTAGAGGTTATGCTAGAGCAATCAGGCAAGAAAAAGAAATAAAATGCATCCAAATCAGAAAGGAAGAAGTAAAATTTTTGCTATTCACAGATGATATGATCCTATACCTAGAAAGTTCTGAAAAATCTACAACAAAGCTGCTAGAGCTAAAAAACGATTTCAGTAGACTATCAGGATACAAGATCAATATGCAAAATCAGTGGTGTTTCTATATACTAGTAATGCGTAATCTAAGGAGGCAATCAGGAAAAATATTCCATTTACAACAGTGACTAAGAGTCAAATATTTAGGAATAAACTTAACCAAGGATGTAAATCACTTTTTTCAGAAAACTACAATACACTGTTAAAAGAAATTAAAAAAGACCTAAAAAATTGGAAGAACATTTCATGCTTATGGTTTGGAAGACTAAATATAATTAAGATGTCAATTCTACCCAAACTGATATACAGATTCAAAGCAATCTCGATAAAAATTCCACCAGCATTTTTTTAAACAATTGGAAAACACAATTATCAAATTTATTTGGAAGGGTAAGGGGTCCCAAATAACCAGAAACATCTTAAACATTTAGGAAAAGCGAAGTTGGAGGACTCTCACTTCCATACTTTAAATCATATTACCTAACTACAGTGTTAAAAACAGCATGGTAGTGGCATAAAGATAGACACATAGACCAATGGAACCAAACTGATGGTTCAAAAATAGACCCTCACATCTATCTATGGTCAAGTGATTTTTTGACAAGCCTGCCAAATCTACCCAGCTCGGGCAGAACAATCCATTCAACAAATGGTGCTGGGAGAACTGGATATCCATAGCCAAAAGAAAGAGAACCCCTATCTCATACCTTTTACAAAAATTAACTCAAAATGGATCAAAGACCTAAATATAAAGTTCCATAGAAGAAAACGTAACCATAAAGTTCCTAGAAGAAAATGTAGGAAAACATCTTCAAGACCTGGTGGTAGGTAGTGGATTCTTAAACGTTACTCTAAAAGCATGAGCCACAAAAGAAAACATGGATAAATGGGACCTCCCCAAACTGAAAAACTCTTGTGATTCAAAGGACTTCATCAAGAAGGTGAAAAAGCAGCCCACTCAATGGGAGAAAATATTTGGAAACTGCATATCCAATAAAGGTTTGATTTCCATTCTACATAAAGAGATGATACAACTAAACAAGAGCAAACAATCAGATTTTAAAAAAGGTAAAAGATTTAAACAGACATTTCTCCAGAAAAGAAATACAAATGGCCAAAAAGCACATGAAAAAATGTTCCACATCACTAGCTATTATGGAAATGCAAACCAAAATGACAATGAGATATCATCTCATACCACATAGAATGGCCATTATTAAAAAAAAAAAGAAAACAATAAGTGCTGGAGAGGATGTGGTGAAATAGGAATACTCCTTCACTGTTGGTGGGATTGTAAAATTGCCTCTGTATAAGAGAGTTTGGTGGTTTCTCAGAAAGCTAAATATAGAATTGCCACATTATCCAGCAATTCCTCTACTAGGAATATATCCAAAACTGAAAACTATGATACGGACATCTGCACACCAATGTTCATAGTGGCATTATTCACAAATGCCAAAAGATGGAAACAATACAAGTGTCCAATGAATGTTAAACAAAATGTGGTGTATACATACAATGGAATACTATGCTTCAGTAAGAAGAAATGAAATTGGGACACAAAAATAACATGGATGAATCTTGAAGACATTATGCTAAGTGAAGTAAGCCAGACACAAAAGTACAAATATTGCATGGTCTCATTAATATGAACTAAATACAAAGAATAAATGCATGGAGTTAAAACCTAGAGTATAGGTTATTAGGAGTTAAGAGGAGGGTTGAGAAGGACTACTTATGTTTAATGTATGTAGAAGTTTCAATTAACTTTACTGTAAAAGTGTGGAAATGTATAGAGTTGATGGTAACAATATAGTGAGTAGCAGCTGGTTTATAAATGGGAATGTGGCTGGAAAGGGTAGTCTAGGGATGTAAATGTCAATTGAAAGAAAGCTAGAGAATAATCTAGGGACTGAATAACAGTGAACCCAGAGGTGGATGAGAATTGTGGTTGATGGTACAGACTTGAGGGTCCTTCTTTTAGCTAGAGCAGATGTATGTCACTATTGCAGTGTGGTGGGAATGTGGAGAAGCACAGGAAAAATACAATTGGTGTGACCTGTGGACTGTGGTTAACAGCAATACTGTAATATTCATGCATCTATACTAAAGATGTACTGTGTTGATAATGGGATAGTATGGAAAAAGTATGCCAAATGTATTACTACCATAGTTTGGTAGTAATAGTCTGATATCTCATAATCTGTAACAAACACTCCACCGTGGTGTGTTGGTGAAGGGGTGTTGTATGGGAATTCTACACATATGCACGATTGTTTCGTAAGTTCACAACTTCTATAATAAAAATATATTTAAAAAAATAATAATAGGATGGGTTGGGGGGAAATACAACAAATGTAAGATATGGACTACAGCTAATAGTAAGATTTTGATGATATTCTTTCATAATTTGTAACAAATGTTTCACAATGTAAGGTGTTCATGGTAGGTTGATGTATGGGACTCCTGTATGATGTTATGCATGTTTGTTTTATAGGTTCACAACTTTTACTACACACTTATTGTTTATGTATGTTCATGTATGAATGATATACTTCAATGAAAAAAAAGTGGAAAAAAAAATAGTTGTGCTTCTTCCTTTTAAAATAACATATGGATCTCTTTAGCAACGCAGAAACTAAGTACTCACATATTACCAATGCAAAGCCTAATTCCATTGTTGATTGAAATACAACTATTTCCAGCCTGAGATACCATCAATTAAATGCCTATATCATCAGAAAAACATTATCTTTATTAAGTCAATTTCAGAATATAACATAGTTTGTGGCGCAATGAAAAAAAAATTTTTTTTTTAGTTTTAGTTTTTATCTTTACATTCCTGGGAAAACAAAATTATTTTCAAAAATGATATTCAAATACAGAAAGGGCAGTATGAATTAACTAAAATGCTGAACTGGACTATATTTAAAGAAAATCAATTACATTACTTTCTAATACTTACAGAAGTTCAAATTAGGCTAAAGACGTATTTCTTAGCAGAAGTGTTATATTAATTAACTGAGAAAATAAAAAAATATTCTACATTGAAGCCCTTGGCGGAGTAATAGGGGATTATGGTATTAGCAAGCCCTGTCTCACCAGTGGCTACAGTGGCTAGGGGGCACTGGACATTGAGAATGAGAGCTCTATTAAGATGATTAAACACTGATCATAGCTTCAAAATGTACCTGAGGCAGATTCCCTTTTTTTTTTTTTAAGATTTTATTTATTTATTCATTTATCTCCCCCCTTGCTGCTTGTGCTCTCTGGGTCAGCTAACCACGCCGTGCGGGCGGGCTTGCCTTCACCAGGAGGCCCCGGGAACCGAACCCGGGCCCTCCCATATGGTAAACGGGAGCCCTACTGATTGAGCCACAGCCGCTTCCCGAGATTCCCTTTTAAATTACATAAAAAAGACTTTGATACTCACCAAGGATATTGTTTACCAAACTGAAGGTGCAGCGCTTGCAAAATTTTGTCTTGCGTATCAGCATCACGGACATGAAGAACATTCTCCCCTAGGTAAATCCAGTAACACATTACAATGATTTAGAAATGGAAATGGAAATATACAAAGAATGAAGAAATTAGCAGTTTGTTGTGCTCATAATTAGCCCTGAAACCTAAGGGACTGCAAATGTAAGTCATCTTCTATTAGTGAGACATTAACTTCTCCACTTAATACCTTTCAAAGCACTCTTGGCAAGTTTCTCATAGATCAAACACTAAAGGGCACTAGGGTTCTTATACCAAAGAGAATAAATCAAGTTCTTGTTTGCTTATTGAAATAAGGGGGATTAATTTAGCATCCACTTATTACTCCTCTAATCATCTGTCAAGTCCACTCTCTTCCAACTCTCTTTCAAGTCCACTGCCTTCCATCTGCTAAGCCTGTCACTGAATCAGCTGGTCAGTCACCCAGTTGGCTGTTCCATCAGTCACTTTCTTTCCATCATAACAAGCCATACATTTTCTGCCCAATGTGAGGGAATAAATACATAAAAAATGGTCGTGTTTCACAACAGGCTTGGCTAAGAAGAGTAAAGAAACAGAATGGTGTAACTGGAAAAAATTAAGTGGTCAAGGCAGGGTTGTTTTGTTTTTAAGATGTAAAATGGCTGAGGTATGTTTAAATGATAAAGAGGCTAGAAATACTTGGAAGAGAAAGGATGACTGGTAGAGTAAAGTCTCTGAGAAGACAGGAGGGGTGGGGATCTAGAACACAGGTAGAAGGATAAGCAATGGACAGGCAGGAGGTACTCCTCCTCTCCCCCCTACCCTCATTGTAAAGAAGGAAAGGAAGGATGGGCACGTACATTTATAACGGTGTGGTGGCAGAAAGCACAGAGACTGCTTTTGACAAAAGACCATGCTGCCTAATCCAATGTGCAATTCTCTGTTCACAACTTACCAAGCAGTATTCAACACCACCTCCTTGAAACTCTTTTCTTGGCTTTAATATCACCTTCTCCTAGCTTTTCTCTGACACACTGGCAGTTCCTTTTTAGTCTTCCTTTCTGGATCTTTCCTCTTCAACTTTAAATGTTGAAGGGCTCTAGAGATTGGTCCTGGAGTCCAGTATCTTCCCTATTTAAATGTTCTCCCTCATTTAGTCCCTTGTTTTTAAATACCATCTATAACATAGATTGCCACTTGTCTTCTATATTCTTTCTTTATACTAGTAATGGAATTTTTACCTGAGCACCTGATCACCCAGCTGAAGACTATATTTCTCAGCTTCCCTTGTTGCTAGATATGACCATGTCACTAACCTCTGATGGGATGTACGAATATTTGCAACTTTCAGGTCATATACTTAAAGGTAAGGGCATCTTCCTCTTCTCTCCTTTCCATCTGCTAATATGTAGACTTGATGGTAAGAGCTGAAGTAGCTATCAACAAACAAATGGAGGCTATGTTTCTGATGACTGTGGAGCTGCCACACCAGCTCCAGAGAGCCAACCAGTGAGAAAGAAGGAAAATGTAACTTACTTAAGCCAATATCATTTATGGTCTCTGTTGCAGCAGCTGAAGTGATATCCTAACTATATACCATCTAAATGCCAATAACTCGCAAATAAATATTCTAACTCTAACTCCCTGGAACCATTTAGCTGCTCACTTGCCATTTCCATTTTTATATCTGACAGGCATCTCAAACTTAAAATGACCACAGAGAAATCTTAATGCCAACCTCTTCCAAACCTGTTCCTCAATCCAAAAATTTAGGAGTCATTGCTGATTCCTTTCTTCCTTTGTCCTCCACAGCCAGGCATCAATAAGTCCTGTAACATTTCCCAAGTCCATTTTCTTCATCTCTAATAATACCACTTAATTTAAATCACTATCATCTCTCATCTGAATAACTGAAATAGCTCCTTATTTTGTCTCCCTACTTCTACTTTTTAAAAAACATATAAGAGATTTATTATTGTTATTTTTAATTGATACATGTTTTTCAAAATTTGTGTTTTAATTTCTTTTTTTTTTTTTCATATAATAAACTTTATTATTCTTTTTATTTTTAGAGAAGTTTTAGATTACAGATGTTATATAGAAAGTATAGCGGCTTCCCATATATACCACCCTCTCCTCCCACATTTTCTTCTATTACTAACATCTTACATGAGTGTGGTACATTTGTTACAATTGATGAACACATGTTGAAGCACTGCTACTAACCAATATCTATAGTTTACATTACGGTTTACACTTTGCATTATACAGTTTTATAGGTTTTGACAAATTGTATAATGGCCTTCATCCGTCATTGCAATATCATGCAAAACAATTCCAATGCCCTACATGTTCCACCTATTCTTCCCTCCCCCTCTCCTCAGAACCTTTGATAACTACTATCCTTATATCAATTTTACAAGTTCGTCTGTTTCTCCAATAATAATAAGTCTACTTTGGTCCATGGTGACATTCCCTGCTCAGAGAGATACAGAAAAAGGAAGCCACCATGTTTGATCCTGCCAAGTAAGAGAAAGTACTACAGGATCGTTTAGGCACGAAGTCCCAAGAGGCTGGACCCATGGAGCAGCTCAAGAGGAGATGATGAGCCCAGAGGGGAAGGCTGAAACCTCAGCAGAGATCGTCGGCCATCTTGCTTCACCACATGGCAACATGCTGGGACCAACAATAGCTTACTTTGGTGAGAAAACATCTCTGATGGTGCCTTGATCTGGACTTTTCACAGTCTTGGAACTATAAGCTTTTACCCCAAATAAATCCCTATTATAAAAGCCAAAAGATTTCTGGTACTTTGCATCGAAAGCCCTTTGGAAAACTAAAACACCCCTTATGTTTGTTCATTCCTCAATCTTGAGGATTTTGGGATGGTGATGCCCACTCTGCTTCAGATTGAGAGGGGGCTTAGATCTTATGGGGCAGATGGAAAGAACTGTTTTCCTTGCAACTGTAGATAATCTTTGTTTTTTGAGATAGGGGTTGTCCATCAACATCATTTTGTTAGTTGTCCTGGGTGAGTACGATGAGCTGGAGAGTAGGTGTTGGCCACAACTCTGCTAAGATTCATGGCTCAACTAGCATATGAACAGACTAAAGATTTAAGTCTCCAGGACATATATGAGTATAGTGCTAATTATAGGTTCAAATAAAGGGGGTAGAAGAATCATGCATGGGAAATTATTAAGTCTAACTCTTTTACATTGGGGAAACAGATTATCTTGTATTCCAAGGAAAGGCCCATTGACAGGGTGCTGATTTCATGGGATTGTGTGCCTTGTCTATAGTGTCTGGATGTCTCTACAGCTTTGGAAGCACCCGTTTGTGGCTTTGTTTACTGTGGCAGTTAGGAAGATCTGCCTGAGACATGCATAAGAGTAACCTCTGAAATGAGCTCCTGACTCACTTTGAAATCTCTTAGCCATAAAAACTCTTTTGTATTTAATGTTTCCCCCTTTTGATCAAGGTCTTTTTCCCAAGGCATCATAGGTTGGCACTTGGTATTAATCCCTCAGTGCCAGGGAGGCTCATCCCCAGGAGTCATGTCCCATGCCAGGGCAGCAGTGTGAGGCAATAGAAACAGTGGCTTTATTTGCTTAGAGAGAGGCCACATTTGAGTTAACAAGGAGGTTTTCAGGACGTAGCTCTTAGGCAATAGTTATTATTAGACTAAGTTTCAATTTTACAAGAATAAGGGTCATAAGTACAAGCATTACTATTAAAGGCTTGGCATATTGGTTTGTTTTCTTTTACCTACTTCCAGTCTTGCCCCACCACATTCCATTCTCCACAGGAGCCAGAGTGTCATTTCAAATCATGCCATTCCCTCCCTTAAATGGCTTACTATGACACTTAGGAAAAACTCCGAATTGCCTACCCTGGCTTACAAAGACCTGCCTTCTTCACTAACATCTTTTTTTTTTTTTTTCTTTTTTTCTTTTTTGAGGTACCAGGGGCCCAGGGATTGAACCCAGGACCTTGTATGTGGGAAGCCGGCATTCATCCACTGAGCCACATTGGCTTCCCTGAGTCAGTTTTTTTTTTTAAAGATTTATTTATTTATTTATTCATTTATCCCCTCCCTGCTGCTTGTGCTCGCTGGGTCAGCCAACCACGCTGCGCGGGCGGGCCCGCCCCCACCAAGAGGCCCCGGGAACCGAACCCGGGGCCTCCCATATGGCAAACGGGAGCCCCACTGATTGAGCCACAGCCGCTTCCCATCCCTGAGTCAGTTTTATCATTTGTTTTGCTTGTTTTTTGTTTTTTTTTCAGGAGGCACCAGGAGCCAAACCCAAGACCTCCCATATGGGAGGTAGAAGCTCAACTGCTTGAGCCACATCCACTCCCTCTAACATCATCTTGTATCACTCTTCCTCTTGCCCACTACTTAATAGCACATTGGCCCTTCTGTTCCTTAAATACATCAAGCTTGTTCTCATCTTAGGGCCTTCACACTTGGATATTCCCACCAACTCTCCCTGATCTTCACATATAGCTGATTCCTTGTCATTCAGGTCTCAGCTTGAGTATCACCTCCTCAAAGAAGCCTTCTCTGACCACCCAATCCAATGCAGTTACCCAGTTAGCTGCCTAGAACATTACCCTGTGCTATAATTTGCATAGCACACAGAGATCCTGACAGTTTTCTAGTTTTTTTCTGTCTATCATCTATCTCCCCTCTCACTAGAACATAAGTTACATGAGAATTCAGTTCTTATTAGCCTAATTTACAGTCAAATTCCAATTCCCAGCACATAGTAGATGCTTACTAAATATGATCTTAATGAATGAAGTTGAAAGACTTTCCATTTAATGGCTTCTATTTTTTCTGTGAAGTGGGAAACAAAATAATATGCTGGGAATGAGAGAGGAAAAAGGTCTAAAGATAATGGAAAAAGTTAGAGTGACAATTATAAAGAAAGAGAGAGAAGAGCAGGAACTAATCTCGGTTCTAGTCCAGTGCTTTTTCTAACTATATACTTTTTTCCATTAACCACACATATATACTTGCATATAGATAGGATTAGTACTTGGCCTAATGTTAATAACAGGCTCTAGTTCAGTTAGCAAACTCTTTAATAATAATCCTACTTTAGATATTAAAGGGGCACCTTACTTAGAACTGCCATGCTGACTGAAGGGAATCTCTGCTAGGCCCAGAAAATGAAAGATTAGCATTCATATGTTACTGACACATTCAACCACATTCTCTTTTAAACACAGTCATCAAAAACCACAATTAAGAAGCTCTTAGTTCTAATTGATATTACAAAGACAATAAAAATGTAAGTAGAGCTCTAAAAAGTTTGGTAATCACTGTGTGCTATTTATAGACTATTTACAGACTTTGGCTACAATTAGTCATTAACCTCATTGATTCACTTGCTCATAAATATGTATATCCAACACTGATATATGCCTACCTTATAATAATTCATAGATATGTATCAAGTCTTGTCAATTGAAATATAAACAAAGGTAAATACCTGTTTCTCTTCCAATCTGGCGTGTTCCCAGATTGATCACAGGTGTACCAAAGGCTCCAACCTCTCGCACCCCACAGCTGCTGTTCCCAATCATACAACCAGCATGAGCAACCAATTGTATAAACTGGTCAAACGGGACATGTTTAACTGCCCGAAAATTGGGATGATGTTCAATGCCCTTCTTCCGCATCACTCGAACCATCTCTTTGCTTCCTATAAAAATGAAAATAACCAGTTGCTAAATAGTTTATGAAATGAAGAAACCATTTTTTTTTCCTGTTTTTCTTTTTTTTAAACTTTAGTAAGCCCCACTTAAAGATATCTCCCTATTAAAAACTCACTCTGGTTATTAGGTAAAAGTAATTTTGATTACTGATCTTTTCATGAATGATGACTATCTAAAATGTATGGCCAGTTCTCTGCTTCAAATCATCCAGGAATTCTTTTTTTTTTTTTTTTAAAGATTTTATTTATTTATTCATGTATCCCCCCCTTGCTGCCTATGCTCACCGGGTCAGCCAACCACGCCGTGCGGGCGGGCCCGCCCTCACCAGGAGGCCCCGGGAACCGAACCCGGGGCCTCCCATATGGCAAACGGGAGCCCTACTGATTGAGCCACAGCCGCTTCCCTATCCAGGAATTCAAACAGCAGGAGCTGGACATTTTAAAAAAGAACTCAGCAAGCAAAATACCTTTCATTAATGCTCCAGTAAAATCCTTTGTTTTTCAAAATAATGAAGAGGTTAAAGATAGGCCAACGGTTTCTATCTCTTTAAGCTGGGAGTTCCTAAATGGGAAGTTCTCAGGCTCCATGACAGCAGCTGATCTGAGAGCCTCTACCTCAGCTATGCTCACACTTACACTAACAACAGTTCAACTGGATAGCACTTCCACTTATGTGGGCTAAACCCCAAGAAAATACAGATAGATTCTGATTGTGTCTGATATTTTATTTAAAACAGATGACTTAAAACACTTTTTAAAGATGTATGAGAAGGAAATATTTAATGCCTCTCTGGTTGCCTCTCTATTTCCCCTTTTCCTAGCTATTCCCTACCAAGGGAGGAAATGTTGCTAATAATATTGGTTACAAGCCATGACAGCAATTGCACCATGTTCACCAGTGGGTAGGAGCTCTACCAGTTAACCAGTTAACTGTACACATGTGTTCTCTCTCTTTTTAACTTTCTCTATGTGGAAGTAAATGGGTCTTCCCCCATAGGGCAAGCCTTGCTACTTTTCTCTATATCCAATACTGCCAGAGCATACCGGACATCTCCTGTAATTACTGTAGCATGTGGCAAGCCAGAAGGTACTACTAACCCAAGATTCAGATTTAGATTCACAGGTGAGGCTCCTCGTTGGCCTTAATCCTAAACCACGAGCCACCAGTCCTACATTAGGCAACTGGGCTCTAAGCCAGATAATGATAAAGTGATGCTTCGATTCTTATTTCACTATTGTTCCCCATGTATATCTCATCAAAATTTCCCCGGGGAAGAAGAACGAATGGCAGGCATGATTTAGGTATTCCTGGAACCCTTTAAGAATTTTCATATGGGAAAAATATCTCTAATTCTAAAGTGTATACAATCAGGAAAGTGTATTACAAATAGTATTATTGATAATGCATACTGAACAACGGCGAGAGACATTATTTATACAAAAACTTAAAGGATTAGAAAATAATAAATGTCAAAGTTTTTGAACTACTGTTGCATTACCTGGACAACATCTAGGTTAGGAGTTCTTAAATTTTTTTCAACTAACACCCTACTTTGTTTCCCTTACCAGAAAAGATTATACAAGGTATTATTCAAGAGTGGGTTTCTTTCAGAGTAACATGGTGACATGGCATTACAGGGAAGGGGTCCTGCCTCCTTTACAGAAAAAAAATCTAAGAGCTCAGCAATAAGTGATGTCAGCAAACAATTACCAATATTAGAAAATTCCCATTTGTCAGGTCCCGTTCTGACATTTCTCACTTATGTCATATCCACATTAACTTGCCCAAGGACTCACTAGCACCAGAGAACTGTCTACCAGTACGTGATCAACCAGGTCAGGTTTGAGAATCAACTGGTTGGAGACTTCAGATCTATATTGCTTAAGGTTTAACTAACAAAAATAAAGAGAGCAAGATATAACAATAACAGCTATTTTACTGCAGCCAAGACGATCACTGCTTTCCTAGAGATACTCCTTCACTTCAACTTCTAAGATTTATGCCTCTTGGTTATTGCTTTTTCTTAGTGAAAACTGGAGGGATGAGACGAAAGTGGAGATTGGAAAGATTTTTTTTTAACATTTATTTCTTTCCTATTAAGTTTCTGTTAGACTTGATTTTAAAAAATCACAAACTTCAACCTACAGCATAATTGGTGATACTCTGAAAATTGGAATGCATTTCTAAATAGAGTGGCCTTCAATCATGAGCAAAATAGGAAGGAAAATAAAAAGAAGAGGTGACAGAAACATAAAATTTGAAAATATAGGTGGCATAATTTCATTTTCAAGTTCAATTACCTGCATCAATATTTGGAAACAGAACTAGGGTCCGCTTGTTAAATGAGATAAGTGCATCCAATGTTAATTCAAACATTTTTATGGAATGCTTAATGTCAGTGGTCACAGGGTGCTGTAGTGCAACAATGTAATCTTTAGATTTTACATCATCACCTGTTTAAAGAAAATCAAATCACATTGCTTCATTAGGTAAGAATCTTGAAAGAGAAAGAAGCAAATTCTAAAAGCAAGACCCAAAGTCAGCACTTTAAAAATTCTAAGGTGAAAGTTTGTCACATTCTAAGCATCCCAATTAGATCAGATGTTAAGAACTTAAAATAACAAACCCAAGGATCCAAAAACTTGAGATTTTACAAAGGTGCCTTATACCACAAACAAAAAATTTAACTTCAAATAGCAGGCTTTAGAATTTTATGTTTTAAAATCCAATGTATTCCAAAGCATTAGCAAAAAAAGTGAATCTTCCCAATTTCTCCCTAACACTTCTAATGAATATTAATAGAAACAATAGTAATGACTAATATGTTGCAAATCAGGGTATTTAGAATGTGAATGTGCATTAAATACATTTTATACAATGTATAGGTACTTCCCCATACCATCACCCAAGAGTTTCCACAAATGGCAAGTGTTTGTAACTGTTCAAAGGACTAGAAAGACTTAACTCATCTGCAGAATGAATCCCAAGTACAGTTCCTCAGCAAAATTTTAAAGTGTAAAAGGTTTGGATGGACAGTGCTATTGCCAAACAACACAAGACATTTATCAACAGGGCCTAAATTATACCATAAAACTGAAAATAAGCTCTACTTCCTTACTTTTAATGAAAGACTATCTTTCCCTGTGATACTAATTTTCATGATCAATTTTATCATTAACTATATAGTTTATCATTAATTCCCAAAGTCAATCAACAAAAGTTATTTTTTATAGTTTAATAGTAACAAAGAATTTTCACTAAGTTATAATTTTCAGTACTATTTGATTTAAAATAATAACACTGGCTCCAAATTTTTATTTAAAAAATTAATGTTCCCATATTGGCTTCTAAACTAGGGGAAAATATAATTATTAAATTTTTTTACAAAGTAAGGAAAACACCTAAAGGAGTAAAAGAATCTATCAGAAATTTGATAAAACAAGAGCGTCAAAGATCAAAAGGAAAACAGTCTCTCTGATCACAGTTAACAGAATTCTAGAAAGAGATCAACATAAAATCAGGTAATCTACCAAAATATAGGTCAGGGCCATTAGAAAGAAACTGTTTCAAAGAGAATTATAAACTGAGGGGGAGAAGGGGAGTAGTAATAAAAGAGGTATCTTCATTGTGACCTACTATGTATATATGCTGTAATCTGACCCCAGGTTCTGCTGTAATGCATGTTTCTATAGTGTGAATTAACTCATCTGTGACTGGTAAATAGAGGAATGATGTCAGCCTTTAACACAGCACTTGAACTATTATTCATACACGATTCCTCATGGCTGAATGCAGAGAACCCTAATGTAAATGCACTCAATCCGTGAAGAAATACAGTACCCGTCACAGAGCTCCTTCAACCCCATTCTTTCTCTTTGTTCAGTTTGTCCATGTGCTCTTTTTTTTCCCAAAGATTTATTTATTTATTTACTTTTATCCATTTTAAACCCCGCCTCCCCATTTTTGCTGTTTTTGTGTGTGTGTGTGTGTTCATTCGCAGGGCAATTCTCTGTGTCTGTTTCCTGCCCTTTCTTCTCATTCTTCTCCTCCTGTCTTCACCAGGATTCGATCCTGGGAACCTCCGATGTGGGAAAGAGGCATTCTACCACTTGTGCCACCTTAGTTCCTGATTTTTCGGCACACCTTGTCTTCGCTCTCCTTTGTGTCACTGTCCTGTTATGCCCTCTTCCTGCGTGGCTCGGTGGGGCCTGGCATGCCCACATGCAGGGCCTGGTGGTGCACCTACTCACAGGGCCTGGTGGTCCACATGCCTTCTATATTTTTCTTTATTTTACCAGGAGGTCCCAGGGATCGAACCCAGGTCCCTCCATATGAGAGACAGATGCCCAACCATTTGAGCCCTTCCGCCCGCCTCCCCCCACCATGTGCTCTGTCTTTTTTTTTTTTTTTTTTTAAGATTTTATTTATTTATTCATTTATCCCTCCCTTGCTGCTTGTGCTCGCTGGATCAGCTAACCACGCCGTGTGGGCGGGCTTGCCTTCACCAGGAGGCCCCGGGAACCGAACCCGGGGCCTCCCATATGGTAAACGGGAGCCCTACTGATTGAGCCACAGCCGCTTCTCATGTGCTCTGTCTTGAAAGCACTTACAGGGTAAGCCTCTCTGATCTTTGTGCATGGGGGGTGGGGGGGAGAGGTGGGAGTCAATTTTTCTTTGAGAGTGAGGATGTTAATGGAGCTTCTGTAGTCCCATGCAGAGGACCATTCTACACAAGGGTAAATGGAAGGTAAAGAGAAGAAAAATCCCAGCAGTCTACCCTATGAGGACTTTCCATTTCTCATTTATCTTCTACTTCAGGTGTGATTAAGAAGGATTTGTAGTGGATAGAAGATACCCATTATAATGAAGAATGCAGAAGGATTGCACTTTGTAACTTAAGATTCCATATGGAGCCATTTAAGTAGTTTCTTTATCAAAGAAAAATGGCAAAACAGCAAAAACCAGATGTTTTTCAACCTGTGAAAAGGAAAACAAGATAATGATCCAGAACCATTCATCCTAGCCAATATTACGTTTTGTGCAAAGCCCGCACCTACTTCTCAATCTACAACTTCCAAAGTTATTTCTGCTCTTATTCCCATAACTCAGCAGCCTCAGTCCCTCTTAAAACCCTTTCTATTAAGGTACCATCATTTTGTTTTGTATAATCTATTATTTATTGTGGTTTTTCTCTCATTACTAGGAATTTAACATGGCTTTTAAACTTTGTTAAGTTTTTATTAGAATTGTTATTTATTAAAGTTCTGGTTGCAAAGTTTCTTGTTTTGAGTAGCCTAGCCAACCCTATTTTTCCTATAAGCAGAGTGATAATATCAGAAGTTGCAGGTGGAGAAGCAGGTGCAGGCTTTGTACACATATATTATAGCCAGGGGCAAATGGCTCCGGCTCATTGTCTTGTGTTTTCCATTTCACTGGTTTAAATATCCAGTTTTTGTTTTGTCATCCTCTTTTCATAAAGAAACTGCTAAATGTTTTCAAATAGGACCTTTAGTCCAAAGTACAAGCTTTCTGCAATCTGCTTTATAAAATTATTTTCTTCTCACTACAATTTTCTCAGAAATATAAAGCTAACAGTATAATCAGAAGAGAATGCAAGAGTGTTCACATAGAAGCATACAAAAAGGAGAGACTGAAAAGATGGAAGTCAGTTCCACCAGCATAGGTTCCCTGATCATTGTAATTCTGTCCAAAGATAAGACGTACATAGAATGGAGTAACATATAGTAGGAAAGCCCAATTCCTTTCATGTTCCAATGGAATCTGGATAAAAAATACACACAATCACTTTCATTATACAATCACCAAATCAATTTTCTATTACTAATATCATTATTCAATAAAATTACCTCTTAGAAGAAGGGAGGAGGAACTAAATAGATGGTTAGTCCAGATGTCCCCCTTAGCTAGTACTCTCACTATAAATTAATCAATTGATATTCTGGTTTATAAATGTTTAAATCTTTGCCTCTGATTAGCAAAAGGTAATTTCCTGGAAGCTAGATTGGTTGATCATTGAAGATTTCAGACCTTAAAGCTTATTTAGATACAGAGATAACCAATAAATGTACAACTGTGACTTTTGCTTTTTAATCATCATCATCCCTTATATTAATAAGTACTTACGGCTTACAAATTGCTTTCACATTCATTATCTCATCTGAGTATTCCAACAATCCCATAAGACAGACATTAAAATTAAAAATAAAAATGTTTTCATTGTGGTAAAAAACAAAATACAGAAGAACAAAAATAAAAGCACCCATAACCCCACCAACCAGAAATAAATATTATAAATGACTTGGTATACATACTTCCTAATCTTTCCATTATGTTACAGTTTTTACAAAAATGACATATTATACATGTAATTTTGTAGCTTGCTTTTTTCCTTTTTGCTATATCAGGATTTGTCCTTGTCACTAAATATTCACCCACATCAATTATATTTAATGGATCAAAAGCATTCCACTGTATAAATACAAAACAAATTTTTAAAAGATCAAATCACTACACCTATATACAGAAAAACCTATCCCAGAAATATACCCAGAAATGAGGTCAAGTTATATCTTAGGGCAAGAACTGTGAACTAAAAGCCTCAGTCTTTTTATGATTAACAGAATATTCTATCCACAACAGTTTCCAAAACAACTGAAATAAACCAAACATTTTCTGACAAAAACTGCCATTAGACTGAATAGTCTAATACATACCTAACCACATCCGAATGATGCTCATATAGTCCTTGTTCTTGGCTGAGAGAAGTTTGTCATAGGAAGGACAGCCTGCCAGAAGGATGCGATCATGGTCCTCACACATGGATATCAGGTGTTGCTCCGCATTTCGGGTGCAGCACACATGATAATGAGCCAGTTTTGTTATGGCATGTCTGATAGAGTCATCAATGGTCCCACTGACTTCCCCACCTTCAATATGAAGGATTCGAATGTTCATCAAGGCAGCAGATGTAGCCAGAGCCAGGGCATCAAATCTGTCTCCATGAACAATCATGATATCAGGCTTCAAGCGATTAAGGACATCTGGTAGCTTCACCAGGGCCAGGCCTACTGACTCCACCATGGCTGCCTCATCTTCCCCCCTAACGATTGTGTGTAGCCTGGTGTTAATGTCAAAGTCATCTTGTTCAATCATGCGATATGTGTTTCTAAAGCAAGAGAAAAATAAAGATGTGAGAGCATATTCTTATATGCAGGGCCATAACTACATATGAGAAAAGCAATCTAACACCAATCCTGAAGGGAGAAACATTTTTTTAATTTACTTGTTAAAATAAACTTAATTATTACATACAAAAATAAAGAGCACATTTCATAAATGTGCTTGATTAATTTCTCTACATGAATATACTTGTACCCTCCACCCAGATGAAGATACAGAACACTTCCAACTCCTTGGAAGGCTCACGTATGTTTCCCCCCAGTTAGTACCTGGAGGGAGAAATATTAGAGGAGGGAGTTTTTATTAGGAAGAAATAGATCAAACCTTAACATTGGTCATAACGTTTTTCTTTTTTTACTTTTTTAATTTACCAAATTTTAAAAAGAAATATACTACTTTAATAATAGGAAAGAATGTTACTTATAAAAATAAAGCTTTTTTTAAAAAAACAAAACAAAAACAAAACAAACAAACAAAAATCATCGGGGAACTAGGATGCCTAACATGTCACTATAATACTGTAATCTTCTGAATGATGGAAATTTTCACCTAAATTATTTGTATGGTACCATTAATGCAGCATAATTCTGTTTAGAATGAAAATATAGGTTTCACAGCATTAAAGTGGCCATGAAATGCAGTTGTTTTTTTTTTCTTGTTTTTAGGAGGTCCCAGGGGTTGAACCCAGGACCTCACAAATGGAAAGCAGGCACTCAACAACTGAGCTACATCCACTACCCAATGAGAGTTAGCTTTATCATTTGTTTGTTTGTTTGTTTGTTTTTTAGAAGGAACCAGGGATCCAACGCGGAACCTCATACATGGGAAGTAGGCACTCAACCACTTGAGCTATATCCACTTCCCAAAATGCAGTTTTAAGTTTGCTTTATGCTCAATAACAATAGCAACTCTTAATGCTTCAGAGTTTCCCATCTGTTGAGTAAATTTTAAAAGATATGGCTTTTTTTCTAAATATATAATGCATGTTTATTATTTAACATTGGAAATACAGAAAATTATAAAGAAGAAAATAACTATCATCCATAAATTTACCACTCAGCAATAACAAGTGTTTTTTATTTATTTCCTTTCAGTCATTGTATGTATCATATTTTAACAGGATTGCAAACACATCATGCATTCAATTTAATAATCTGCTTTATTCATTATCAGATCATTAAAAAGTCTTTACATACATCATTTTATATCACATGGATGTCCAGTAGTCAATTTGTAGATCCCTTTGGGCTTTTCTACATGCTGCCTGTACATAAAGACAATCTTTATGCCTTTCTTCCTATGTTTTGCTTTATTGTACTGGCTGTTACCACCAATATAAGTTCATAAGTGGTCAAAGTGGAAATCTTTACCTTCTTCTCAATCTTCGAGGAAATACATATATTTTATGTCAGCTTAGGTTTTACACAGATGGGCTTATCAGACTTAGGAATTCCTCTTCTATTCCAAGTCTGCTAAAAGTTTTTATCATGACTAGTTGTTTAATTTTATCAAATGCTTTTTAATATCTATTGAGATGATAACATGGGTTTTCCCCTTTTTTAAGGGTGAATTATACTGATTTTAAAATGTTAAATCAATCATAAATTCCTGATCTAAACGCTCTTAGTCATATTATGATTTTCATATTGCTGGATGTGATTTGCTAATATTTTGTTAGAAATTCTTTTTTTTTTTTTTTTTTTTTTAAAGATTTTATTTATTTATTCATTTATCCCCCCCTTGCTCCTTGTGCTCGCTGGGTCAGCTAACCACACCGTGCAGGCGGGCTTGCCTTCACCAGGAGGCCCCGGGAACCGAACCCGGGGCCTCCCATATGGTAAACGGGAGCCCTACTGATTGAGCCACAGCCGCTTCCCAGAAATTCTTATGTCTATATTCATGAAGAATATTGGTCTTAATTTTATTTTCTCTTAATGTCTATCAGGTTTTGATATTGGAGTTACAGTGGTCTTATAAATGAGCTGGGAAAGTTCTCTGTTCATCTGATTTTTAAAGAGTTTGTATAAGATTGGTGTTATTTCTTCCTTAAATGTTTGACAGAATTTTTAAATGAAGCCATCTTTGTGGGAAACTATTTTTGTGGAAATTGTTCAAAAACGAACTAAATTTCTTTAATAGATAGAGGGCTATTGAAATTTTCTATTCCTTCTTGTACCAGGTTTGGTAGGCAGTGTTTTTCTTTTTTTTTAATTTTTAAACAATTTATTGAAGTATATCATTCATACATGAACATACATAAACTATAAGTGTTCAGCAAACATTGTGATCTTACAAAAAAAACATGCATAACATCATACAGGGCTCCCACACATCACTCCTCCCACAAACATCCTGCATTGTTGTGAAACATTTGTTAACAAATCATGAAAGAGCATAGCCAAAGTATTACCACTAACTATAGTCCAAATCTTCCTCCCCTATACATTTTTTAAGGACTTATTTATTTACTTTTATCCATTTTTACCACCACCACTACCCCTATTTTTGCTGTTTCTGTGTCCATTCGCTGGGCAACTCTCTGCATCCGTTTCCTGCCCTCTCTTCTCATCCTTCTCCTCCTGTCTTCACAGGGATTCGATCCTCAGAACCTCCAATGTGGGAGAGAAGCATCCTACTACTGCCTGCGCCACCTTAGTTCCTAGTTTTTCGGTGTGTCTCGTCTTTGCTCTCCCTTGTGTCACTCTCCTGTTACGTCATCATCTTGCTGCGTGGCTCGCAAGGCCTGGCAGCTCACCGTTCGCAGGGCCTGGTGGAGCACCCATGCACAAGGCCTGGCAGCGTACCCGCTCACAGGGCCTGGCGGCTCACCCACGGACGGGGTCTGATGGCACACCTGCTCGCGGGGCCTGGCAGCACACCTGCGCCTAAGGCCTGGTGGCTCACCCGCTTGTGAGGCCTGGCGGCATACCTGCACACACACGGGGCCTGACAGCTCACCCGCTCGCGGGGCCTGGTGGCCCATGCACCTTCTATATTTCTTTTTTTTTCCTTTTTACCGGGAGGTCCCAGGGATCGAACCCAGGTCCCTCCATATGGGAGACAGACGCCCAACCACCTGAGCCACATCCGTCCCCCTGCTATATCTCTCAAGGTTGACCAAAGATACCCAAAGTTACAGTCTTTGCCCATACAGGATGGTCATATAATAAACCAGGCTTAGTTTATCACCAGCATTCTAAAAACCAGACCTAGGGAGAAAAACTAGGTCTGGGGACACATGCATGGTTTCTAATACAGTGAATGTTTAGCCTACCCTGATTATCACAAAATCAGGACAGTGAGAATATTCGCACTAAGCAGTGTTTTTCAAGGAATTTATCTATTTCATCCAAATTCACTGTCACATTTATTGGTATAATATTCCCATTCCCTTTATATCCTTTTTTTTTTTTTTTTTTTTTTTTTTTTTAAGGTACCGGAGCCAGGGATTGAACCCAGAACCTCATATTTGGGAAGCTGGCACTCAACCACTGAGCCACATTGGCTCCCCTGAGTTGGTTTTTTCATTTGTTTGCGCGTTGTTTATTTTTGTTTGTTTTTAGAAGGCAACAGGAACTGAACCCAGGACCTCCCCTGTGGGAAGCAGGTGCTCAACTGTTTGAGCCACATACACTCCCCCCCTTTATATCCTTTTAATGTCTGGGTAATCAGAAGTGATATCCTCTCTGTCCTTCTTATACTGGTATTTTGTGTGTTCTCTCTTCTTTTTTATTTATTTTTTTTATCAGTTTTGCTAGGAGTTTGTTGATTTAATATTTTCAAAGAACCAACTTTTTTGTTTTTGTTTTTTTCTTTGTGTTAGTCAAAGAACCAACTTTTAGCTTTGTTAATTTTCTCTCTTATTCATCTGTTTTTGTTTACATTGATTTCTGCTATTTACTGTTTCTTTCCTTCTACTTTGGTTTAATTTTCTAATTTCTTGTTTACTAAAGTAGAAATGCAGATCGTTGACTTTAAACTTTTCCTCTCTTTAATATAAGCACATTCCACAAATTTTGGAATATTGTGATATTATTCAGTTCAAAATATTTTTAAATTTTTCTTATGATTAAGAAATCATGACCCAAGATCTGTTGAGACCAGTATTTAATTTCCAAATGGTTGGGCTTTTTGCTATTTATTTCTAATTTCATGCTGTTGTGATCAGAAAATATACTCTGTAATATTTCAGACTTTTGAAATTTATTGAGACTTAATTTATGACCCAGGATATGCTGCTGTATCTTGGTGCAAGTGCATTTGAAAAGAAGGTATATTTTATGCATTTATCTGACAGACCTGAAGTAGTTAAAATCTGTTGCTGAGGTTTCCACTATAGATGCAGAAACAAAGATCCTAGTGTTTTCTGTCTTTTGATTGTGGCAGCCAAGACTGAATGTGGGAATACAGAAAGAACTAAAAACATGGGAAGGGGGAGAGAATATTTGCAACTCAGAAATAGCCTTGTAAACAGTAAAGAGCCTTTTTACTCCACAAAAGGACTCTTAAAGTTTGAATTTACATGAAAAAAAAGAAGTATAGTTTTCAGTAACTGGGTGTAGTGATCTATAAATGTCAATTAGGTCAAGTGCTTGATAATTTTGTTCCGGGCTTCTACATCCATGGGGATTTTCTAGTTACTTATTTTATCAATTACTAAGAGGGGGTGTTAAATCTCCAACTGTGATTATAGGTTTGTCTATTTCCCTCTTTAGTTATGTCATATTTTACTTCATGTATTTTGAAACTCTTATTGAACACATACATATCTGGGATTGTTATGCCTTCCTGACGAATTAACCTTTACATCACACAAATGTATATGGGGTGGTAAGCCCTCATTGTCTCCAGGAACATTCACTGAATGAAAGTCTACTCTGTCTTATATAAATATAGCCACGCCAGCTCTCTTACACTTACTGTTTGATGGTATGTCTTTTTCCATTCTTTTATCTTTAATTTACCTATGTCTTTATATTTATAATGTCTCTGGTAGACAGCATATAGTTGGATATTGCTTTTTCACCCAGTCTGACAATCACTACCTTTAATTGTAACAATTAGTTCATTCACATTTAATGTAATTATTGATTCAGCTGGGTCTAAGCCTACCATTTTGCCATTTGTTTCTCACTTGTCTCATCTGTATTTTTGCTGATATGGTTGTTCCTTTGTTCCATTTTAATCCCTCAATTGGATTTTTATCTGTAAGTCCTCATATTATTTTTTGTGATTGTTGTAGGGAAATAAATATTTATCTGTTACCATGAATTAATACCATCCAACAATGTATAATGAGAACCTTACAGAAGTATACTTCCATTTGTTCCCTCCCATCCTTTGTGCTTCTTTTGTCATATATTTTAAATCTATTTACATTATAAACCCCACAATATCATGTTATGATTTTTGCAAAAAAAAAAGTTTCATTTTTTAAATTTAAGAAACTAAAAAGGTAGTCTTTATATTTATCCATATATTTACCACTTCTAGTCATGCCTTCTAAGTTTTCAACAGGTATCATTTCTCTTCAGTCTGAAAAATGTAGTGTATACCTGCTGGTGATACTTTGCTTAGCTTTTATCTGAAAATAAATATCTTTCATGTTCATTTTTAAAGGGCATTGTATTAGTCAGGGTTCTCTAGGGAAACAGAACCAACAGGAGGTATCTGTAAATATGAGATTTCTATAAGAACTATCTCACACAATTGTGGGGACGGGCAAGTACAAATTCCACAGGTCAGGCTGCGAGTTGGGAACTCCAACAAAGGTTTTCAATGAATTACGCAGAAGAAACTGGCTGGCCGAAGTAGAGATGGAAACTCTCTCTTCTGACTGCTGAAATCATCACTTCTTGGAAGCTTTCAACTGATTGAATGAGACTCTTGCATTGTTGTAGGCAATCTCCTCAGTAGATTGTAGGTGTAATCTGACATAGATGCAATCAACTGACTGACGATTTAAGTCCACAAAATGTCATCATATAAAAAAAAAAAAAAAAAAAAAAAAAAAAAAAATGTCATCATAGTAACAATCAGGCCAGTGCTTGCTTGACCAAACAACTCGGAACCATAACCTGGCCAAATTGACACATGACTGTAACCATCAAAATCCACTTTTGTCAACTTGGCATCCATGCACATCTCTTTAAACTATACTTAATCTCTAAATAAAAACAATAAGTCATATTTTCCTCTAACAATACTCAACTGTCCTGCGTGCAACCAGAAATGCACTAACTCCCCCCGAGATAGAGTGCAAGTCCTTGGGTAATATTCACTCTTAAACTTAATATCCTATAACTTAAATACTACAACATGAAGCTAATACAACTTTTGTCATATGATAAGGGGATATGATAGGGAAGAAAACAAAGGTATTTCCTTTATGTATATATACGAACATACTCCTAACAGAACAAGGAAAAAATATTCAAAACCATTAGTCTTTCGTTTTGGTAACTGGTGACGTGGTCATACCTCATATTTATGGCTACCTTCTTCCACTATGGATTCCATATTCTCTTCATCCTCAGCAAGTACCACAGCTAGTCACAGTTCTTTGCCTGATGTGGTGACCCAAACCTTCATTCTTGAATTTCTGGGTCACTGGTAGTCCTGCCTGGATTGGGTTGTTGCAGTTCTCCACTGACTTTCATCACAGGGCATGGTAGTACTAAGAGACACCCTAGAGGATCTCCTGTATTCCAGGCAAACTCTTCTTTATCTCCATTGTGTAGGTGCTGTCCTATTTCCCCTTGATAGTCAGGATCAATAACCCCAGTCAGTACAGTAATTCCCTTCATTGCCTGTTGATTCAGAGGCATGAGGAGACCAAAGTGGCCAGGTGGCAGTCAATTTCCAGTTCAAAGGAATCATTTTTGTGTCTCCTGGTGGAAACAATCCTCCTTTTGGAACTAAGACCTGTCGACTAGCAGTGCTTAAGGTTGCAGGGACAGGAAGCAAAAATTTTTCTAGTGGTTCAGTAGGGGTAATAGTAAATGGGGCCATTCCCATTGCCACTCCTTGATTCCTGGACCCATGAATCCTAGCTATGGGAGAAACAGCACCATAGAGTGGACGCTGATTTAGAGCATACACAGCCTCCTAGAAGAACACTGTCCCAGCCCTGCAAGGTACTGCCACCTAGTTGGTGCTGTAATTGTATCTCCAAAAGGCCATTCCACTGTTGTATCAATCCAGCTACTTTAGGATGATGGGAAACATCATAAGACTAATGAATTCCATGAGCATGTACCCATTTTCATACCTCACTTGCTGTGAAGTGAGTTCCTTGATCAGAAGTAGTGCTGTGTCCAGGAGGTGGATAAGGGATTCTGTAAAACCACGGACGATATTTTTGTCAGCACTTTGTGCTGGGAAGGCAAACCCATATCTGGAGTATGTGTCTATTCCAGTTAGAACAAATCACTACCTCTTACATGATGGAAGTGGTCCAATGTAATCAACCTGCCACCAGGTGGCAGGCTGATCACCTCAAGGAATGGTGCCATATCGGGGACTGGCAGAATTGGGCACTCAGTAGTGGCAGTAGCCAGGTAGGCCTTTGTGTGTACAAGTCCATGTTGCTGAGCCCATGCATAACCTCCATCCCTACCACCTTGGCCACTTTGTTTATGAGTCCATTGGGTAGCGACAGGAGTGGTTGGTTCGGGAAAGAGGATGACTAGTATCCACAGAACAGGTGGCCTTGTCCACCTGATTATTAAAATCTTCCTCTGCTGAAGTCACTCTGGTGAGAATTCACAATGGACAGTTGGCCTTCCCTATCATAACAGCCTTCACTCCACAAGTCAGAGAAACAACGTGGGAATTCTGCCAGTTGCTGAGTATGTCTATTCCAATTATGCATTCCAGAACTGGGGAAATAACCACAGAATAGGTCTGGGGACGCAGAGGACCCACTGTGACACAAACCTGAGCTAAAACTCCATCAATCACCTGACCTCCATAAGCCCCTACTCTGACTGGTGGAAGAGTGACATTTTGGGTTTCCTGGAATTGTCACTTCTGAGCCAGTGTCTAACAATCCCCCAAATGTCTGATCATTTCCTTTTCCCCAATGTACAGTTACTCTTGTAAAAGGCCTTAAGTCTCTTTGGGGAAGGCAGGGAGGAAGATTAACAGTATAAATTTCCAGCAGTATAACAGGGTCCTTCCGCAAGAGGACCCAGCCTTCCCTTAATTCAAGAGGCTCTGGTCTGTAAATTGTCTCAAGTGTGAGAACTGATTAATGGGCCGTGATTCTAACTTTGTAATTCAAGTTAGACTTTTATTCATTTGACCCAAAACTCTTGTGCTTACATAGATCAAGAAAGAATTTAATCAACTGTCCATCTATTTTACTTCTAGGTACCCCATGATCTACTAGCCTCTGCAACTCAGACTATTTTGACTACTGCTTTGAGTCTATTGTCCATTAAGGTAGCCATGGCCACCTTGTCTTTGGCAACTAAGTGCTGCCACTCGGCTTTGGCCAACTCAGGATCCAATCATCCCCACTGCGTTTAAGGATCCAAGCTCAGCAACAGCAGTTTCCACAGTAATATCTGACCTACAGAGAAGAGTGACCACAGAGCTCTTCAGGGATGATGGAGTTAGTCTCACAAATTTATTCCTTACAGTCCTGGTGAAAGATGTGTCCTCTGGACATTTCTGCAGTGGATGAGTGGGTCTTACATGATAAATCCACTCTCTCTAAGCCTTTGGATTCCCTCATCTACAATATACCAAGGCAGTTCTGACATTTCAACCTCGGAACATAGGCCACTTTTTGCATCATGTGTCAGCCAACCACCTGAACAAACTGTAAGAGCCCTTTTTTTTTTTTAACTCAAAATTAATGCAAACAATTTATGATGAACAAAATATAAAAACCTAAAGACTGAATGGCACCAGGAAGAGAGGAGGATGACTGACGCCACGCCTCTTGATACCCCCACCTCTCTCCTCCACCCCCTTCTTTACAAGGGGCTTTCCTCTGGGTCTAGCAGGTCACTGGGGAGGGGCCATAGCTGACCTGTGGTCTCCCTGGTTGAGGACGCAAAATTCTTGTTTAGAAGATAGCTTTGTCCTCTGAGGATACTTTGGACGCCAGTTCCCTGGCCCTTTGGTGGACCGGGGACCCAGGAGGCCTGTGACCCCGACTGGACGTGCAGCAAAGCCCCAGTCTGTGAGGTGGCGCCACATTCCGGGAGGGTCAAGGATTGGTGATGGAGGATTTCCCACACAGATGCTTTCACACCAGCGTGGCTCAGCATGGAGGCTCTGCAGTTGCAGCAGATGGAAGCCCCCTGCTGCTCTTCTAGCCTCTCTTGGCCACTGCGCCCCTTTTTTCCCTTTGGCCCCTGTGTAGCCACATTTCCTACATTCATTTTCAGGAAAGGCGCTTGGATTTAGGAAAATGGAACTTTGGAATCCTGCTCTCAGATGACCCTCATCCCCTTAGGTGGGTTCCCCTCTGACATGGCAGCTGGGGCGTCAGGCTTTGGAGAAGAATCAGGTTTAGCTTTTGATTCTCAAAGGCAGACACACCAAACGCAATGTGACACCAAAACCCCATGTCACAGAGATGGCTTGGTAGGGGGCGTTTCCTACTGTCCCAGCGCATGGTGAAGTGGGGCCCCCTCGGACCTGCTACCCTCTCCTTCCACCCCAATATTTGATGGGACATGTGCTCTGTCAGAGAGAGGCACTTTAGAAATGTGAAAATACAAGGTGTGCCATAAAATGATGCTTTCAAGTGCTCCACTCCTGCCCCCTCCTGTGTATTAACCACTGTCCTTGCAGAACTTTCCAGGGGCCACCCAGCGAGGGTACAAACTTATGAACCGGAAGACAATTCTGCAGAAACTCTGGATTTTGACCTGAATGTTCGATGCTCCACCCTGTGATGGGCTTGCTCGGGTTGGGGGGGCCTTTAAGGGCCAATCTTGGGGTTCTTGGCACCACTTGGCTGCTGAAGCTCGTCTTGGTTCTTTCTTCATTTGCCTGCACATCTAAGACCTAGAAAACACGGCTTTTGAGGAAGCATCTTCCCAAGTTGATTCTATACTTTTTCCCCCCTTGGATTTGTCTTTGTTTGAAACAGCACATCTAGAGTGAGATTGCAAACCCAGCCCATTAGATGTTATTCTTTTCTTCTCTTCTGCTCCGGGTTTATCTCTTTCATCCTTGGGGGGCAGGGTGCTCCCGCAAACACTGCCCTCACCTGGATACTCGTAATGTCGTATGATTCTGGAACTTCACTCGCCTTCACTGTGGAGAGATTTCTAGCATTGGGTGTTTTCTCATGTGTGTCCTGTGGGAGGGGAATGGTGACTTCATTCTGTTGGCTGAAGACTCTGGGTTCTGGGCTTCTAGGTTCTTGGCTTATGTCACATAAAAGAATTTAAGGACACGCCATGGTATAGGCAAGGGAGTACAGAGTTTATAAAGAAGCAAGAAAACTAGAAAAGTGCAGTCTGACACACAGACTGCGGGCGCACTGTAGAGTGAGGAGAGCCCTTTCTAATCCCTCAAACTACAACACTGAATACAGAATCTCTGCTTAGTGGGCCCATATCAACAAATTCAGCCTGATCCAACTTTATATTCCTTCCACCATTATCCCACACACTTAATATCCATTCCCACACATATTTCCCTGATTTCTGTCTATATAAATTGGAAAAATCATACAGCTCTTTTGGAGCATAGCGTACCTCCTCATGGGTCACATTTTGTACCTCATGTTTTCAGGCCTGTTAGGATTTCAATCTAGTTATAGGTCTGGATGAAAAGAGAAGTGGTGGGGGTGGATCATGAGAAGAATCAGAAGTGTCTTGCAAGCCAAACACCTCAGCATTCCACTGCAGTCTCATCTGTGAAACAGGATTAATCTCTTCAGACAGATGCATGAGGGCTATAAGCTCAGAGGAGGTTGTTCCAAGTTGATGTTCAGGTACATCAGGGGTAATCTCTTCAGGTAAAGGTTGGATGGCAGATTCCTCAGAGCAGACTGGAGGTTGGGTGGATGGTTCCTCAGGGCAGAATATTACAAGTTTATCTGGCAAAGACTCAGAAGAATCTAGGTTTCAATGTCCCCACAGCCATCATTATCAACTCATATGTCCCTATTCTAATTTTCAGGATCACATTCCTTTCCAATCAATGCCCTCTCTTTAACAGCAGATACCCTGCAAGGTTGGGAATTTAGTTCAGCCACTTCCACAATAAAACTCTGGATCTGTTTTTCAGAAATCTCAAGTCTGTGACTTTACGAAATAAAATTTTCTTTCAGGGCACACATAGAAATTTTTACATCCTTCTTGGGGCATATTTAAGTTGACAATTTGAAGCCTTGAGCTCATCCCTTTCTTTTAAAATTGTATTCAGAGTATTTAGGAACAACCAGCTAACATCACTATACCTTTTAACACAACAAAACTATGTTAAGGTGTCAAAAACTCTCACCCAGAGCCTTGCCTCTTATAAGCACTTGAGTAGTCATATCCAGTGCTGATATTTTCTGTATCTCTATTGCCAATTTACACCATAGACCTTGATTATTGGAAACAGAGTCATTAGTGCCTTTGAATCCAATCAATTCCCAAAACTTCAGAACTAATTCAGAAATCTCATCCTTCAGATTCTGTTTCTCAAGAAGCCACCCCACTCTTGGTACCACAGCTGTATTAGTCAGGGTTCTCTAGGGAAACAGAACAAACAGGATACATCTGTAAATATTAAGAGATTTTTATAAGAATTGCTCATACAACTATGGGGATAGGCAAGTTCAAATTCCATAGGGCAGGCCACAAGCTGGGAACTCCAATGAAGGTTTTCAATGAATCCCACAGGAGAAACTGGCTGATTAAAGTAAAGATGGAAATTCTCTCTTCTGACTGCTGAATTTATCACCTATTTTAAAGCCTTCAACTGATTGGATGAGACATCTCTCATTATTCAAGGCAATCTCCTCAACTGATTGTAGATGTAATCAGCCATAGATACAATCAAATTACTGCTGATTTAAGTCCATGGAATGTCCTCATAGTAACAAACAGACCAGTGCTTGCTGACCAAACAACCGGGCACCATAACCTGGCCATGTTGACACATAAACTTAACCATCACAGAAATAATTACCGGGAAAAATTCTGGGTTGACAGTTGTTTTTTTTTTCCTTTGTGCCCTTCAAAGATGTTCCATTATCTCTGACCTCCATTACTTCAGACAAACAGTCAGTTATCTTCTGTATCATGCTCTCTCCATGGAAAATTTTACTTTTGCTGCTTTCAAGATTTTTCTTGGTTTTCAGCAGACTGACTATGCTGTGGTTTTCTCTGTATTTATCCTTTTGTGGGGTTTGTTGACGTTCCTGGATAGGACATTGATGTTTTCACCAAATTTGGAAAATTCTAGCCATTATTTCTTCTAATAATTTTCTTCCCATTTTCCCCTCTTATCTTTTTGAGACGTCAATTGAATGTATATTAGATTGCCTTTGATATTGTCTCAGAGGTCACTGAGGCTCTGGTCTTTCATTTTATTTTATTTTTTTCTATTCTTCACTTAGATAATTCCTATTGATCTGTTTTAAAGTTCACTGACTCACTCTCCTCTTCAGCATCTAAAGCAAGGAAATTTTTCATTTCACACATTATACTTCTTGGTTCTAGATTTTTCATTTGGTTCTTTTTTACAGCTTTCATTTCTCTGCTGGGATAGTTGTTTTAAATGAAATCTTTGCTATTATCTGAGTCATCTCAAGATCTGTTTCTATTGACTACTTTTTCACTTGATATTTGTCATATTTTCCTGTTTTTTCACATATATAGTAATTTATGATTATAAACTGAACATTATGGATGATACACTTAGAGACTTGGGAGTTTGTTTTCTTTCTCTTACGAGTGCTGATTTTTGTTTAAGTAAGCAATTAAATTACAAGATGAGCACCTTTTAAAAGTTGGGTTTAACCCTTTATTAGGATGAATTGACTTCATTTTTGCTCTTAGTCCTAGGATGAATACTATTGTCCTGGAATACAGTATTTACTCCTATGGTGTAGCCCTTCTGGGGTTTCAGTGAAAAGCCTGAGGAGTTTATTAAGCCCCTCTAACATGGCAAAACTCAAACTCCAAACTGTCTCCTGTGAGGCAGACAGCAGATGACACTTCTCGGCTTTTCAGCTACCAGTTGCTGCTTTCTATTGGACTTCCTGAAGTCCTCCATGGATAAGCAATTCAGTGATCTGCCAAGAATTGTAGAAGAGTTTATGTACAGATTTTTCAGCTTGCCCCTCTGTGGCTCCCTGATTTCCAGAATTTCTCCCCTCAACTTCTAGATGCTGTGGTAGCTGGTATTCCATTTCTGACACATCAACCTAACTACTATGGTTTTCTGCTTGAGTTCTAGCCAGCCTACACCACATGGAATGGGAAGGTATTCTCAGAGGAAAAGCCATATAAATATAGATCTCATCTACTACAATTTTCTTCTTTTGAGGATCAAATCCCCTCCAGTTTCTGCCTGCTGATGGCTGTTCTCCAGTGCCTTCAAATATTTTTTTAAAATATTTTTTCCAGAACTTATAAGGGTTAAGCTGTAGTACAGTAAGTCAGATAAAGCTATTCTTCAATACTAGAATCTAAACTCATTCTTAAAAAATATTTATTTTGTAATTTCTTGAATACTTAGTTCAGTTACTTCTTATTTTTCCACTTAATAATAAAAGTACTTTAGACGATCAATTTACTTCCAGCTATAGGTTTCCCTTTATCATTTTATTTCCTTTATTATTTTACTATTTTTATTTTTTATTATATATCTGTATATTGTCTATTTCCCCTACTAGAATGTAAGTTCTATGAGAGCAGGGACTTTGTTTCTATCTTGTCACCTGGAGCATTCTAGATGCTTAATAAATATTTTTTGAATGAATACATGAACAAATTAATTTCTCAGTAGTCTGTTTTATACATTTAATTTCATTTCCTCTTTTAGTCAGTTCTTACAAGTATGAAAATGCTGGTTTAAAAAAAATTCCAGGGAAACGGATGTGGCTCAAGAGGTTCAGTGTCCGTCTACCATATGGAGAGACCGGGGTTCGATCCCTGGTACCTCCCGGTAAAAAAAAAAAAAAAAAAATTCCAAACAGCTGAAGTAGAAGGCATAGCTTTTGCTTATAAGGTCTTTTTAAAATAGGTAATATAGTCACTGGCTTAAAATTCAAAAGGTACAAAGGTTATACAGTGAAAGGTCTACCTCTCACTTTTGTCTCCTAGACATTCAGTTCCCTCCCTAGAGGCAACCAATTTCTTATGTTAGAATGTACTTTAAACACATATTTCCATTGAATTATTATTTACATGTATAAATGTTTGTTGCTATGCTATTTTTTACAATTGATTATATTAAATCTAACCTGGCCTTGCACTCTCTTTTAAAATTTGTAATTTCTTTCAATTTATATTTTTCTATTTATTTTACAATTTTAAAATAAAGGACTTTTTAACAGCTAAAAAAAAGTCATTGATTACACACTTTAGCTAGATCATATGGTATGTGACTATATATCAATAAAACTGCTTAATAAACAAATAAATATTTGTGCAAGAATAGCCAGAAATAGCAGCTATGTACAGCACGGGAAACAAGAGAAATTGAGAGGTGAAGAATTTTCTTGTTTGACTATTTATCTGTTTTTTGTTTATTATTATTATTGAAATAGTGAAAATTCTTCAATAATGATTGAAGTGATGAACACACAACTATGTGATGATACCAAATACAAATGATTGTACACTTTGGATAAATTGTATGCTTTATTAATATTCAACAATAAAATTGATTTGTTTAAAAAAACACATATATTTCCAGTAAGTCAAGTTTCCTATTTAACAATCTCACCAGACAAATACTATCTTTCCACCTTTAATTATTGTGGTAAGAAGATAAAAATCTTACTATAATTTCCCTGAAAGCCTCCCTCCTACAAGTCTTCCTGTCAAAACTTTCTTATAAAAATAAAAGAAGGGGAGCACATGTAGCTCAAGTGGTTGAGCACCTCCTTCTCACGTACGAGGTCCCGGTTCAATCTCCAGTACCTCCTGAAAAAACAAATAAACAAACAAACAAAAAAAAAGCTCTCACTGGGGAGCAGATATAGCTCAGTGGTTGTGCACCTGCTTCCTATGTATGAGGTCCTGGGTTCAATCCCCGTTACCTCCTTAAAAAAAAAAAAAAAAAAATTAAAGAGCCCACTAAAACTTTTAACTCAGGCCAAAGCTAAAATTTCTCTTCTACCTTGTCCTTTCATGCAAGTGGATTTTTTTCAGTTAGCTAGAATTCATTTCACATTAAAAAAACAAACTATGGATCCTTGAGCTATCCTTAAATTTCTTCTCTACTATTTAAGAATTTTCTTAGAGCAAATTGCCAAGTTGTTTCTGGAGGCAGGTTTTTTTTTTTTTTCCTGTTGTTGTTTTGTTTTAAAGAAAGAGTCTATAAAGACAGTTTTTCTTTAACACAAGCTTCCTTTATCTATAATATGTATTTCTGACCATCTTTGGATGCTGCATTAACTTTTTTATGCCACACGGGTGCACTAAAGGCCACTTTATAACTTTCCTAGTTCAAGTACATAGAGCAAAAATCGATGTCCATTTATGAATTTATACATTCTGCTGCCTCAAAATGATTTCCCATCCTTCATTTCTCAAATTTAGATTGCGATCAGTAACAAACCTAATGATGCCATAATAAATATCAATGATAATGAAGATCACATGGAATTAGTCACATGATTATAGTCACAATATATATTTATAAGTGGCATTTCTCCTGAACATAACTAATTAATAATAATAATTATTATTATACCTATCATTTATCAAGCATCTACTAAACACCATTACTATGATGGCTGCTTCATATCACTATCATCATTTATCACAATAACCTACAATACAGGCTTTCACCCATTTTCAATTAAAAGAAATCGGCTCAGAAATACTAAGTGACTTCTCCAAGGCCACATAAAAATTAAATGGTTTAACTGAGATTTGAAGCTAGGCCCATATGACTCAACTATCCCAACTCTCTCCAGTACAAAATGATGCAATAAAAAATATCATAAGAAAACACTTTGATCTTACCCATAGTCATCTATCAGGTGAGAGCCAAGTACCACCACGTCAAGTTCAAAGAACTCAGGTTCTGTTTTAATGCCAAACATGATTGGAGCAAGTTTGGAATAATCAGCACGGTTGCAAGTAGCAACACAAACCCGAAGCTTTCGGTTGTTTCCATTCTTCTCCATGACCTGCTTTTTTCGTTTTGAGTGGTTCTTAAAATAGAGTTCCTAAATTTAGAAAAACAGAAATTGTTTATAATCAGAATGATAGGTCCGAGATAAACACAGAATTTTGCAGTTCTAAGTCCTTAACCACCATTTAATATAGTGATTTTTAACCCCACCCAATGAAGGATGACACTCCTGTGTGTGACACTCCAATTGACCCACCCAGAGTATGAAATCTCAGCAGACTAATTATAATTCCACCCCCTACTCTCACACTCAAGAAAGCATAATGGAATGCAATTAAGAAAGAGAGACATAAACTCTGATTTATAAAAGCAAGCAAATATCAGCTCTTTAACTATTATTAGTAAAAAATTTCTTGCCATACCTCATAATTGACATAACAGATTGTTGTAAAACTTTGAGAACCATTGCTCTAAGTCAGTTCCCTCACGTTTCAAAAAGGGAAACAGGTCTTAAAAGGGCAAATGAGTTCCCCAAGATTCAAGATCATATAAGGAATGAGATCTATTCATCCTCACACTATCCAGCCTTTAGATCCAAAGCACTGTGAATTGTGCTGGGAAAGAGGAAGAGGAGAAAGATAAAACCTACTCTCAAGGTTTCAATAGCTCCTAACAAACCAGTGTCTACCAAACTGACAACTCTAAATCCTACCAGATATCACCTGCTGTATGTCCCATATACATTATACACTTTATTTTTTTTTTTTTTTTAAAGATTTTATTTATTTATTCATTTATCCCCCCCTTGCTGCTTGTGCTCGCTGGGTCAGCTAACCACGCCGTGCGGGCGGGCTTGCCTTCACCAGGAGGCCCCGGAAACCGAACCCGGGGCCTCCCATATGGCAAACGGGAGCCCTACTGATTGAGCCACAGCCGCTTCCCACATTATACACTTTAAAGTCAGGGTCCAGGGAAGCAGATGTGGCTCAAGTGACTGAGTTCCAGCCTACCACATGGGAGGTCCAGGTTTCGATTCCCAGTGCCTCCTAAAGAAGACGAGTAAGACAGCGAGCTGATGCAACAAGCTGGTGCAGTTAGCTGACGCAACAGGCTGGTGCAGTTAGCCGATGCAACAAGATGACACAACAAGAGACACATGGAGGAAAATATAATGAAACACTCAACAAAGCAGGGAGCAGAGGGGGCTCGAGCAATTAGGTACCTCCCTCCCACATGGGAGGTCCCAGGTTCAGTTCCTGGTGCCTCCTAAAAAAAGAAGACAAGCACACAACAAATAGACACAGCAAATGCAAACAATGAGGGGGTGGGGACAAAATAAATAAATCTTTTAAAAAAATTTTTTAAATAAAGTCAGTGTCCAAAACTCACTTTCTTTCCCAAACTAGCTTCTGCTTCCTTATTCTTAGTTATGTACTCCATTCATCCAAATGCTTTGACATCCTTGTATTCTCTGTTCCTCTTCTCATACCTCCCAAGCCCTATCAATTCTACTTCTTGAATATCTTTCATATCTATCCCTTCTTCTTCATCCTCACCAGGATATCTCAAGTCCAAACTCTCACCTTAGGTCTGAACTGTTGTTTAGCTGTTGAAATGGTTTGCTTATCTCTGGTATTGCCTCCTGCCTTCCACAAACTTTCATAATGATCTTTCCAAAGTTCATAAATCTGTTTATATCACATTAAGCAGGATAAAGTCCAAACTGCAGATCTGGACCTAGCACATCTTTCCCATGCTTCTTCTACATCTACAATTACCCTTATTTGTGCCAAAGCACCAGCCATACCAAATTACCTACAGTTCAACTAGTGGGTCTCCATACCTCTTAGCCTTTACAGATACAAGTGTCACTACCTAAAATTTCTTCTCCCTCTTGCCTGGGCTTCTCATCCATCAAAACTGAGACCAGAAAATTGTCGAAAGATGGTGTTGGACTAGGCAGGCAGGGCTCAACTGTCTCACAAAAACAACAAAGAAAGAGTCAAAACATGTCCAAAGGACCTGCTTTGTGGGTCACCAGATCAGGATAGTGCTAAACAACATCCAGGAGGGTAAGGGACAGAGACAAAGAACTCAAAACAACAAACATGAGTTACCAAACTTCCATGGCACCGGGAAGGGCTCCCCTCCACCATCCCCAAGATATGAAGCTGGGGTAAAACCCCTGGCTCACTGCAGTTGAGAGGGGAAAAGACATCTTCCTCCCTGTCAGTTGTTACAAGGGAAAAGGGAGGGAGAGTTGGAGGGCTTTTCTTCAGTGAATTCGGCCATCTGAGCCTGCTGTGAATCTCGGCCCTGACCAGATCAAAACAGAGGAAAATGGAGAGGAAATCTCCGTGGAAAGGTGTACCAGTGAACACAATCTGCCAGCCTGTCTGGAAACTGCATGGACAAAAACTACATTTGGTTCTCTCTGTATCATAACTCCTGGGAGAAAATCTATACACTATTAGTGAGTCCCTAGCCCAATTTTGATAACTTAAGCTGGGAAATTTTTAAACACTTAGAATAAGTTGAACCAAATATCAAAGAAGATTTGTGAAGAAAAAAATAGGCAAGAGACAGAAATTGGCCATCAGAGTAAATTCACCAACATATTCAGATGCTTAGAGAGCAGCAAAAAATTACAAGCCATACTAGGAAACAGGAAGAGATGGCCCAGCCAAAAGAACAAACCAAATATCCTGAAGAGATAGATGATTTAAGACAACTAATCAATGATAATCACAAAACTCTTCTAAATCATTTCCAAAAATTGCAAGAAAATATGACTAAAGAGATAAAAGATATTAAGAAGATGTTGGGTGAGCATAAAGAACAATTTGAAAGCCTACAAAGAAAAGTAACAGACCTTATAGGAACGAAAGACACAATGGAAAAGATTAAAAAATACATTAGAGGCACATGACAGATTAGAATTGCTCGAAGACAGACTTAGTGATTTCAAAGATAGAACATCTCAACTGGAAAAGACAGGAGAAGAGAAAGAGAAGAGAATGGAGAAAATGGAACAGGGTCTCAGGGAATTAAATGACAATGCGAAACACACAAACATGCGCATTATTGGTGTCTCAGAAGGAGAAGAGAATGGAAAAGGGCAGAAAGAATATTTGAGGAAATAATGACTGAAAACTTCCCAACCCTAATGAAAGACGTAAATATCACTACCCAAGAAGGACAATGTACCTTAAACAGAATAAATCTGAATACAGCTACCCCAAGACACCTATTATTCAGCATGACAAATATCAGAGATAAGAAGAGGATTCTGAAAGCAGTGAGAGAAAAGCAAAGCATCACATACAAGGGAACCTTATTAAGATTAAGTGCCAACCTCACATCAGAAACTCTGGAGAAGAGAAGAAAATGGTATTATGTATTTAAGGTACTGAAAGAGAAAAACTGCCAGTCACGAATTCTGTATCCAGCAATACTGTCCTTCAAAAATGAGGGTGAGTTCAAAGTCTTCACAGACAAACAAAAAATGACAGAATTTGTTACCAAAAGACCAGAATTACAAGAGACACTAAAGGGAGTGCTGCAGTCTTAAAGGAAAAAACAAAGGTGAGAGACTTGGACAAGAGTGTAGAAATGAAGATTTGGAAGGGTAACTTAAAGGGTAAAAAGAAACACAATAGTAAGATATGACAACAGAAAACCAAAGGATAAAATGGACAAAGTAATGCCTTTACCATAATAACACTGGATGTTAATGGATTGAATTCCCTAATCAAAAGATATAGACAGAATGGATAAAAAAATATGAGCCATCTATATGCTGTCTACAAGAGAGTCACCTCAGAAATAAGGGCACAACCAGGTTAAAAGTTAAAGGTTGGAAAAAGATATTCCATGAAAATAGTAACCAAAAAAGAGCTGGAGTAGTGATACTAATATCGGACAAAATAAACTTTAAATGCAAACCTGTTATAAGGGATGAAGAAAGTCATTATATATTAATAAAAGGGACAATTCACCAAGAAGAAATAAATATACTAAATATTTATGCACCTAACCTGAGTGCCCCAAGATACATGAGGCACACACTGGCAAAGCTGAACGAAGAAATAAAATGTCTCTACAATAATAGTTAGAGACTTCAATACACCACTCTCAGTATTGGATAGGACATCTGGACAGAGGTTAAAGAAAGAAACAGAGAGCTTGAATAATATGATAAATAAACTATGCCTAACAGACATCTATAGAGCATTGCACCCCAAAACAGCAGAATATATATTCTTTTGAAGTGCTCATGGATCCTTCTCCAAGATAGACTATATGTTGGTCACAAGACAAGTCTCAATAAATTTTAAAAGATTGAAATTATACAAAACACTTTCTCTGATCATAACAGAATGAAGATGGAAATCAATAATGGACAGAAAAAGGGAAAATTTATAAATATATGGAGATTAAACAACACACTATTAAATAATCAGTGAGAGAAACAGAGATTGCAAGAGAATTCAATTCAGCAAATATCTTGAGACAAATGAAAATGAGAATACAACATATCAAAATCTATGGGACACTGCAAAGGCAGTGCTGAAAGGGAAATTTATACCCCTCAATGTTTACATTAAAAAAGAAGAAATAGCTAAAATTGGAGAACTAATTGCACATGTGGAGGAACTAGGAAAAGAACAGCAAACTAATCCACACCAAGCCAAAGGAAAGAAATAGTAAAGATCAGAGCAGAAAGAAATGAAATTGAGAACAAAAAAAATAGAGAAAAATCAACAAAACCAAAAGTTGGTTCTTTGAAAAGATCAACAGAATCAACAAATCCTTAACTAGACTGACAAAGGAAAAACAAGAGAGGAAGCAAATAAAATCAGAAATGAGAAGGGGGATGTTGCCACTGACCCCACAGAAAAAAGAGAGATAATAAGAGGATACTATGAACAACTGTATGCTAAAAAACTAGACAATGTAGATGAGATGGACAAATTCCTAGGCACAGAAGAACCACCTACACTGACCCTAGAAGAAACAGAAGACCTCAACAAACCAATCACAAGTGAAGAGACTTAAACAGTCATCAGAAACCTCCCTAAGATGAAAAGCCCGAGACCAGATGGCTTCACAGGTGAATTCTACCAATCATTCAAAGACAATCTAATATTGATCTTGCTCAAGCTCTTCCAAAAACTGAACTCATTTTATGAAGCCAACATCACCCTAATACCAAAACCAGATGAAGATACTACAAAAAAAGAAAATTACAGACCAATATCTCTAATGAATATAGATGCAAAGATCCTCAACAAAATACTTGCAAACAAATCCAAAAGCACCCTGAAAGAATTATACACCATGATAAAGCGGATTTTATCCCAGATATGCAAGGGTGGTTCAACACAAGAAAACCAATTAGTATAATAAATTACATTGATAAATTAAAGAAGAAAAATCACATGATTTTTGATGCAGAAAACACATTTGACAAAATACAGCACCCTTTCTTGATAAAAACACTCCAAAAGACAGGAATAGAAGGAAGCTTTCTCAATATGGTAAAGTGCATATGAAAAAACTACAGCTAACATTGTACTCAATGGTGAAAGACTGAAAGCTTTCCCTCTGAGATCAGGAACAAGACAAGTTTGCCCACTCTCACCATTATTATTCAATATTGTACTAGAAGTTCTAGCTAGAGCAATTAGGCTAGATAAAGAAATAAAAGGCACCCAAAAAGGAAAAGAAGTAAAACTTTCACTACTCACTGATGATAAGATCCTATATTTAGAAAATCCTGAAAAATTCACAACAAAGCTACTAGAATAAATAGACAAGTTCAGCAAAGTGGTAGGATACCAGATTAATACACAAAAATCAATAGCGTTTCTTTTTTTTTTTTTTTTTAAGATTTTATTTATTTATTCATTTATCCCCCCTTGCTGCTTGTGCTCGCTGGGTCAGCCAACCACGCCGTGCGGGCGGGCTTGCCCTCACCAGGAGGCCCTGGGAACCGAACCCGGGGCCTCCCATATGGTAAACGGGAGCCCTACTGATTGAGCCACAGCCGCTTCCCCAATAGCGTTTCTATACACTACTAATGTGCAATCTGAGGAGTAAATTTTTAAAATTCCTTTCATAACAGCGACTAAAACAATCAAATATTTAGGAATGAACTTAACTAAGGACATAAAGGACCTGTATTCAGAAAACTACAACGCATTGCTAAATGAAATCAAAGAAGACCTAAATAAATGGAAGAATATTCTGTATTCATGGATTGGAACACTAAATATTGTTAAGATATCAATTCTACCCAAATTGATATACAGATTCAATGCAATTCCAATTAAAATTCCAACAGCCTTTTTACGAATTTTTATTTTTTATATTTATTATTTTTGCCTCTTTTTTTTTTTAAGATTTATTTATTTATCTGCTCCCCACACCCCCCACCCCCGCGCCACTTGTTATTTGCACTTGCTGACTGCTCTCCGTGTCTGTTCGTTGTGTGCTCTCTGTGTCTGCTTGTCTTCTTTTAGGAGGTACTGGGAACCAAACCCGGGACCTCCCATGTGGCAGGGAGGCATCCAATCACTTGAGCCACATCTGCTTCTTGTTTTTGTGTCTCTCGCTGTGCCTCCTCATTGTGTCATCTCGTTGCAACATCTAGTTGAGACATCTCATTGCATCAGCTCACCGCACCAGCCATTTGCATCAGCTCACTGACTTGCTCGTCTTCTTTAGGAGGCACCAAGAACTGAACCCGGGACCTCCCATATGGGAGGCAGGTGCCCAACTGCTTAAGACACATCCACTCCCAGTCCCACAGTCTTTTTTTAAAAAAATGGAAAAGCCAATTATCACATTTATTTGGAAGGGTAAGGGGCCCCAAATAACCAGAAATATCTTATAAAGGAAGAACAAAATTGAAAGATTCTCATTTCCAGACTTTAAATCATGTTACCTAGCTACAGTAGTAAAAACAGCATGGTATCGGCATGAAGATAGACATATAAACCAATGGAACTGAACTGATTGTTCAGAAACAGACCCTCACATCTATGGTCAAGTGATCTTTGAGAAGGCTGTCAAGCCCACCCAGCTGGGTCAGAGCAGTCTATTCAACAAACGGTGCCGTGATAACTGGATATCCATAGACAAAAGAAGAAAAAGGACCCCTATCTCACACCTTATACAAAAATTAACTCAAAATGGATCAAGGACCTAAATATAAAAGCAACAACCATAAAACTCCCAGAAGAAAATGTAGGAAAACATATTCAAGATCTTGTGGTAGGTGGTAGTTTCTTAAACCTTATAACCAAAGCACAAGCAACAAAAGAAAAAAATGGATAAATGGGACCTCCTCAAACTTAATCACTTTTTTGCTTCAAAGGACTCTGTCAAGAAGGTGAAAAGATAGTCCACTCGATAGGAAAAAATATTTGGAAACCACATATCCAACAAAGTTTGACTTCCATGCTATATAAAGAGATCATACAACTCAACAATAAGAGGACAAGCAATCCAATTTTTAAAATGGGCAAAACACTTAGACATTTTTCCAAAGAAGAAATACAGATGGCCAAAAAGCACATGAAAAAAATGCTCAATATCACTAGCTATTAGAAATGCAGATCAAAGTATGAGATATCACCTCACACCTCATAGAATGGCCATTATTAAGATTTTTAAAAAAGGAGAAAACTACAAGTGCTGGAGAGGATGTAGAAAAATAGGAACACTCTTTCTCTGTTGGTGGGAATGTAGAATGGTGCAGCCTCTGTGGAAGACAGTTTGGTGGCTCCTTAGGAAGTTAAATGTAGAACTGCCGTATGACCCAGCAATACCTTTACTAGGAATATATCCAAAAGAACTGAAAACAGGGACATGAACAGACATTTCCACACTGATGTTCAAAGCATTATTCACAATTGCCAAAAGATGGAAACAACTCAAGTGTCCATCAACCACGAATGGAAAAACAAAACGTGGTATATACATACAATGGAATACTATGCTACTGTAAGAAGAAATGAAATTGGGACCTGTATGAATGGCCAAATGGTTTACAAAAAACATCACCTCTAGCATTACAGTTATTAGAGGCACTTCATATGACAACATGGATGAACCTTTAGGACATTATGCTGAGTGAAATAAGTCAGACGCAAAAGGACAGATATTGTATGGTCTCACTAATATGAACTAAATATGAATAAACACATGGAGTTAAAATGCTAGAGTACAGATTACTAGGAGATAGGATAAGGGCTGAGAAGGGATACTGATACTTAATATATGTAGAATTTTTAATTAGCTTGACTGTAAAAGTATGGAAATGGATAGAGTTGACAGTAACACATTATAGTGAGTATAACTGTTTATAAATGAGATTGTGGCTGAAGGGGGTACTTTAGGGATGTAAATATCAATTGAAAGAAAGCTAGAGAATAATCTAGGGACTGAATAACAGTGAACCCGGTGGTAGATAAGGATTGTGTTTAATAGTACAAATACAAGAATGTTCTTCTATGAACTAGAACAAATGTATGTCACTATTACAAGGTGGTAAGAAAATCGTGATGCATGAGCAAAGTATAGTTAATGTAACTTATGACTAAAGTTAATGACAATATTGTAATATTCTCTCATCAATGTCGAAGAAGGTACTATATCAATGCTAAGGGTCAATAATAGGGGGGTATGGGATTTTTTCTTTTGGACTAAGGAAAATATTTCAAAAATTTACTGAGGCGATGACCGTACAACTCTGTGATGAAAGTGAGAGCCACTGAGTGTACATTTTGGATGGATTGTACAAGGCATGGTACTGTATAACACAGTGAACCATGTGATAGTTGATGGACTGTGGTTAACAGTACAAAATTGAGAGTGTTCTCTCATTAACTATAACAAATGTACAATACTAATACATGGTGTTAATAATTGGGAGGTGTACGGAAAAATATACCAAATGAAAGCTATGAACCACAGCTAGTAATATTTTGATGATGATCTTTCATAATCTGTAACAAATGTTCCACAACAATGCAAGGTGTTTGGTGATATATAGGACATAATGCATGATTGTCTTCTATACTCACAACTTCTCTAAATGATAGATTGATAGATAGATAGATAGATAGATAGATAGATAGATAGATAGATAGATAGATAGA